>JAPEIT010000014.1:8919888-9497388 GCA_026229545.1 Pistacia atlantica | reverse complement strand
ATGCCACCCGATAGATTCGGATTCAGCGAAATCGCAGCCTGTTAATGGTATGGTTACCATGCAATCAAATCCTTTCATCAACTGTTATCTCATCGAGCCTGAGGTACAAAAATAGTTTCGACCTCAGATATCCTCGACATGTTTGTATTCAGTTATTGGACCAATGACAGGAATATTAAATTGGATTGAGCATCAATTCAATCCCACTATGGCCACAGATTTAGTGTCATTTCCATTTACTAAATTACCCAGTGAGATAACTTCTCCCATATCCAAGAGTGATGAATCCTTTCTCAATCCACCATAGTCTCGATACGCTTCTCAATGTAGACAATCATTATCGTATTGATAGCTTTGAATAGAACTACGTTGGGCTAGTGTTAAACTACACCAATTGCTACACAAGGCGCTCCGGTGATCTCAAGTCTAAGGATCACATGCACCACCATCCGTTAGAGGATTTATTCCATAGAAACTGGGGTTACCATGCATATGGAATCCTCTGGTGGGTCTATCCAATGAACTTGCCTCTAGCAAGCACCCATGCATTACACCCATGCATTGACCAAGTTGTCGGCAAATAACCTTGACAAGTGAGATCAGTCACTGGCTTTCGACAGGGTCGTTCAACACTATGATAGCCTTATTGTATTATCTGTGTCCTTGGTAAGAATAATACTAGGGCTACAGACATTTCTAGAATGACTACCATATGTGATCATAGGGTTCTCATTATCAAGATTTGAAACACTTGATACCCTTGTCACGGTTCTACCATCCTAAGGACATATATCGTTACATGCATGATATAGAAGAATATGCCTTTTATTGATAAATAGACATTTATTACAAAGTCAATTTTACAATAATTGATTGGCTCTAGGGAACCTACTCTAACAACTTGCTCATATGAACACAAAATCCCAATTGAGTGATTTATTTACAAAAACACTTGACTATGATACTTTTGTTTTCTTAAAGAAGTCCATTGGACTACTTCAACTTCAGTAGTTTTTCATTTTAGTTGATGAATAAAGCATGAACATGCTACTTTTATTTTTGTTTGTCAAGACTCCTTGATATGTGCTAGCATTCTAATTGTCATTTATTTTCTCTTATCTGTGTGCTAACTTTGGTATGTTGTGTCCACAAAGACTCTCTCTATAACATGACCTTATTGCATTATGAGTTGATTATCTATTCTTGTCACCATTATGAAAGAGCTACCTTGCATGAAGTGTGAAAGTTGTTTGAGTAATTTTCTGACTTGTAGAGACCCTTATATTTTGGAAAATCTACCATTAAGAGGACTATCTTCTTTCAAGTGTGAAAGCTACATTTTGGTTACGTTTATGAGAGTTATTTGCCCATTGATCAAAAATGAAAGGAAAAATCATTGTTTATTATGCTGATAAAGAAAAATGCATAAAACTGTTGGGCATGAGGGAAGGGGGAGCTTCTTTTGCAAAAATTTAAAAATTGACCAATATGTCATTTTACCCCCTTGAGGACACTATACACATGTACTAAGACAAGCTCTTAGAAATTTATCTCATTTGTGTGTGATTGAGAAAGTGTTGTTTTGATTGTCCTTCATTAACAACTTCCGTATAAGGTTTTTTTTTTTTTTTGTTTGTGGCCACTTAAGATTGAAAATTTTGATTTATTAGTATGAATAGCACATATTAGCTGTCTTGATCCTCAAAAATTATTGTGCAGTATTTCATAATTTTTTTAATGTTCCCTAAACTTTGCTCAATAAAGTCTAGTCTTTTGAAAAATTTTACGTTCTTTTCGGATGCTATGTGCTCACACAATTGCATATCTACACTCATTTAGGATAGAGTTCTATTTTTGGTAAAACTCTTTTTCGGTATCTTAGAATCGCTGCCTGCCATAAATATGTTGTCCTATTTTTTTTTCTTGCATCAATCTTCCATTTCTAAAACCCTATTTACACTGCCTATGTTCTTTTCTCTTGACATTTTTTCTCTTAATTTTTTTTCTGATCCCTCTTGTGTTTTTTTTTTTTTTTTTTCTTTCTCATGGATCTAGAAAGAAAGCTATTGAGAACGAGAAAAGGAAAGCCATGGAAAAAGCCCTAAAGAAGGAATTCTAAGGAAAGCCATGGAAGAAGGCTAGTTTGAGTCTTAAAAAGCAGTCGAAAACCCCTATTCCTCTAGCGAGTGATTTAGATTCTAGAGAAGAAAGTCAAGAAAATGACTCACATCACTCAACTAGTTCATCCCTTATTTCCAGTGACCACTAGAACTCAGAGCGCTCACAGGAAGCCTCACCAGGAAGACACCTGAGAAATCCTCTTTGGCATCAGACATCGCCTCAGAGAACACACCGATTGCTACTCTAAAATCATGCAAAGAAGGTTCATCAAAGGGCACACCTTGAAAGACTCTGACTCCCGTAGAACCAGTGAAAAAAAAAGGGTAAAGTCTTCATAGAGGAGCCTTCATTTAGTAAAATCTCACCTTTTGTTTTACCTGCTGTTGAAAATAAGTTTAGGAACCACATTGTCAAGAAGACAATTGTGTGTGAAGCTAATGTTAAATTAGAAGATTTTCATGAATTCCATGCATTGACGAAAGATAGAAACTGGTTAGGAACAGTCATTGGAAACTGACTACGAGCTGTCACTAGATTGGGTGCCCATGTCCAAACTCTTGGTCAAGAGTTTTATGCCAATTTTGGTTTAGATAGTGTTGAACCAAACTCGAACAAGCACAATAATCGAATCTATGTTAGAGGGCATTGTGTTTTGTTTACGAAGGGTGTTGTTAGGGATGCTCTTGGTTTGAAGAAGAGCAAAAATAATTTTGATTTGAAAAGTCTAGACTTAGACAAAATTTTCAAAGTCATCACTGGAGGTTCAATTGCTATTTGGCTGAGAACAGGTGTTCTTCAGCTTGGTGTGCTCACACCCTTTTACAGATTGTTATTCAAGATCTCACTGATAAATCTCCCTTCAATGCAAAATTCAACTATCAGACCTGAACGAGCACAACTCCTTTATGGAATTGCTCAAAGGAAAAATATAGATTTGGTTGAATTGATTTTCACCAGCATTAGAGTTGTAGCACAATCAACTCACTCTCTATAGATTTTGTGCTTTCCTTCCTTACTTTACAAGATCATTTCTACTTATAACCCAAAATCCTATGAAGTGGAACCTGTTTTGAAGATAAAGACTGTCACCAAGAAGTCTTTTAGATAGCCTATAGGGAACTTGCCACCATCTTCCTCAATTGATCAAACTATGACTAACACTTGGCAGTCCAAGCTTTTTGTTGCCATGTAGGACTTGGAGACATTAATGGAGTATTTCCTTCAATATGTGAAGGAAATTAACACTTCTCTCTACTCTTGGATGGACAAAATGGAGGCTAATCTAAAGAAAAAGCAAAAGAAGAAAAATAAGATTGTTCAGATAGAACCAATTGATCAAAATGTGCTCCCTCATACTCTTGTCATGCCTGATGATGATGCTGCTCCTTAAGTTCAAGTTAAAGAATAGCAGACTGTTGCTGAGGAAGAAGAAGAAGCAGTTGAAGACGAAGATGATTAAGAACCTACTGATAAAGATGCAGTTGCTCCAACAGATAGATGCCTAGGTGTGTGCTAGAGTAGGTGCCCTAGAGCCAATCAATTATTGTAAAATTGATTATGTAATAAATGTTTATTTATCAATAAAAGGCATATTCTTCTATATCGTGTATGTAATGATATATGTGATATATGTCCTTAGGATGGTAGAACCATGACAAGGGTATCAAGTGTTTCAAATCTTGATAGTGAGAACCCTATGATCACATATGGTGGCCATTCTAGAAACGTCCATAGCCCCAGTATTTTTTTGACCAAGGACAATTATAATACAGTAAGGCTATCATAGTGTTAAACGACCCTGTCGAAAAGCAGTGACAAATCTCACTTGTCAAGGTTGTTTGCCGACAACCTAGTGTAATGCATAGGTGCTTGCTAGAGGGAAGTTCCTGGACAGACCCACCAGAGGATTCCATATGGATGGTAACCTCAATGTCTATGGAATAAATCCTCTAACGGATGGTAGTGCATGTGATCCTTATACTTGAGATCACCGGAGTGCCTTGTGCACCAATTGGTGTAGTTTGACACTAGCCCAACTTAGTTCTATTCAGAGCTATCAATACGGTAGTGATTAACTACATTGAGAAGTGTATCGAGACTATGGTGGATAGACAAAGGATTCATCACTCCTAGGTATGGAAGAAGTTATCTCACTAGGTAATTCAGTAAATGGCAATGACATTAAACTTGTGGCCACAGTGGGATTGAGTTGATGCTCAATCCAATTTAATATTCGTGTCATTGGTCCAGTAACTGAATACAAACATGTAGAGGATATATGAGGTTGACACTATTTCTGTACCTCAGTCTCAATGAGATAACAGTTGATGAAAGGATTTGACTGCACGGTAACTATATCATTGATAGGCTGCGGTTTCGTTGAATCTGAATCTATCAAGTGGCCATGATGCCTTGCTAGGGGTTAGTCTTGGTCTGTGTGTAGTGAGACGATTAATTGGTGTTAATCGCAATACTACACACTGCCGATATGATGAGGAGCCTACGGGTCACACACATAGAAGATAATTTAAGAATCAATTTTTGAGAAGGGTATTTTCGTCTTTCTGGATGAAAGGGTATTTTGGTAATCTGATAGTGCAATTAAATATGCTGAGGTTGTTGCACGTATTTAATTTTAATATTAAAATTAAATTAGTGAGATTATATTTAAATATATCTACGTATATATTTAAATGAATTATTATTATTAATTGAATGTTAATATATTATTATATATTAATTGATTTTAATTATAATAATAATTAATTAATTAAAATACCATAAAGGTGTGTTTGGTTGCAAGGGTGAACTAGGGTTGTAACCCATGGCTATTCCTAAGTGAAATAGGGTTTTAATTGTTGCACTATATAAGTGCAAATTAAAATTAAAGCATAATAGAGTATTATTCATTCAATTAAAACCCTAGCCACCCTATCTCTCTCTCTCTCTCTCAAAAAGAAAATTGTTCTTGTTCTTCTTTCTTGATTCTTGAAGCCCTTGATTGTTCTAGCAAAATAATCAAGGGTTCTGCGGATTATCTGGACTTCCTTGATGCGATCCTACTTTGGATCGATTGGCAAAAAATGAACAGTAGACGGTGAACAGTAACCGTGAACAGTATATGATGAATAGTAACCATGAATAGTGTTCCCGTCAGAAGTTAGAGATATTCGGAGGAGCCTCCAAACGTACTTAAGTATTCTAATCCTTGAATGAATTTACTTTATACATATTTTTTTTTATAAACATGTAAACGGTATAATCTATACTCGAATCTTGGCAAAGAAAGGTAATTGATTTACCAATTGAATTTTTGTTTTTCCGCTGCGTATGGTAGATCAATTACTTACAATGTGCACTGATGATGCTCCTTCAAGTCAAGATGAAGTTGTTGACACCTCTCTTGTTGTGATCCCAGAAATTCAAGTTGAGGACTCACATGTCACTCTCACTGCCTCTCTGAAACACAAAACCAAGAGAAAAGCTGGCCGCTTTTCTCAATCCTCTCGAAAATCTTCAAGATTTATGAACAAAGAGGGGTAGTAAGAAGCGTGCAGGAGTTTTTTTTTTTTTTTCTTTGTGATTATCTCTCCATGGGAGAGTTTGTTGCTTTGGTTGATAATTTTTTTTCTGTTTTTGTTGAACTTCTTAGCTACTTTATTTTGGTTATTTGTTTTTTGTACTAACCATGTGTTTTCATATGTGTTACTTTGGTTACTTTGTTTTCATATTTGTTTGTGCAAATCTACAGGCCTTAAATGGTTGATTTAAACAGGTTTGCACTTGATCTCTTTAATTATGTTCTTTGTTCTTAAGTTTGACAAAGGGGGAGAATGTGGAATATTCATTTTTGTCAAACTTATGTCAAAAGTTATGTGTGCACACTGGTTACCAATTCTCTTATTTGGCTTGTCTCATTTGTTGTGTGTGTGCACACCAGTTCTTAGTGCACACTGTTTGCCAGACTTGTGTCTTGGCTTGTTTCATTTCGCGTGTATGTGCACAACGGTCTGTGTTTACACTCTCGCTTCATATTTTTTGCAACTCAACACGAGTTGCATCTCTAATAAAGTTGAAAAGACATTGTTTATCTTTGTCTCTTACTTTTTAAGACCTCTTTACATATGTCACAAAATGCTTAGGTGGTCCTAGGGAATAAAGTAACCTTTCCCGACTTGCTTTGTGGTCCAAACCAAAAGAAGGAATACTTTCCTTATTTGGACAAACAATGGGTCAGCCTCTTGTTGGCTGATGTGGCACTTCATTGCTGAGCAAGAAACTCTTCATTATATATTTATTCTTTTTGCGTAAATGAATCTAACCTTTTTGGACATTTGTTTCATTCTGTACTTGAATTTCTTAGTGTATTATTTTCTCTTAAAGGTTCAAAGTTCTTTCTCCATTAGTGCCAAAACCTCACCATATCAAACATTGACTCGATGGCTCTTGGAACGTAGTTCCTTTGCTGATGTTGTGCGTTGCTTCAGCACTTGAAGCTTGTTGGTTTACAAGCTGTTCATGGGTGTGTTCCTGACATGAAGTAGATCCGAAGAAGTTGCTACATGTTAAGGATTCAGAGTGTGGTGCTGAGTGCAAAGTTGAATAAGGAGTTCTTTTCACTGTAACTTAGATTAGCTTTGAACTATATCTTGTAATGTGTTTTTGACATAGTGGATTGCCTTGATCTGGACAAGGTCCCATGGATGTAGGCTAAAAGTGGATTTAGTTGAACCATGTATATGGTTGTGTTCTTTACTTTCCGCACTTATGTTTGATGTGTTCAAATTGGAATTGCTTGATCAACTTGGTAATATTCTGCTGCACCTAAAAATGGGTACTTAAACACCAAAGTGTGTTAACCAAATTCCCAACAACCTCTAATAAGGTAGCGATGGCAGAATTCTTAGTGGTCGATTGTCCGACCACTTATAACGTTGTCTTGGGAAGGTCACTCCTGAAAGACCTAAATGCAGTCACTTCTATGTGATGTTAAGCTATTAAGTTCCCAACCCCAAATGAAATTGAAGTTATAAGGAGTTACAGGAAAGATTCAAGGGAGTGCTACAATCAAGCCATCCATGTAGCATAAAAAAGGGCACTCCCAAAGACCATGATCATCACTGAGTCCAAGCCAAAGCTCTAACCATTGGAAGACACCATAGATCTACGCATTCACAATAAAGAGCCTGCAACAAGGCCGACTAAAGAGCTGCAAGAAGTGCTTGTTAGCGAGGAAGATCCAACTCGTGCTTGTCAGCGAGGAGAGTTGGCAAACAATTTAGTGGGGTTCCTAAAGAAAAACCTCGATGTGTTTGCTTGGGATCATGTGGACTTGGTAGGGATCAACCTCGAAGTGATGTGCCATAGATTGAACGTCGACTTAAGAGCTCGCCCAATAAGGCACAAGAAGAGGTTTATGGATTCTGAGCAATCTTGAGAGCTTAAGGATGAAGTTGATAAGCTCCTGAACATCAACTTCATGAGAGAAGTTAAATTCCCAAACTGGCTCGCCAATCCGGTCTTAGTAAAGAAATTGAATGGCAAAAGGCAGACTTGCGTCGATTTTATAGATCTCAATAAGGCTTGTCCTAAAGACAGCTTTTGTTACCTCAGATTGACCAACTAATAGATGCGACAGTAGGGAACGTACTACTAAGCTTCATGGACACATACTCGGGATACAATCAAATCCTGATGTATTAGCCCGATGAAGAGCACACCTCTTTTATTATTGAACTGGGGATCTATTGTTACAGGGTTATGCCATTTGGCCTAAAGAACGTTGAGGCGACCTACCAGCGTTTGGTGAATCAAATGTTTGCCAAGCAAATTGGCAAGACCATGGAGGTGTACATTGACGACATGCTTGTCAAATCAAAGGTCACCGAAAGCCACATTGAGCATCTGAGAGAAATGTTTGGTACCCTCAAGAAGTATCGAATGCGGTTGAATCCCTTGAAGTGTGCTTTCGAGGTAAGCTCAGGGAAGTTCTTGGGTTTCCTAGAGAATCAACGAGGTGTTGAGGCCAACCCGAACAAAATTCAAGCTCTTATGAATATGTAAAGTCTGACAAAAACAAAGCAGGTTTAGAGTTTGATAGGGCGAGTAGCCACGTTGACTAGATTTGTTTCCTAAGAAATTGAAAAATGCCTGCAATTCTTCAAAACCTTGAAAGGCAATAAGGGTTTCAAATGGACAGAGGAGTGCGAGTCCAAGAGTTAAAAAGGCATTTAGGGCAGCTTCCTTTATTATCCAAGCCTATCCTAGGTAAGCCCCTCCTATTGTATTTATCGGTATCTAAGTCCCCGACTAGCGCAACTTTGATACACGAGGAAGGAGGAGTGTAGTGGCCAGTGTATTATGTGAGCAAGCAATTGCTCGACACCAAAATGAGGTATCCAGAGATAGAGAAGCTTGCCTATGCACTCATCATAGCTACTTGGAAATTGCAGCTCTACTTCTAAGCACACTCTGTGCATGTGCTTATGAACTTTCCACTGAAAAAAGTACTGTAGAAGCCCGAGGTATTGTGTAGATTGATTTAGTGGACTATGGAGCTTAGTCAGCATGACATTAAGTACCTCATGAGGACAACGATCAAAGGCCAAGCATTGACTGATTTCATTTTGGAGTTCTCATATCAGCCCGAATGGGAATAAAGCTCACCTGAAGCAAGCACATTAGGAAAGAACAGTTCAGTGGATCACAAGCTCGACAGCTTGTGGCAGTAGACCTTGTATGTAAATGGGTCCTCAAATGAAAAGGGGGCAAGAGCCGAGCTTTTGCTCGAAGGTCTTGAAAGAGATCCAATCCGAACTACAGTTAGATTCGAGTTTGCCACCTTGAATAATAAGGCAGAATATGAGGCCATGCTCTCGGGAGTCTGCCAAGCCAAAGAAATGGGGACAGAATCAATCAGAACCTATAGTGACTCCCAGCTCGTCGTCCATCAAGTCTTTAGAGAATACCAAGCCAAAAAATACAAAATGGCATCCTATCTCCAGAAGGTAAAATCTGAGCTTAAGCATTTCAAGGCTTATACGGTTCAGCAAATTCCAAGGGAAAGAAGCTTAGTGGCCGATGTTAGCTCACTTGGTTTTAATGATGAGCAAAGAAACAACGAATCCCATCCTTGTCAAATTCCTACTAAGTTTGAGCATCATCGCATCAAAAGAAGCGGTTTTGGCAATACGACAAAGGTATAGTTGGATAAATTCAATAACAACATACTTAAGAGATGGAAAAGTCCTCGAGGGAAGAAACAAAGGTAAGACTCTCTAAGCAAAATCAGCTCGATATACGCTTAACAACAATAGGTTGTATAAGCGAGGCTACAACTACTTGCTTTTGAGGTGTGTAGATCATGAGGATGCAGAGTACATCCTAAGGGAAATCCATGAGGGTATCTGTGGAAATCATGCTAGGGGCCGATCTTTAGCATACAAGGTACTCAGTCAGGGGTTATATTATTGGCTAATGGTCTTCGATGATGCAACTGACTTTCTACGGAAATGCGACAATTGTTAGAGATTCATGGATATTCTGCAAGCTCCACCCCAGAAGCTGATTACTCTAACAAGCCCATGGCCATTTGAAATTTGGGAATCAATCTCATAGGCCCTTTACCTCAGGGAAAATGAGGTGTAAGTTCGCAGTAGTCTTAGTTGATTACTTCACCAAGTGGGTGGAAGCCGAGCCTTTAGCGACTATAACTTCAAACAAGCTGAAGGATTTTGTCTACAAAAACATCATTTGTAGGTTTAGGATCCCGCATACTATCATCACCGACAATGGGAAATAGTTTGATTGTGAATACTTCCAATTGTTCTATGAAGGGCTCGACATCAAGGAAACCTTCTCCGCCATCAATCAGCCTCAAGCTAACGGTCAAGTAGTAGCGGTTAATAAAGTAATCAAGCATACCCTCAAGAAAAAGCTTGATTCTCTCAAAGGAAGATAGGCAGACAAGCTGCTCGAGGCTTTATGGTCATACAGAACAACGACCGAAAGCTCGACAGGAGAGACCCCGTTCTCGCTTTCTTATGGGTGCAAAGCGATGGCCCCAGTTGAGGTTGGGGTTAGCTCGCTTCGATGAGAGGTCTTTGATAAAGAAGCAAATGAATATCTTCTTTGTTTGAGGCTAGATTTAATCGAGGAACATCAAGCTAAGTCTCAGTTAAGAGTTGCCTTGTACCAATAGTGAGTGAAGAGATACTTCAACTCAAAAGTCAAGAATCGAGACTTTAGGGTGGGTGACCTAGTTCTTAGAAAGGTCATCCCTAGTGCACAAAATGTGAACTTGGGGGCACTTGGGCCCAAATGGGAAGGTCCTTTCAAGATCTCACCTGGAATACTTTAATGGTGAAGCTGTATTGCCAGCATGGAATGTCGAGCATCTGTGAAGATACTGTTAATAAACATCTTGGGTCTATTTTTGTTTCTCTATTTTTTCCAATATCAACAGTGTTAGGTCTCTTATGGCCAATTTTTATTATCAATAAAGAGATATTATTCAGAACTTTCTCTTGTTTATTACTATTTATCATTTATTTCAAGATCACAACATAAGTGATGATATTTGAAAAACTTAGAGTCAAAAGCTCAAAAAAAGGCAGCTTAGCTTTATAAGCCACTACATAATTCAGACTCATCAAGGGAAAAATTCCCTGACATGATGAAGTTAAAACTCGAAAAACACTCGAGTAAAACACGTCAAAAGAAAATCGGTCATAACTTGGCGGCCAAAACAACAGAGGCAACCAACCCTAACTCGGTGTTGTCACAAGAAAGACTTTCTTGATTATATACAAAGCTCTCAAAGAAGTGAGTTACGCATAACTTGGAGCAAATTTGAATTATTATATTAAGTTTAGTTAGAATAATTAAAATGACTCCAAATAAAAATATTGTTCGACAAAAGAATGGGAAAAATTCAATTTCATTGATTGATCAATTTTCCATTACAAAAAATAAAAAATGAGTGAGCTTAAGGTGCAGGAGCTTGAGTGTCTTCCGGAGCTAAGGCTTGAGGAGCATCCTTTGATGGCTCGCTAGCAGAAGCTAAAGGTTGAATTGGCAAGGTCGGGTCCTCAACCTCTTGATTGACCTCAACCTCTTCTTCTTCACCTTCTTGATCGCCTTCACTCTCTTCAGACTCGAAGCTATCAAAATAAACAAACCCCAAGCCCACTGCCTCAGCCTTCATCGTCTCTATCTCCTTTTGATATATTGCAAGGAGAAAGGAGAAATCCAATGAAGGATGAGCCTACCACAAGTATTGGATTAGGTAGACCGACGTCTCCCAAGTGTGGTATGTAACTTCTAACTTTAACTCTTTAACCTCCTTCTTGAGGTTAATGGCTTCTGCCTTGGCCCCCTTGCAGTTCTTCCTTTTGATGAAGAGGTGAGCTAACATGTCCAAGAAGATGGCCTCCAAGTCCGACTTGGCTTCTTGAGCCTTGACAAGCTCAAAGGCCAACTTATTGTTGGCACCCCGCTATTATGCTAGGTCTTAGTTTGCATTCTTCTTCGTGACCTTGATCTGAGAGAGTTTCTCGAGAAACTCTCTCTCTCTTTGATAGCAAGAACCTCAGTGTGCTCTTTCTTTAGCCAGTCGAGCTTAGCCTGCAATTACCTATTATCTTGCTCCATCGCCTTGGCCCTCGCCAAGGTCTCCTCCTTAGCTTTCTCCGCTTTCTCCCGGTCTTGATACGAGCCTTCAAAGGTTGTATAGCTCCCATCATAGAGGAGATTGGTTGCCGTGCTAGCTTGAAAAGGAGAAAGAGGTTAAAAAAAAAGGAGGAAGAACTCGAAGCAAAACAAAAAGAGCGAGCTATAAATACCTTGGTGACCCAGCTACATATGCGAGAAATGTTAGGAAGCGATCTATTTACGCAGCGGAAAACAAAAATAATGATAACAAGGATCATTCCATAGAACCAAGATCAGGGTACAATTTTACAGTTTATATCAAAATAAGAATATGCAGAAAATTAATCTAGAGTTTAAGAAACTATACACATGTTTGGAGGCTCCTCCAATTTTGTCTCTAAATGTGTTTTGCTACCAACCCAAGTGTAGGATCGAACCGACGTAGTCTACACGAAGACAATCGCAAGGAACTAAGGAAGGATTTGCTAGATCTCTCTTTAGCCTTAAGAACAAAGAAGGAAATGAAGAGTATTTGATTTTAGGCAAAAACCCAAATCTGGCGTGAGAGAGTTTAGGGGCTGTAGCTTTTTCCTTTTTCAATGAAATGAGTTAAAATGAAAATCACACCCTTTTACAATTAACACATTTCTTTTATAGTAATATTTTAATTGCCCTATCCCCATATGGAATAGGATTGGGCTCCAACCCAAACACCCCCTTGTTTCCAAACACTCCCAATTGGATATTTATTTTATTTCATCATTATCTCAATTAAAATCAATTAATATATATTTAATATATATATTAACATTTAACAATAATGATAATTTATTTAAATATATGCAAACACATATTTAAACATAATTTCACTTATTTAATTTTTCTATTAAATTAATTAAAGGCTACGACCTCAGCAAATTTAATTGCACTGTGAAATTACCAAAATACCTTTTTGCCTAAAAAGACGAAATGCCCTTCTTACTTCCTAGCTCTTAAAATGTCTTCTATGTGTGTGACCCATTCCTTATCCTACCGGCAGTGTGTAGTATCGCGATTAACACCAATTAATTGTCTCACTACACACATACCAAGATTGGCCTCTAGCAAGGCATCATGGCCACCCGATAGATTCAGATTCAGCAAAGTAGCTACCTATCAACGATATGGTTACTGTACAATTCAATCCTTTCATCATTCATTATCTCGACGAGACGAAGGCATATAAATAGTGTCAACCTTCGGTTACTCTTGATATTATGTATTCAGTTTCTGGACCAATGACCTATATTATAAACTGAATAGAGCAACAACTCAATCCCACTGTGGCCACAGTTTTAGTGTCATTGCCATATACTGAATTGCGTTGTGAGATAACTTCTCCCATACCCAGTAGTGATGAATCATCTGTCCATCCACCATAGTCTTGATACACTCCTTGATGTAGCCAATCACCAACATATTGACAGCTCTGAAAAGAACTGCGTTAGGCTAGTGTCAAACTACACCAAGGGGCACAAGGCGTAGGGGTGATCTCAACTCTAAGGATCACATGGACCACCATTCGTTAGAGGATTTGTTCCATAGACACTGGGGTTACCATCCATATGGAATCCTCTGGTGGGTCACTCCAATGAACTTGCTGCGGTGTATTCGCCTACAATAAGCACCCATGTGTTGCACCAGGTTGTCACCAAACAACCTTAACAAGTGAGATCAGTAACTGCCTTTTGACAGGGTCGTCCAACACTATGATAGCCTTACCGTATTATCTATGCCCTTACTTCAGAACAATACTAGGGCTACGGACGTTTCTACAATGGCCACTATATGTGCTCATAGGGTTCTCACTATTAAGATTTGAAACACTTGATACCCTCGTCACAGTTCTACCATTCTAAGGACATATATCAATACCTATTGCAATAATAATGATTTACGCAATATAGAATAAAATGCCTTTTATTGATTAATGAACATTATTACAAAGAGTTAATTCTACAATTATTTATTGGCTTTAAGGTATCTACTCTATCAAGAAAGCAACTTGTGAGGAAGGGATGACTTGAACAACTCGTATTCCCACTTAGAAACGGAATCCCTTATAGTATAGTCCCTAACGCCCAAGCACTTAGGGAGCTCGCTGATCAACTTGTCAATCTCTGCCTCACCTGCCTCAGCTAGCTCCTCCTCATCACGTTGCTAAGACAATCTTCCTCTACTCCCTATTTGCATGGCGGTCCCAACCACCGGAGTGATCTTTGTCTTGGCCTTGCTCTTGACCTAGACCTTTTTCAAGCCACCAATAGGTGCAACAACCTTCTTTCCCAAGCCTTCAAATTGCCTAAATGTCTTTTTCTTTCTCGAGCCTTCCAACTGCTCGGTCATCTTTTTCTTCTCCAAGCCCTCCACTGGCTCGGTATTTTTCTTCATCCAGCCTTTAGGGAGCTCAGATACATCCTTCTTGGCAACTACTTTGGAAGCAGTTGTGGGCTTCTTAGAACTTGGGGCCCCCCAAGCTCATCACCAACTCGCTTAGGGGCTAGTCGTGAGGAACCTACCTTGGGCGCTCCTACAGGTCTACAGGTTGCCTTTTCACCAAGGTTATCGGTTGATTCTTGGCAACTCCATGAGCTGCCATCCTCTTCTTTATGTTTTTTGCTTGTTGGCCCACATATTTGCAAAAGGAACAAAGTTATTAGCGACCTAATACAAGAAAGACATAAAAGTCGAGCTTGTAAACACTTTCCTTTTTAAAAAATGGTGTAAAACTTTGCAGTGTCGTGACAAAAATTGTACGCTTGTACGTGAGAAAGTGTGAGCTGGGAGACATCGCATTCGCTAGAAGGAAGCTCACTAAAACATTGGAGCCGCTCACGATGCGCTGCGTTGACAAAATTCTGGTTGACATTCACTACAAAAGGAAGAATACAATGATAGTTTGGCTCGGTCATCCAACTAAAAAACCCTTAATTATACACAACGACCAGAACACTCACTAGCATCCAAGACAAATGTGCCATTTTCCCCAGCCTGGTAAAAGAAATATTGAGAGTCCCAATTTCCCAACTTTTTTGGGACCCCGACTAGACCACTCAGATGCGTCTTCCTCTCCTTGGAGAGGTAGAACATCGTGTCTTGACTCTTTTTTAACCTATACATGTGGACAAGCTCATTCACTGATAACTCGCCTATCTTGGCTATGTGGTAAGTTGTGTACATTCTTACTATTATTATGTATGAGTTCCTTGTGAGCTGGAGGGAAGCAATGCCAAATCTTCTCAATATGTCAGCAATAAAGAAGTGAGATGGGGTAGACACACCACACCTTATAAGGATGTCAGAGATCTCCACCCAATTCGTGGGGGGATTTTTTCGGGAAACATTTCCTGAAGCCATCAACAGGAGTTGGGTCGTATAAATGTCCTTTATGTGATCAATATCCTCAACACTAATCTAGGAATTCAGTTCCTTTCTAAACCTAAGAACTAGTGAATAGGGACGTGGGGCTATCTTAGCAGAAGATACATTTGAAGAGTCCGCAACATCACTATTCGAACTTCTTACAATTATATCCTCAAAAACCTCTCTTGGGATCCCTCCTCTGTGACCAGCTGAGGCTACCAAAGAACCAAGCCTTGAACAAACGAGCAATGCTATTACCACTGGACAAAGACACTGTGTATCACCTTTGGATACCTGAAATAGAAGGGACCAAGTGTTAGAGCTCATACTACAAGCAACCTATCCACACTTGCCTCTAGTTCAGGCATCTAGGAAAGCTCGCATCAACCTAGGGATGCAAGCGAGATACCAAGATTTCAGCAACCACCCATGTAGACATTCCTAAAACCTAAGCCATTGGGTCTACCAAAAACCCTAAAGAAGCTAATGTGGCCATGACAATGGCCACCCTTAACAACAAGAAAACTTATAAGAAAGAAAAGGATGAAGATCAGAACCCTTACCAGAATATGAGACGTGATAAGAACTCACTGGAAATTCGTTGTGAATCTAAAAGGCAATGACTAAGAATAGAAGCAAATGACTTGGAGTGAAGACAAATTCTTGCAATTATACATCTTTGGCAAAAAGCTCGTTTATATAGTGGTGAACAGTGGAGACGAAAGGGTGAGATTCGACTTAAGCCATCATTCTACGATGAAACTTAGCCCTCCATTTGCCAAGCAATATTGACTGTTGAATGTGTCCATGTGTCAATCATCCACAAAGGGTGATCAATCATCAAAATTCTACAATCATAACTGTTATCATACGTCGCCTCAACCTCACATGTGGATGGTTGTTGTCGCCCATGCATGACGAAAAGTAATTACAAAGGCCGGTTTCATTTAATATGACATAACTGCATGGAAATTACCTGCGTGGCTTCATTTCAAATTCCAAGTTTATCAAGTTTATCAAGAATACCGCAACAAAAGCTAAGTCTTACTCACGTTGATTAAAGCTAAGGCTGTAACAACTGCTTGATACTACTATACTCATACAAAAATATGTATAATAAAATATGAGTACATTAATAAAATAGTTGGGCCCAAATTTGTCTTTTATTGAATATACATATTCTTTTACAAAAGTCAGTATCATTTACAAAAGTACTCAAAAGTGTGGTGGACAGTGTAACTAGCCCTCCTTGCCCACCGACATCCATCCGATTGCGTCCTCTTCTAGAACCTGCAAAAACATAGAAAAACAATGGGGTGAGCAAAAGAATGCTCAATAAGTAAATCCTCTACTCGCCTATCCCCGTAACTCTTTCTCTTAATTCTTTCCTTACTCTCTTCTCTTCTCATTCCTGTTCCCTTTCTGTTTTTGTTTCTCATACTCTTTTCTATATACTCTCTGTGTATGTCACGACCTCATCTTACCGGAGGCACGACCTAGAAGTCTCCCGCTCTAGTGACTTCTACTCATTTCTGTACCGATCGGATTCGTTATGCATGGATTCAGAACCTTTGGCCATGTGTGTGTACATGCTTTCTTTCTATGTCTCAAATGTCATGACCCCTTCTTATCGGAGGCACGACTATAACCTTATGTTCCACTCTGCGTGATAGTCACGGCCTCATCTGACCGGAGGCACGACTGGGGATCAAAAATCACCCACTCTTATGACTTTACTCATCACTCACGAGTTCCCCATCGTACAACCTTCTATATTCTCTTCTTTAGCTCTTAGAGTAGTTTAAGCACAAAAGTCTCTACTCTTTCTCAAGCTAATACTCATCCTGTAGAAATTCTCTACTCTTTCTCAAGCTACTTCTTAATACACAATTAATGCATATGGATGGTTCATGCTCATTAATGCACTTAGGAAATGCTAATATGAAATGTTGCAAGAATTAAGGTTCATAACTCATTCTCAAACTTCTCTTAGGCATTTCATCAAATAACTCATGTGCATACAAAAACTCTTCTCTAACTACAATTCTGTTTCTCTTTGTAACCATCCAAAATGGGAAGAAACTCCCTTCGATGGATATAATTCCTATCATAGAAGAACACTCCCCAATATATCTACTCAATTTCCTCTAACTTCATCTCAAACTCATTACACATCAACACTTCCCATAAAGGAAATGTGATGAGAATGCAAAATATCATATTTACCCCCTTAATGTTTAGTCTTTTATACGTATTTGTCACCTAAATGTACTCATTATTATTCTATTTTGATTTAGGATGCAAATGGAGGCGTTAATTGCAAAACGAAACTAATTAAGTGAATTCAGATAGTTTCGACGTTGTTTCATAATCTGGGCATAACTCCCTCATCTGAGCTCCGATTGAGATGATTCAAAATGCTGTGGAACTCTATGTAATATATATAGAACTTTCATGTTTTGAGTTTGGAGAGATACTCACTGCATAAAGGTTGTAATCAAGCTTGAAGTTGATGCATTTGCATTAGACGTCCTGGAGCATTCTGCCTTGTCATGCAAATCAATTGGGCAGTTTATTATTGGAAGATTTGAGGACATGTGGCACACAAGTTACAGCTCAGAATCACCAATTTCCTATTTTATTTTAGGACTTTATCTTATTTTTAATTAGAATCAAATTAGGATTAATGTTATTTTAGGATTTTAGAATATTTCTTTTAGGAGATTTAGTGGGATTCAAATACTTGAACTGGATTTTTGTTAAAGAGATCATATTAGAGTTTTTGAGGGAGACCACGCCTCTCTTTTCTCTTCTCTGCAATTTTCTCTTTTGAGTTTTGATTATGGCCATAAGCAGCTAATTCTTTTGTAACTTGGTTGTCGGAAACGGAGACCTGGGAATCAACCAATTGTGAGATCTAATCTATTTTATTTTAGTGTTCAATTTTCGTGTTTGAGTATTGAATGTTATTATGTGCATATCTTCATGATTGATGCATTTAATTACTAGGAGGCCTACTAGTGTATTATTTGTTGCAATCTACTGCTAAGTTTGATATCAAATTCGTAATTGTTTGATCCCTCTAACTTGTGAAGCAATTAGGGTTAATAATTTGCTGCGTCAGGAATTAGTAATCTTAAGAAGAACATTCAACTAAATTAAATACAACCGCTTGTGTTTGTGTTGTTTAGCTTCATCGATTTCTCTAATTCTTAAGGCTGCCATTAGATTAAATCTTTAGCGCTTGTCTAGGGTTGTTTAATGGTAAGATTAATTAAGATGGCTTGTTTCCTAATTAATTACAATTAAGGAGAGATAGGGAAATAGTTCCAACGGTGAATATTCAAAGTAAGAATTGATTTACTTTTGCATCAATGACTAGTTGCAAGATTCCGATGGTGGATGTTGACAGAGACCAAGTTTCGTTATATTAATTGATTTCGAACTGAATTGGTTTTGGTTTTGTTTTTGGTTAAGATTGTTTTCTGTTTTACTAAACAATCCCCCCACCAGCCTTGTTCACTTCATCAAAAATTTGGCTAGAGACTCTTCATGGAATTGACCCTTGCTTACCCTATTTACAGTTCAGTAGTTAGGTTAGGAAGGTTTTTAATCTTGGTTGCCTACGACAGCACATCAGATTTTGGCGCCGTTGCGGGAGTGATTCTAGTTGATTTTTTTTTTTTTTTTTGTGATTTTTTATTGTGTTTTGTTAATTTTTTTTAATTGTTAAAAAAAAACCGTGAACAGTAGTACTATTCTGGATGAATAGTGTACTATTCATAAGGAAAATTTTGGTTGAGTTAGGAGTGTTGCAAGTACCCGTTTCGAAGAATAACAAAATTCTGAGCAACATTAGAATTTCTACCCCCACCCTCTTGAGGCCAAATTCGAATGTTTTAATAGGGTTTTTGGCCATTTTTGTGTTTCTGGTCATTTTATTTCATTTTTAATTTATTTTTAATTTTCTAGTTAGTTTCCAATTTTTGTCATTTATTCTATTTCTTTTATGAGGTTTTTTGTTGTATGACCAGGTCCTCTCATCTTGGTGATTTAACATTCGATCCAGAAATTGACAGCACTTTGTACAAGTTAAGGAAGGAAGCTCGGAGAAATTCTGAAGAAAGCAATTCGACTTTTGATTCCCAATTTGCTAGCAACTCTGATTTAGAAGAGGAGGACGTCATGGCTGGAAATCGAACTTTAAAATAGCTCGCTGCCCCTGATTTGAATCAAGCACCTTTATGCATAACGTTTCCTGTTTTAGATGTTGCCACTACTTTTGAATTAAAATCTGGACTAATACATCTCTTGCCCACTTTTCATGGTCTTGCAGGTGAAGATCCTCACAAGCATGTAAAGGAGCTTCATGTGGTTTGCATGAGTATGAAACCTAAGGAGGTGACAGACGAGCAAATTAAATTAAGAGCTTTTCTATTTTCTTTGAAGGATTCGGCTAAGGATTGGCTCTATTATCTACCCTCCCGAACTATAACCACATGGAACAAGATGAAGAGATTATTTTTGGAGAAATATTTCCCAGCTTCGAGGGCAGCCAACATCCAGAAAGAAATTTGTTGTGTAAGGCAGCACAACGGAGAGTCCTTTACATGAATATCGGGAATGCTTTAAGAAATTGTGTGCAAGCTGCCCCCATCATCAAATTAGTGAGCAACTGCTCATCCAGTACTTCTATGAAGGCCCTACATACACTGATAGGAGCATGATTGATGCTGCAAGTGGAGGAGCTTTGGTGGATAAGACTCCTGAGGCCACGAGAAACTTGATTGCAAATATGGCGGCCAATTCTCAACAGTTTGGTAGTAGGCTTGACCTTCCATCTAGGCAGGATAATGAGGTAAATATTTCTTCCCTAGAACAAAAAATCTCGAGCCTAACTTCTCTTGTTCATCAAATGGCTGTAGGTAACATGCAAACAGTGAAGGCTTATGGAATTTGTTCGGTAGTAGGGCATCCAACTAATATGTGCCCAAGTCTTCAAGAGGAGCCCATTGAGCAAGTGAATGCAGCAGGTGGTTTTCCTGGACAACCGCAAAGGAAATATGATCCTTATTCGAGCACATGTAACCCTGGATAGAGGGATCACCCTAATCTTGGCTATGGGAATCCACAAGTGAATAAGCCCCACCATCAAAACTGACCAAATTACCAGCAGTACCAGCAGCCATATTCCCCTCGACAACAATCGGGCCAAACTGCTAATTCTAGTATGTCTTTAGAAGATATTGTTGTCTCTTGCCACTAATACTTTGCAGTTTCAACAGGAGACGAGGGCCAGTGTTCAAAGTTTGGAGAATTAGATAGGGCAGATGGCAAACGCAATCAGTAAGCTGAAGGCACAAAGTTCGGGGAAATTACCCTCTCAAACGGTGGTAAATCCAAGAGAAAATGTAATGTGATCATTTTGAGAAGTGGTAAAGAGGTTGAGATTCCAATAAAGGCAGCCCTTGCATCGTCGAAGGAAGAAAAGGAGAAAGATGCAGTTGTAGACAATAACGTTCCCAACGACGATGGTGTTCCTAAGCGTAAGTTTCCACCTCTGTCCGATTATAAACCAATTCCACCTTTTCCTCAAGCTTTGGCAAAATCTAGAAAAGATAAGCAGAACAGAGATATATATGAGACTTTTCGTAGATGCAAGGTAAATATTCCACTCTTAGATGCTATTAAACAAGTACCTCGCTATGCTAAATTCTTGAAAGAGCTGTGTACAGTTAAGAGGAAACAGAAACTTAAGGGGTGTGAAAAGGTGAGAGTGGGAGAAAATGTTTCTGCAGTGATTCAGAGAAAACTCCCAGTGAAGTGCGAGGATTTAGGTATGTTTACTATCCTTTGTATAATAGGTAACACTATGTTTGAGAAGGCCATGTTAGATTTAGGAGCTTCTATCAATCTCATGCCATATTCCATTTATGCTTCTTTGAAACTTGGACCTTTGAATAACACCAGTGTTGTAATTCAATTAGCCGATGGATCTAATGCTTATCCTAAGGGTGTAGTTGAGGATGTTTTGGTACAAGTTAATGGCTTAGTTTTCCCTACTGATTTCTATGTGCTTGATATGGAAAATGGTGATCAAACTGCTCCTATTTTGTTAGGAAGACCATTCTTAAAAATGTCCAAGACTAAGATAGATGTGCATAGTGGCATACTTACCATGGAATTTGATGGTGAAATTGTCAAGTTTAATATTTATGATGCCATGAAATATCCTGATGATGATGATAATCATGTTTATTCTATTGATGTGATTGATTCCTTAGCACAGGAAGTTTTTGAACTTGATGGAAAAGATGGACTGGGAGTTGCCATTAGTAAGCATCTTGAGGAAGAGAATGAGGAGTTAGCTTTTAGTACTGATTTGCAGGAAACGATTGCAGCATGGAATGATTCTCCAAAGTTACAGCAGCAGTCAGGTAACGGTCCTTGTATTGCATTACCAATTTCTAACGAGAAGCCTTTACCCTCTGTTTTTCAGGCCCCCATTCCAAATTTGAAGCCTTTCCCTAGTTACCTCAAGTACGTGTTCCTTGGAGACAGAGGAACATTACTCAGTGCATCGCAAGAAGAAAAGCCTTGAGTTGAGCCAACGACAATAAACAAAGGCGCTACTTGGGAGGCAACCCAAGGGGAGTTTGTTTTCTTTTCTTGCATTTTAAATTTTGGTTATTGATGCCTTTTCTTTGCATTTCATCTTACATTGGGGACAATGTCAGTTTTAAGTGTGGGGGAGGGGATTTAGGTTTTGTTTAGGTTGTGTTTAAAAAAAAAAAAAAAAAAAAACGAATTCTGCCTAGTTTAAGGGTATACCGGCTGGAAACCAGAACCTGCCTTAAAAAATGCCTACCAGTACTTAGCAACCTCTGGTATAACAATGCCACGTACACCTTAAACGAAATTCCCCGCAATTTGTTTTTAGGAAGGTTTATGCTTTAAATCATGTCTTTGAATGTCTAGTGATGCAAGAAATAGTAACTTGACATTGTTGTTGAGCATATTCCTTGACTTAGGATGTTAGCAATATTTCATAAAATAGAGTTAATCAGATTTGAATCTTTGTAGTTTTGAAACAATATGTCTTGAGAAGTTGTGTGAACTTGGTGACGAAGCATGATTGAGGAGTGTATAACAACCCTTGAAAGAAAAAGAAAAATTGTTTCTCTTAAGCTAGTCCTAAATTTGGGTTTAAGCAAATAGGAAAAAGAAAAGAAAGAAATGTGGTGAGTCTAGATGGAGCGTAAAACGCACTCACTCATAAACACAACCATGAAATGAGATGGAGCATAAAATGCACTCATTCTTTTTTTTGTTTTTTTTTTTTTTTTTGGTCAAAACAGAAAAATTGAAAAGAAAAAAAAGAAGAAAAAAAATTTTTATCCCTAGTTTGCTACCCAGTTTGTAGTAATAAAGAGAAATAGTTAAGGAAAAGTTGAGAGGGGAGTTGTACATAAATTGGTTATGATTAGTTTCCTTGTTTGCATTGGCTGATTGAGAGTAATTGTGGAAAATGATGAAGAGAGATGAATGTCATTAACTTAACTTTATTTTATTTTGCTACTTCCTAAGTTAGGTATGAATATGCATGGATTAAATATTGTTGCTTATGCATCATGCTGATGTTCTTGATATGACTTGAGATGATGGTGTTCTTGATATGACTTGAGTGTAGCGTTTGTTTGAATTAGTTTGCCCGAGGACGTGCAAAAGCTAAGTGTGGGGGAATTTGATGAGAATGCAAAATATCATATTTACCCCCCTTAATGTTTAGTCTTTTATACGTATTTGTTGCCTAAATGTACTCATTATTATTCTATTTTGATTTAGGATGCAAATGGAGGCATTAATTGCAAAACGGAACTAATTAAGTGAATTTCGACAGTTTCGACATTGTTTTGTAATCTGGGCATAACTCTATCATCCGAGCTCTGATTGAGATGATTTAAAATTCTGTGGAACTCTAAGAAATATATCTATAACTTTCATGTTTTGAGTTTGGAGAGATACTCACTGCATAAAGGTTGTAATCGAGCTTGAAGTTGACGCATCTGCACTGGACGTCCTGGAGGATTCTGCCTTGTCATGCAAATCAATTGGGCAGTTTATTATTGGAAGATTTGAGGACATGTGGCATGCAAGTTACAGCTCAGAATCACCACTTTCCTATTTTATTTTAGGACTTTATCTTACTTTTAATTAGAATCAAATTAGGATTAATGTTATTTTAGGATTTTAGAATATTTCTTTTAGGAGATTTAGTGGGATTCAAATACGTGAACTGGATTTTTGTTAAAAAGATCAGATTAGGGTTTTTGAGCGAGACCACGCCTCTCTTTTCTCTTCTCTGCAATTTTCTCTTTTGAGTTTTGATTATGGCCATGAGCAGCTAAAACTTTTGTAACTTGGTCGTCGGAAACGGAGACCTCAGAATCAACCAACTGTGAGATCTAATCTATTTTATTTTAGTGTTCAATTTTCGTGTTTGAGTATTGAATGTTATTCTGTGCATATCTTCATGATTGATACATTTAATTACTAGGAGGCCTACTAGTGTATTATTTGTTGCAATCTACTGCTAAGTTTGATATCAAATCCGTAATTGTTTGATCCCTCTAACTTGTGAAGCAATTAGGGTTAATAATTTGATGCGTTAGGAATTAGTAATCTTAAGAAGAACATTCAACTAAATTAAATACAACCGCTTGTGTTTGTGTTGTTTAGCTTCATCGATTTCTCTAATTCTTAAGGCTGCCATTAGATTAAATCTTTAGGACTTGTTTAGGGTTGCTTAATGGTAAGATTAATTAAGATCGCTTGTTTCCTAATTAATTACAATTAAGGAGAGATAGGGAAATAGTTCCAACGGTGAATATTCAAAGTAAGAATTGATTTACTTTTGCATCAATGATCAGTTGCAAGATTCCGATGGTGGATGTTGACAGAGACCAATTTTCGTTATATTAATTGATTTTGAATTGAATTGTTTTTTTGTTTTTGTTTTTGGCTAAGATTGTTTTCTGTTTCACTCAAACCCACCCCACCCCCAAGCCTTATTCACATCATCAAAAATTCGGCTAGACACTCTTCGTGGGATCGACCCTTGCTTACCCTATTTACAGTTCAGTAGTTAGGTTAGGAAGGTTTTTTTATCTTGGTTGCCTACGACAGCACATCAAAATACATCAAACAACACAACAAGAATACTCATCTCAACTCAATTTCTCAACAAACAAACATATATCTCTACTCAATTTCTCTATAAGCATCATTTGTACATGCATAAAGAAATCTCTACTCAAGGATTTCTTAAACTTTAGCTTGAGTTGGATTCACTTACCTTGTGATGGTGTGATTCCACTAGCACCTTTCTTTTTCCTTTGGTAGATTTCTTTTCTCTACACTTTTAAACAATAACACAATAAGACTTTAACACCTTTATAGCTAAATTCACATCTAGAATAAAGGTCCTTCACCTTAGGATGCTTTAAATCACCTCTCTACCCAAAACTATTCAAAAGCCGTTTAAAAAATCCTTGAAGAATTGGATGGAAAGTAGAGAGAAAATGGTGAATGAGTATGGCGGTGGAAAAAGAAGAAGGAAAGGGTTTCTAAAACTTAGCCCTTATTTACTCATATTTTACACCTTCTTTCCCATTTTACCCTTACTCTTTCTTAGGAATTTCCACCTTTGTCCTTTTAATTCTTTGCAAATGCACCCCCATTTAAACTATTCTTCATGCAATTTCCTTGCATTTCACTCCCCACTTTTCCTGCTAATTAGGGGTAGAATGGTCATTGTGCCCCAAAGGAAGAATTCTCTAGAAACTTAATAAACATTTTGTCATGCCCTTCGCCGCGGCAAAGAATCTTTCTTCGCCCCGGCAAAAACTTCCAGAACCTACACCATAGGTTGCAAGGCTTCATCGCCGCGGCAAAGCTTCTTCTTCGCCCCAGCGAAGGCTGTAACACAAAAATTAGCCAAGTCTTTACAAATTTCAAGGCAATCACTCAACCAACTCACACTATCAATTCAACCAAGGACAAAACAATAAGCATTCAAGTAATACAACACAATTAAACTACATACCTCAAGTGGGGCGTTACAATTCTCCCCCCTTAAAAGAATTTCGTCCCCGAAATTCACACAAACAACTCCGGGTAACGATCCTGCATGTCTTGTTCTACCTCCCATGTGGCTTCTTCTACTTTATGGTTTCTCCAAAGGACTTTCACTAACGAAATACTCTTATTGTGAAGTTCTTTAATCCTTCTTCAATCTAAAATCTGGCCGGGCGCTTCATACACAAAATTCTCTTCTAAGGCAATGTCCTCTACACTTAAGATATGGGAGGGATCACTTATGTACTTCTGAAGCATCGAGACATGAAAAACATCATGCACCTTGTCCATGCTATGTGGTAGTGCCAATCTATAGGCCACCTTGCCCACTCGCTGCAATACTTCAAATGGACCTATGTATCTCGGTGCCAACTTCCCTTTGCTTCCGAAGCGCATTACCCGCTTATCGGGGGAAACTCTTAGAAACAGTTTGTCACCCACTTTGAACTCTACATCTTTTTTCTTTAGATCAGCATAACTTTTCTGTCTGTCTTGAGCTTGCTTCATTCTGTTTCTGATTAACTTTACATCCTTTATCATCTTCTGAGTTGTTTCTGGCCCAAGAACTGTGCTCAACTAATCCTTCTCACCTATCTCATCCCAATGTAGGGGAGACCTACATTATCTACCATATAAAGCCTCGTAAGGCACCAACTTAATTGTAGACTGGTAACTGTTATTGTAGGCAAACTCCACTAAGGGTAACATCTCATGCCAAGACACTTTATAATCCATACAGTAAGCTCTCAACATATCTTCAAGCACCTGATTTGTTCTCTCTGTTTGGCCATCTGTCTGAGGATGGTAGGCGGTACTAAATGCTAAACGAGTACCCAAATTCCTCTGTAAACTCATCCAGAAAGCTGAAACAAATCTGGAATCTCTATCTGACACTATTGTCTTGGGCACTCCATGCAACCTGACTATTTCCTTCATATAAATCTGAGCCAACTGATCGGTAGTAGTATTTTCCTTTACTGGAAGAAAATGGGCTGACTTAGATAGTCTATCTACAATCACCTAGGTAACATTATATCCTTTCTGAACTCTAGGGAGACCTATGATAAAATCCATCAAAATGCTCTCCCATTTCCATTTTGGAACACTAAGCGGCTGAAGCAACCCTGGGGGCCTTTGATGTTCTGCTTTCACCTATTGGCAAACCAAGCACTTAGCTATAAATTCCATAATATCTCTCTTCATACCTGGCCACCAATAGCCTTTCTTTACATCTTGATACATCTTGGTTGCTCTAGGATGAGCAGTGTATGGTGTGTCATGAGCCTCCGCAAGAATTTTCTTCTTCAACTTATCACTTGGAGGAATACACAACCTATTTCTGAAATAGAGGACCCTATCTATTAAATAGAACTCTGATGTCTTGCCCTCATACACTTGCTGAACTATTCTCTGACACCACTCATCGGCCACTTGCTTTTCTTTAACTTCCTCCAGTAAAGAAGACTGCATCTCTAACCTGGAAATCCGTCTCGGAATTACTTCAATCTGCTCTCTACACAACTCTGCTAATAACTCTTTCTGCTTAGTGAGCCAGGACAAATAAGCTTTTCTACTCAAGGCATCGGCTACTACATTGGCTTTCCCCGGTTGATACTTGATCTCACACTCATAATCTTTAACCAGCTCCAACCATCTTCTCTGTCTCATATTCAGCTCTTTCTGAGTGAAGAATTACTTTAAACTTTTATGATCGGTTTAGATATTACTCTTGGCACCATAAAGGTAATGCCTCCAAATCTTTAATGCGAAGACCATGGCTGCCAACTCTAAGTCATGCGTAGGGTATCTCGTCTCATACTCTTTTAATTGTCGAGAGGCATATGCTATCACCCTACCTAACGGCATTAACACAGCACCAAGTCCTTGCAAAGAGGCATCTGTATAAATATCATAGTCTACACCCTCCCATGGTAACACTAACACGGGAGCTGTTGTTAACCTCTTCTTCAACTCTTGAAAACTCTCCTCACATGCTTCTGACCATTTAAAAGGAGTTCTCTATTTGGTAAGAGCTGTCAACGGTTTAGCCAATTGGGCGAACCCTATTACAAATCGCCGGTAGTAACCTGCTAGGCCCAAGAAACTTCTGACCCCTTTTATTGTCTTCGGCCTCTACCGCTCAAGAATTGCCTTGACTTTACTCAGATCTACTAAAATTCCTTCCTTAGATACAGTATGGCCCTAAAAATAATAGTTGATCTAGCCAAAACTCACACTTGGAAAACTTAGCATATAGCTTCTTTTCCCTCAATCGTTGCAACACTAATCTCAAGTGTTCCTCATGCTCTTCTCTCGACTTAGAATAAACTAGGATATCATCTATGAAAACCACTACAAACTGATCCAAACAATCATGGAATACCCGGTTCATCAAGTCCATAAATACTGCTGGGGCATTTGTCAAGCCAAAAGGCATCACTAAAAATTCATAATGCCCATACGTTGTACGAAAAGCAGTCTTTGCTACATCTTGATCGGCCACTCTTACTTGATGGTACCCTGACCTCAAATCAATTTTAGAGAACACTGCTGCTCCTTTCAACTGATCAAACAAATCATCAATACGAGGTAACGGGTACTTATTCTTCACTATTACGTTATTAGGCTCTTTATAGACTATACACATCTGTAGTGACCCATCTTTCTATTAGAGTAGATGCCTTAGAGCCAATCAATTATCGTAAAATTGACTCTTTGTAATAATGTTCATTGATCAATAAAAGGCATTTTATTCTATATCGCATAAATCATTATTATTGCAATATGTATTGATATATGTCCTTAGAATGGTAGAACCGTGACGAGGGTATCAAGTGTTTCAAATCTTGATAGTGAGAACCCTATGAGCACATATGGTGGCCATTCTAGAAACGTCCGTAGCCCCAGTATTATTCTAAAGTAAAGGCACAGATAATACGATAAGGCTATCATAGTGTTGAACGACCTTGTCGAAAGGCAGTGACTGATCTCACTTCTCAAGGTTGTTTGGTGACAACCTGGTGCAACACATGGGTGCTTGCTGTAGGCGATTACACCACAGCAAGTTCAGTGGACTGACCCACCAGAGGATTCCATATGGATGGTAACCCCCAGTTTCTATGGAACAAATCCTCTAACGAATGGTGGGTGCATGTGATCGTTAGACTAGAGATCACTGGAGCGCCTTGTGTACCGATTGGTGTAGTTTGACACTAGCCTAACGTAGTTCTTTTCAGAGCTGTCAATACGGTGGTGATTAACTACATCAAGGAGTGTATCAAGACTATGGTGGATTGACAGAGGATTCATCACTCCCGGGTATGGGAGAAAGTTATCTCACGGCGCAATTCAGTGTATGGCAATGACACTAAAACTGTGTCCACAGTGGGATTGAGTTGTTGCTCTATCCAGTTTATAATACAGGTCATTGGTCTAGAAACTGAATAAATAATATCGAGAGTAACTGAAGGTTGACACTATTTCTATGCCTTCGTCTTCGTCCGAGATAACGTATGATGAAAGGATTGAATTGCACGGTAACCATATCGTTGACAGTAGCTACTTTGTTGAATCCGAATCTATCGGGTGGCCATGATGCCTTGCTAGGGGCCAATCTTGGTCTGTGTATTAGTAAGACGATTAATTGGTGTTAATCGCGATACTATACATTGCCGGTATGATGAGGAGCCTATGGGTCACACACATAGAAGACAATTTAAGATCCAAGAAGAAAGAAGGGCGTTTTCGTCTTTTAAGGCGAAATGGTATTTTGGTAATTTCACAGTGTAATTAAATTTGCTGAGGTCGTAGCCTTTATTTAATTTGTTAGAAAAATTAAATAAGTGAAATTATGTTTAAATGTGTGTTCGCACATATTTAAATATATTATCATTATTGTTAAATGTTAATATATATTTAAATATATATTAATTGATTTAAATTGAGGTAATGATGGAAAATAAAATAAATCAAATTGGGAGTGTTTGGCAACATGGGGCGTTTGGGTTGGAGCCCAAGCCTATTCCGTATGGGATTAGGGCAACTTGATTATTTTATTATAAAAAATAAAAGTGTGTGTTAATTAAAAGATGATGAATTGATTTTTCTTTGGAAATAACACACACACAGCAGCCCTCTCTTTTCACTTCCACGATAGAAACACTCTTAGCCTAAAATCAATTTCAATTGATTTGTTTTTCTTCTTAATCTTGAAGCCAAAGAGGATCTAGCAAATCCCTCTTTGGTTCTTTTGAGATTGTCTTCGTGTGGACTATGCAGGTTCGATCCTACACTTGGATCAGTAGCAAAACGTTCAAAGACAATCGTGGTGGAGCCTCCAAACGTGCGTTTGTTTCTCTTAACTCATGTTGAATATTTCTGCAGATTTTATTTAATATAAATTGTAAAATCATACCCTTGATCTTGGCTCACGTAAACGATCCTGTTATATTATAATTTTTGTTTCCCCTGCGTATACGGGACCGTTTACTAACACTTTCTTCTTCACCAACAGAATTAGAGCTCCCCAAGGAGAATGACTCGGTTGGATAAAGCCTTTATCTAAAAGCTCTTGGAGTTGCTTCTTTAATTCTTGAAGCTCTGCTGGGGCCATTCGATAAGGGGCTTTAGATATTGGTGCTGTTCCTGGTGCTAGTTCAATACTAAACTCAACCTCTCTCTTTGGAGGCAAACCCGGCAACTTTCCGGTAACACATCTAGAAACTCTCGAACTACTGGCACCCTCTAAATCTCTGACTGAGGAACATCACCACTCTACACTAAATGTGCAATATACCCTAAACACCGCTTTCTTAACATCTTTCTAGCTTTCATGCTACTACTCAACATGCTTAACTGATGACCCTCTCCAAAGCTAAACTTGTCTCCATTATCAAGATTACATCTCGCTTTCTTTTTCCGACAATCAATCTCTACTCCGTTCCTCCCTAGGAAATCCATGCCCAATATTACATCAAAGTCGGGCATATCAAACACTATTAGGGCCACTGCTAATTTGCGTCCATGGATCACTACCAACTCTCCTGATAACATCTCATGGGTCACAACACCAACCCCATCGGGTAACTCTATCTTAATGGGTTGACTCACTCTAGTAGGCTTCAAACCTAACCTCTCGTAGGCTTCAAACCTAACCTCTCTATCATCCCATAAGATATAAATGAATGAGTGGCTCCAGAATCAATTAGAGCATATAAAGGAACTGCATGAAATAATAACTTACCAGTTACAGCTGATGGACTGGCCTCTGCTTCACCTTGTGCCACTATAAACATTCTGGCACTAGTACCTCTAGAACTCTGAACTGCTGATGGGAGAGGAGCTTTACAATCCCTCCTCAAGTGCCCTGGCTGCCGGCACCAATAACACACGTTCTGGTCTCTTAAACACTCTCATGAGTGGTTCCTCCCACATTTAGGACAAGGGGGAAACCCTTCTGTCCGAGGTCGTTTACTCCTCCAATCCCTTCTATTCTGTCTAAGCTGAAACTTCTTTTTATTACTCTTCATTTCTTTGCTCTTTCCACCCTTAACTTTTTCTCTCTGTGGGGCGGATGACGATTCACTCGATCCTTCTATTGAGGGACCTACTGGGGCGATCTTGTTCTCAAATATCTCTGCCCTCATTGCTCGTCTCAAGGCCTCACTATAGGTTTGCGGGGGATCAACACCTGCCATTATGTCCCGGGCTATTTTCGGTTTCAACCCATGCACAAATTTATCTCTCCTCAATACCGGAGTACTAACAATTCCTAGTGCAAATCTGGCAAGGGCATTGAATCTCACTGAATACTCTTTAACTGTATTGGACCCCTGCTGCAAACCAATAAACTCTTGGACTTTCTCATGAACTCGGTCCTCTGTTCTATACTCGGCCTCAAACTCTCGCCTGAGTTCTTCCCAAGTCATTACTACAACATCACAAGTATCTTCTATTAATTCCCACCAAATTTGGGCATCACCCCGAAATAAGAAACTCACATACCGGATCTTCTCCCAGTCCGTCATAGGGAATAAACCTGTTGTGTGCTCTACGGACCTAAACCATTCTTTTACTATTACTGGGTCCGTAGTACCCTTAAACTCTAAGCGTTAATGTTGACTGGGAAGACCATAAACTGGTTCAACTCTATTCTGTACTGGGGGAGGTACCGGTTGTTCTCTTCCGACATTAGTAATCGGTGGTACCTGCACGAGAGTCTCAACTCTCCCTTGGCTTTCTGCCATAACTTGCTGTACAATTCCCCGAATTCTACCTTCATCCAATGGAGGAGACATAGATTCTAGTGGGTTAGAAGGTTCTCCCTCATTCATCAAACCTTTACCACGATTTCGGGCGCTACGCCTCATCTACAAAACAACCACATTTGATCAATTTGAGAAACACTCACAGTAAGGAAAGAATTAACTCACACAGTCGGCTATTGAATGTCGTAGCGATGAGAAGAGTACACTATCAAATCCCAAAATCTCTGCTTTGATACCAAAAATGTAACAACTGCTTGATACTATTATACTCATACAAAAATATGTATAATAAAATACGAGTACATTAATAAAATAGTTGGGCCCAAATTTGTCTTTTATTGAATACACATATTCTTTTACAAAAGTCAGTATCCTTTACAAAAGTACTCAAAAGTGTGGTGGATAATGTAACTACTCCTCCTTTCCCGCCGACATCCATCCGACTACATCCTCATCTAGAACCTGCAAAAACATAGAAAAACAACGGGGTGAGCAAAAGAATGCTCAGTAAGTAAATCCTCTACTCGTCTATCCCCGTAACTCTTTCTTGTAATTCTTTCATTACTCTCTTCTCTTCTCATTTCTGTTCCCTTTCTGTTTTTGTTTCTCATACTCTTTTCTATATACTCCCTGGTGTATGTCACGGCCTCATCTTACCGGAGGCACGGCTGGGGACTCAACCCACTCTTCGTGACTCTATTCATTTTCTCTTTCTGTTCTTTCTATTTCTCTGTTTCCCATTCTACTCATGGGAATGTCAAGGCCTCATCTTACCGGAGGCATGACTGGGAACTCTCCCGCTCGATGTGATTTCTACTCATTTCTGTACCGATCGGATTCGGTTATGCATGGATTCGGAACCTTTGGCCATTTGAGTGTACATGCTTTCTTTCTATCTCTCAAATGTCATGACCCCTTCTTACCCGAGGCACGACTGGAACCTCATGTTCCACTCTGCGTGACGGTCATGGCCTCATCTGACCGGAGGCACGGCTGGGGATCACAAAGCACCCACTCTCATGACTTTACTTGTCACTCACGGGTTCCCCATCGCACAACCTTCTATATTCTCTTCTTTAGCTCTTAGAGTAGTTTAAGCACAAAAGTCTCTACTCTTTCTCAAACTAATACTCATAGTGTAGAAATTCTCTACTTTTTGTCAAGCTACTTCTTAATGAACAATTAATGCATATGGATGGTTCATGCTCATTAATGCACTTAGGAAATGCCAATATGCAATGTTGCAAAAATTAAGGTTTATAACTCATTCTCAAACTTCTCTTAGGCATTTCATCAAACAACTCATGTGCATACAAAAACTCTTATCTAACTACAATTCTGTTTCTCTTTGTAACCATCCAAAATGGGAAGAAACTCCTTCTATGGATATAATTCCTATCATAGAAGAACACTCCCCAATATATCTACTCAATTTTCTCCAACTTCATCTCAAACTCATTACACATCAACACTTCCCATAAAGGAAATGCATCCAACAACACAACAAGAATACTCATCTCAACTCAATTTCTCAACAAACAAACATATATCTCTACTCAATTTCTCTATAAGCATCTTTTGTACATGCATAAAGAAATCTTTACTTAAGGATTTCTTAAACTTTAGTTTGAGTTGGATTTACTTACCTTGTGATGGTGTGATTCCACTAGCACCTCTCTTTTTCCTTTGGTAGATGTCTTTTCTCTACACTTTTAAACAATAACACAATAAGAATTTAACACCTTTATAGCTAAATTCACATCTAGAATAAAGGTCCTTACCTTAGGATGCTTTAAATCACTTCTCTACCCAAAACTACTCAAAAGCCCTTTAAAAAATCCTTGAAGAATTGGATGGAAAGTAGAGAGAAAATGGTGAATGAGTATGGCGGTGGAAGAAGAAGAATTCAAGGGTTTCTAAAACTTAACCCTTATTTACTCATATTTTACACCTTCTTTCCCATTTTACCCTTACTCTTTCTTAGGAATTTCCACCTTTGTCCTTTTAATTCTTTGCAAATGCACCCCCAATTAAACTATTCTTTATGCAATTTCCTTGCATTTCACTCCCCACTTTTCCTACTAATTAGGGGTGGAATGGTCATTGTGCCCCAGAGGAAGAATTCTCTAGAAACTTAATAAAATTTTGTCATGCCCTTCGCCGTGGCGAAGAATCTTTCTTCACCCTGGCAAAACTTCCAAAACCTACAAAGTAGGTTGGAAGGCTTCATCGCCGCGATGAAGCTTCTTCTTCGCCCCGGCAAAGGCTGTAACACAAAAATTCGCCAAGTCTTTACAAATTTCAGGGCAATCACTCAACCAACTCACACTATCAATTCAACCAAGGAAAAAAAATAAGCATTCAAGTAATACAACACAATTAAACTACGTACCTGAAGTGGGGTGTTACAAAGGCCCACTCATGAAGCTCAGCCAAGTCTGCAGCCAACATGTGACTTAAGAAGTTTGTGCTAAATGTCAAAGCGGGCTTTGAAGCTTGCAGAAGTCCGAAACATGCAAGGATATAGTTCGACCCAGAATCAATTCGACTCAACATTAGTTTGACCCAGCATAAGCTCATTGAGAGATAGCTCGACCCAACACAAGCTAGTCACGATCAACTTTTGCAGTTGTTCAATAAACCAAGGATAAGCTCAAATATTGGATATTTCGGAAGAGATAAGATTAACAACAATGACAACATGATCTTAACGCTCAATCACGGGAATATCAAAGTTATGATTTGAATTTTATTGCAATCCCGATAATTTCACTCTTTCCTTTATCTCAAAACTTGTATATGAACCCCCTCCAACGATGAGACGGGGTTAGCAAATTATTATAGGCAAACATATTATTTTTCTTTGTATCCATAAAAAACAATAAGATAAAAGTGGACCTAGGCTCAAGTTCTAACTTTCCGAACTACTTTAAAAATCCTTTGGTGTTATTCATTTCACTGCATTTTACACTACATTGCTAGTTTTCATTAAACCATGCATACATCAGTTTCGATTCTAGCAAGGTCAATCGGTTCTCTCAGGTTAGTGCGATTTTTGTATCAACAGTTAGCATGAATGAAAAAGAAGAGTTCTTTCAATTTGTTTTGATTATCGTGATTTTTCTTGTCAAGTTGTTTGGTTATTAAGAAAGTGTGAGAAAGTTGAGAGAATAGAGAGAAAACTTGGTAAGTGTTGATCATTCCCTCCATAGTTCATTTGAAGCTTTCTTGAAATTTCTATCACCCTAAAGAGTTTATTTAAGTTATAAATACTTTTGAAATTTCTTTTAGGTTATTTGGTTGTATTTCAAAAGTTTTTATAGGATTTTAAATAAGCTATTTTATAGTTTATGGGAGATGCTTAAAATATCGTTTTGGTTTCTTTTTTTTTTTTTTCTTTGAGTCTTTTTAAAGTTTTGAAATTAAAAGAAAAAAAAATCTTTTACATTTTCCTAACCAAACAAATAACAAAAAAAAAAAAACTATATTTTCATAAGCTAACTCTACTCTAATAAGATCTTTTTCTCTAAGCTCTACTTGAATAAACCATATTAAACTGACCCCGAGTTTAAAAATTTATGATTACGCTTGCAATGTTATGTCAACAGGTGTGATATAAATTTATCTTAATTATTGTTTGGTTGTACATATATTCATTCTATAAAAGACTTTCTAATTAGATCATCAAGATACAAATGATACTACTCTTCAATAGGTTTTTAAAAATGATACATAAATTTTTCCAACCTTTCTCTTAATGGTTGTTAATGAAGTATCGTGCACATGCATAAATTATTCCTTGAAATAATGTCAAGATTCATTATTCTATAGATCCATTTTTAACATTCTTGGAGATATAACTTTTCATTAGTAGATTCTTGTGACTCATCTTAACTAATAACTAGCTTCTTCAGTCTTGTAACACTATTTCTAATACTTCACAGTAATATGACAAAAAAGAATCTTTTATACAACAGATATATGTGTAACCAACCAATAATAAGGAAAATGTATAAATGTCACACACGTTGACATAAATACCCCAACAAATCATGAAAAAGGGGTTAGCAAATTCTTTTAGGCAACATATATTCTTATTGTAAGCTTTCTAAAGCAATAAGAGAAAAGTTGATGTAGGCTCAAGTTTTAACTTGCCGAACAACTTTAAAAACCGTCTTGTGTTCTTTATTTTACTACTCATACATTATTCATTGCTGATTTTAATTAATCATGCACACATTTGTTCCGATTCCACCAAGGTCAATCAGATCTCTCTAGTTGGTGTGAATTTTTGTATCAACATTTTGGCACTTAGAAGGAGGGTCTCCGCTGAGCTCTTCTATTCCCAACTTTAGAGATTCAGCACCTTGTGTTTAATAGCCACAAAGACGATTTTAGTGATTTCCCATCACCTAAAAAGTCAATATGGCCATACCAGATCAAACAAAGTACCTAGAGTAGACACCAAAACCCACGCAAACGAGGAGCCCACTCTCTAGGAAAGTCAATCAGGCCACTACTCAAGGTTTTTTGCCATCGATACCACCCAATCAGGTTGCCAACTAGTTAGGGGCAGGAACTTCCAACCCAGAACATGGGCAACTAATGGATATGATCAGATCAATGGTTGTGCAAGTAGTGCAAAAAAATGTGGCAGAGTTAATAAATGAGCAGTACACTGAATCTAGATCAGCCGCTCTTCACTAAGCCTACCCCGAGCGGGCAGAATGTGCCAGTTTGGGCGATCAATTCATTTCCTTGGCTACGATAAGTGATCATCATCCCTGGAGAGAGAGACAGTGAATGTCATTCGTGAGCTTGAAGCTTAGGAGCAGGTTAATCTTGGAAGGCAATCAGGCAAAGAGCCTATGGGAGAAAATGATAACAATGGTCACTAAAGAAATTTACATCCAAGGCAACAAAATGCCCAGTGACAACGTTTCAGTTTTAACCAATGCCAAGGGCAAGGTCATCAATCATAAGCACGTGAGGATAGCCTGCTCGCCAATCTGGAAACAATGGTCGACATTTCAGTTTTAACCAATGTCACAAAAAGAGAACTGAAGAGTACGACAACATGTACTAGCCCGTCATCATGACTCCACCTCGCGCACAAGCATGCATGATAGATTGGGATCTCAAACGATCGACCTAAGGGATTGTTTGCTTGATATGAGAACTCATAGAGCCCACATACAACCCCGTAAAAATACAAAGTTGGATCGGGTGCAGAAAATGCTTGATGATTTGAGAGCTCACTAGAATAATTAGGCAAAAGGGGTGGTGAGCTCCCATTTATAGAACAAGTTCACTAAGCACCGCTTCTTTTGGGATTCAAGGCACCAAAGAATAAGTTCAGTAGGAAAGAGCCTAAAGACCACCTTGATACTTTCAACGATCTGATGAAGCTACATCAAGTCTTTGATTTGGCCAAGTGTCATTGCTTCACAGTGACTTTGGTGGGAAATGCCAAGAGGTGGTATAAGATGCTCAAGGTGAACTCGATTCAGTCCTAGCAACGGTTCTCTTTGCTTTATCTTCAGTAATTTCAAGCGAGGAGGCAGTTTGTTATGCCTCTCAGCTATTTGAGCAATATCTACCAAGAGGAGAGAGAATCCCTGACCTCGTATTTAATGAGGTTCCAGAACAAGCAATCCAAAGTTGTGAATGCTCCAAAAGAATCGATCTGGACCTTATTGACAGCTAGAATAAGGCCGCAAACAAAATTTTGGAAAAAGCTACAATGCGAAGACCATGTGAGTTTGGCTCAGTTCTACCAAATGGCAGCCAAACACTAGTGGATTGAGAGCTCATTAGCCAGGAGTTCTTTGAAGAAACCCTCAGATTAGAGACAAGATTGCACTGTAGGAAAGCGATGAGTTCAAGATCGAGGTGACAGAGATCGAAATAGGTTCCAAAAAAGGCCACGAATAGATTACAAGCAACAAACAGAACCTTATCCTTATTTTATAGAATATAACTCCTCTAATAGAGGATGTGGCACACATATATGAGGTCTCTCACAAGGCCAAAAGGTTGCCTCCTTCAAAATGAATGAGACCAGCACCAAATAGGAGAGATCACCAAAAGTATTGTAGATTCCACAAGGATATCGGGCATAACACAAATGATTGCCAAGCCCTGAAGGATACAATCAAGGACCTAATAAAGAGAGGTTATTTGAAAGAGTTTATGAAAGGAAACCAAGCTCGCGACAAACATAATGACTAGAATGATCAACCCTAGTTGTCCTAGTTGGTTGACGATATCCTAGTAAGAATGATCTATAGGGGATTAAAGGTGGCAGGGCATTCCAGACATGCTTACGAATAGTATGCACTAGAAGCCAGAACCGACTCGGTCCCTAGAGTCATGAATTTCAAAGCAAGGCCGCCAAGTGGCCCAAAGTAGAGACTGAAGTGATAGGCTTCACAAAAGAAGAATGTGACCTGGCATCTCGCCCTAGTCGCGATACACTCGTAATTTCAGCAAGAATTGGCAATTGCTGAATGTTATAGATAATGACTGACGATGGCAACGCAGTTAACATTATTTTTCTAGGGCATTCCGAGAAATAAGATTCACCGAGCAAGATCTAAAGCAATGCCCAACACCACTATATGGGTTCACCGGGGACAACTTGGTCCTTAAGGGAACGATAACCCTACCCGCAACTCTTGGTGAAAAGCCTTAGATTACGACAGTGATGACAAAGTTTTTGGTGGTCGATTGCCCGACCACTTATAATGTCATACTAGGGAGGCCACTTCTCGATGGCCTAGGTGTGGTCACCTCGATTTGATGCCAGGCAATGAAATTCCTAACTCTGGATGGAATTAGAATGGTCATTGGGTCTTAGAAAGACTCTAGGGAGTGTTATAACAGGGCTATAACTGTAACATAGAAATGGGAACTTCCAAAAACCATGGTTTTTGCAAAATCAAGGCCAAAGCCCTATAAGTAATTGATCTCCCATACACAGCATAAAAACAATAATAAACTGGAAAAATCAATTACTTTTGCACCAAGATTCGGGTATTGATTACAATATTTTTCATGTTAAAAACCTGTATAAAACAATCAATTAATCCATTCAAGGTTTAGAAAAATTTATGAATGTTTGGAGGCTCTTTCAAGGCTTTGATTTCGCTTATCGATCCAAGAATGGAATCACACAAACGTTTATCCACACGAAGACAGGATTACTCACAATGATTTAATTTGCTAGATTAAATCAATGCTCTAAGTATAATGGTGAGGGCAAAATTTTTCAAAGAAAAATTCTCCCTTTTCTTTCTAGTAAAATGTGAGGCAGGCTAGGGTTTTAGTTTAGTGAATATTATTATGTTTTAATTTTTAAGTTGCACTTATACAGTGCAACAATTAAAACCCTATTCCACTTAGGAATAGCCATGGGTACCAATTCTAATCCTCCCTTGCAACTAAACACCCCTTTAATGGTATTTTAAATTTAATTAATTATTATTAGTATTAAAATCAATTAATATATTAAAATATATTAACATTTAATGAATAATAATTCATTTAAATATATGCACACATATATTTAAACATAATCTCACTAATTTTAATTTCAATATTAAAATTGAATCTAGGCAACAACCTCAGTAAATTTAATTGCACTGTGAGATTACCAAAATACCCTTTCGTCCTAAAAGATGAAAATACCCCTTTCACACATTAATACTTAAACTGTCTCCTTCCAGGTGCGAACTATAGGCTCCTTATCATATCAACAATGACTAGTCTTGCGATTGACACCAATCAATCGTCTCAATAAACACAGACCAAGTTGGCCCTTAACAAGGCATTATGGCCACATGATAGATTCAGATATAGCAAAATAGCTACCAGTCAACAAGTTGGTTATCGTGCAATCAAATCCTTTCATCATACATTATCTCATCAAGGCCGAGGTACAGAAATAGTGTCAACCTCAGTTATCCTCGATATCTTTGTATTTAGTTACTGGACCAATGACCGAAATAATAAATTGGATTGAACAACAACTCAATCCCACTGTGGCCACATATTTGGTGTCATTCGCACTTATTGAATTGCGCAGTGAGATAACTTCTCCCATACTCGAGAGTGATCAATCCTTTATCGATCTACCATAGCCTTGATACACTACCAATCACTATCGTATTTATAGCTTTGAATAGAACTACGTTGGGCTAGTGTCAAACTACACCAATCGTTGCACAAGGTGCTTCGGTGATCTCAAGTCTAAGGATCACATGCACCACCATTCGTTAGGGGATTTATTCCATAGACACTTGGGTTACCATCCATATGGAATCCTCTCGTGGGTCTTTCTAGTGAACTTGCTTCCACCAAGCACTCATGCGTTGCACCAGGTTGTTGGCAAACAACCTTGACAAGTGAGATCACTCACTATCTTTAGACAGGGTCATTCAACACTATGATAGCCTTACCGTATTATTTGTGTCCTTGGTCAGACTAATACTGGGGTTATGGAATTTCTAGAATGGCTACCATATGTGATCATAGGGTTCTCACTATCAAGATTTGAAAGACTTGATACCCTTATAACAATTCTACCTTCCTAAGGACATTTATCAATACACACAATTATGATTTACACGATATAGAAGAATATGCCTTTTATTGATAAATAAACATTATTAATATAGCCAATCATTCATGTATTTAATACCGAAAGACCTTAAGTGTTTTTATGCTTCTATTATGACAAAGGCTTCATTAGTGGATCAATGAGATGGTTATCAGTATGCATTTTACTAATTTGCACATCTTTCCTCTCAGCCATTTCTCTGATGAGATGAAGTTGTTTGAATATGTGTCTAGACTTCTAGTGAGACCTGATAAGAGCTTGAAAATGCACATTTACTTAGTGGTTTATGGGAATTATTTGTGAGAAATTAGGCTTAATTTGGTAAAGTTGCTTAGTATTTTCATAATTATCTTTTATGGGATCACGGGTGTGTTTGAGTGTTTTTTAGGTTATTAGTACTAAATATTATGCTCAGATGAAGAATCATATCAACAACAGAATGAGTGATGAGTAGAAACAATTGGATTGAGAATCGGAGTTGAATTGAAGAAGTTATGGAGCTTTGAAGTAAAGAGGAGATTCTAGATTACACTCCAGGTTGAGCATGCGTCAGTGTTTTAATAATAACTTGAGCTATAGACATTGGATTAAGACAATTCTTTGACTTTTGGAAATTTGATTCAAAGGGACACATTTCATATGTTTACCACTTCTTTAGATTCCATAGTAATCATGCTCAAAAATACCATCTCTAGAGTGTTGAGGAATGATTCAAGAGTTGAACTAAAGAAGAGGAAGTTATCACTGTGCCATAGCACACTTTGTCCAAAATCAACCATGTTGCAGCACAATGCTAGGGCAGAGTCATGATAGTTAGAAATTTTTCTTTTGTTTTTGATTAGGAAAATAGGGTTAAGAGTCCTAAACTAAATAGAATTAAGGAAAATAAAACTCTAACCCTAGTGGGATATAAATAGAAGTCTTTTAGCATTATTTAGGGGATTCTTTGGAGAGACTAAGAGAAGGAAAACCTATAGAGAAGAAAAGTGTCAGAATTTCTGGAGCTTTGATTCATAATATAGAGAAGTTCTTCTTGTTTCTTTCTTATAAACTCATGTCGATTATTTTTGTTAAAATGTGAAGCTAAAAATGTAGCCGTATAAGTGTAAGTCAAATACTGCAGTTTTGATCAAATCATCTTGCAATCTTGACCGCTGATTAGAGGCACATCTAAGGGTTATTATTTCAATGAAGAGTCAACAGTATAAAATAGGCCTGATTTTTTAATTAAAGCTACAGTGAACAAAACAATAGAAATCTCTCTTGTTCTTCGACTTTGTAACTTTTTGCTTTGCTGGGTTTTTTTTCAGTTTACTCCAATTCTTGTAATCTTTGTACAATCAATTTGATTAATTAGTGAAGGTGGTGCTTCCTCCATGGGTAGAGAAGCTTAGGGAGTCTTTCTCTTGGGTTTAAAGGTTACGGCAAAAGAGTTGAGTGATAGATTAGCAAAGTGAGTTGGGTAGTGTTTTAGAATCTAAAATTGTACTTTGTAAATGATATTGATCTTCTTATTGCAGCAGGCCTTGGTGTTTCGAAGCTCAACGTGGACGTAGCTTGCTTAAATCTTAAGCAAGTGAACCAAGATAAACTCTTGTGTGTGTTTGCTTGTTCTTGATTTCTTTTGTGATTAATTGGTTGATTAGTGTTTAGATTAGTCCCAAATCACAATGGTGGTATCAGAGCCAAGTTCTAGGGTTTGTCGATTTATGAAATTCTTGATTCTAGGGTTTGTTAAATTGGGGATTTCTTGATTTAACGGTTCTTGAGGTGTCAAGGGGTCTAGAAATCGTCAATTAGGTTCTTGATTTGGGAAATTTTTTATTTTAGGGTTTGCTAAATTGGGGGTTTCTTGATTTAGCTAGTCATAGGTAATCTTCGTCTTCAATAATTTTCAATTAGTCTGTCAATTTGTGGGAATCAGAAAGCAATCCCAAGTTCTAGTGTTCAATAAAAAAAACCACAAAATGTCTACCACCATTCACATGGAAATCACCCAATACAATGGGAAAATTGATTTCAATAGCTGGAAAAAGAAGATGAAGGCTCTCTTGTCTCACAACAAGGTGGGAATTGCATTGGAGAAAGACTTTACCAAATGGCTAGAAGAGAAGTTGAAAAAGAGGGCTGAGATTGATGAGGAGGGATATAACCTCATCATCTTGAACCTGTCTGACAGTGTCCTAAGAAAGGTAGATGGCCCTAGAGAATCCGATCGCATTGTGGTGAAAACTTGAAACTTTATTTGCATTACAATCTGCCCCTAACTTAGTGTTTTTAAAGGGTTCTTTGTTTGCATATAAATAGATGTCTAAATCTTTAGATGATAATTTAGATGAGTTCCTGAAAATGACACTAATTCTTAAAGGCACTAACCAAGAATTAGGAGACTCTAGCTTGGCTATGATTTTGTTAAACTCGTTGCCTGAAGATTATCTAGTGGTTAAAAATGCTTTACAGTATAGTGGGATTGTCCCTAGTGTTGACTTGATTGTGGTTGGATTAAAATCTAGGGAGTTAGAGTTAAAGACTCAAAAAAGAAATGGCAATAACCTGTTTGTAAAAGGTAGGGCAGAAACTGGTCATATATGAAAAGAGGCTGGTAGAGGTCTATAGAGTAATTTAGGCTTTAAGAATAGGAAAAATGATAAGGGTAATAATAGGCCTTAAAGGGAAGACTAGGAAATGCTTCTATTATAATAAAACTGGTCATCTTAAGAAAAATTGCTACGATTGGATTAAGAAATAGAAACAGTCTAACACAAAAAGAAACCTAGCATGTACTAGTAACATCATTGAACTCTCTGAAGCTCTCACAATATCTAATTATGTGAGTGTTAAAAAGTGGGTATTAGACTCCGAAATTTCCTTTCACATGAGTCCTAACTGAGACTAGTTCCAAAACCTTAAGACTGATGATAGTGAAATTGTGTTCATGGGTAACAATCACTCATGTAGGGCTTAGGGCATTGGTAGCATAACTCTTAAGCTGAATAATGACAAGTTAATCAAGCTAACTAGAGTAAGATTTATACCTATACTCAAACAAAATTTGACCTCGTTAGGAACCCTTGATGAGGCTGGGTACTATTATAAGGCACAAAATGGGTGTATAGTTGCGTACAAAGATAATGAAGTATTGCTAAAAGGAACTAAAATGAATGGCTTCTACATTCTATGTGGACAATACTATCATGATTCTTTTAATGTTGCTCTTTTGACTACTAATTTGTCTGCAACTGAGAAACGGCATTTGAGGATTGGCCATATAGGCCAAAGTGGTATGAACATTCTTAAATGGTAGGGTTGTTTTGGGAATGGCATAGTTTTTGATTTAGATTTTTGTGAAGTATATGTGTTAGGTAAACAACATAGGATGAGTTTCCCAGAGGGAACTCATTAGGCCTCTAGATGTTTAGAGTACCTACATGTAGATCAGTGGGGTCTTGATAGGGTTAAATCACATGGTGGGAACTCATACTTCCTATCTATTGTGGATGACTTCAGTAGAAAGGTGTGGGTGTACCTCCTAAGGTCTAAGGATGAACCCTTAACCAAGTTTAAAGGCTGGAAAACTCTGGTGGAAAATTAGAGTGATAAAAGAGTCACAACACTTAGGACAGCCAATGATTTAGAGTTTTGTAACTCTGAATTTGACACTTATTGTATTGACCAAGGGATCCTAAGGCATAGGATAGTGAGGAGAATGCCTTAGTAAAATCGGGTTGCTAAGAGAATGAATAGAACTTTGTTAGAGATAGTTAGATGCCTACTTTTCACCTAAGGGCTGCCTAAAACTTTTTGGGGAGAAGCCTTAACCACTACTTCCTACCTTATCAATAGGTCCCCCTCTACTACTATAAAGTTCAAGTGCCCTGAAAAGAAATGGACTGGTAAGAAGCCTAGCCTGAATCACTTAAGGGTTTTCAAGTGTGCTACCTATGCACACTTAAATGATAGGAAGTTAGAGCCGAGGTCCCTTAGGTGTCTATTTCTAGGATACCAAGAGGGGACAAAGGGGTACAGACTTTGGGAAAGAGAGGGACAGGGGGTTAGGTTTATAATTAGCAAGGATGTGGTCTTTAATGAATTAGTTTTTCCTTGTAAATCTACTAACCCCATTGCAGGTACCTCAAATATTGAGACAGTAAATCTGAACCAAACTGGTGCCACCCAAATTGAGGTGGAGCCAGCAATTCATCACACGGATCTGCCCAATTTTGATGAAGATACTGCAGCTGTAGAAATATAGCAAGATGCTGATGCTATGTAAGATCCTGAAGAGGCAACAAAAGAGATTCATCACACGGAATTAGTTACTTACATGGATAAAGTGGATTTGATTGGTTGAAATAGGAAGGAACCATAATTTCCTAAAAATTCATCAGATTCAAGTTCAGAGCCAGAGGTAATGGCGGAATTACCTCAACCTATGAAGGAGTATGCATGTCCTACCATAGGAATGTCACCATCTTGCATAGTGTTGAATGAGGCAATAAGAAATTAGGAACTGAAACACATTCACTTTCAGATGTTACCATCATTCCATAGCATAGCCATAAAGGACCCACTTACCTTTATTCGTGATTTTTATTCTACTGTTCAAACTTTTCCTTTACAGAGTTTGATAAAAGATCAGTTACGGATGTGTTGTTTTCCTTACACCTTGAAGGATGTGGCTAAAACATGGTTCATGTCATTAACTCCCGTTTCACTTACCACGTGGGATGCACAGTCTACAATAAATTCATAGGTAAATTTTATTTTCATGCCAAGACTACTGAATTGCGAGGTAAGATTGCTACTTTTACCCAAATTGAAGGTGAGCCATTCCATGATGCTTAGGAACATTTTAAATTGTTTTTAGTTTAGTGTCCACATCATAGATATCCTTTAGAGTTACTGAACCAATTTTTCTATGATGGACTGACACAGGTTTGTCAAGCCATAGTTGATAATGCTACAGGTGGTGCTATAGGGGAAAAGACTACACAAGAGATGAATGAGTTATATGAGATGCTTGGAGCCAACACATAGTAGAAAAGTGTTAGAGGAAAATCAAGAGGGATGCATGAAGTAAATACTAACACTGAGTTGGTGATGCAAGTTTCAAAGTTAGCCATGCAGATGAAAATTATGTGCAATATAATGATAGCACAAGGACAAAGTATTGCCTAAGAGGTATGTGCTATTTGTGGTAATATTTGTCCTGTAACTAATTCTTGTCCTTCTAGTGGGAATTTTTCAGAGTATTCAGAGAAAGGTAATATGATGAACTCTTACAACCCGAGGCCTAAATATGATTCATTTTCAAATATGTACAACCAGGGTTGGAAGAGTCATCCTAGTTTTTCATGGAATAACAATCATCAGCAGTTTGGCTCAAATGATCAATCAAGGATATCTTCATTATAAGAGACATTGAATAGCTTCATCCAAGTGTCTTAGCAAAAAAAATAGAACTTTGAACAAAGGTTTTAGTAGCAAGAGGCGTCCATTAGAAAGCTAGAGGTTCAGATAAGACAGATAGCAGAGGTAGTACATGGCCATGTTCTTGGGAAATTACCAAGCCAACCTAAGCAAGTAAATGCAATCACAGTACTACAAAGTGGAAAGGTAATTAATAAAGATATATATTCTGTATATATTATAAGACTAATGAGAACTTAATTGATCATGTAGAAGAAGATAAAGATAAGGAGAAGCAATCAAGTGAATCCATTCAGAATGAGGAGATCAGTCTTATCGTTGCTCCACTAAAGCCTTATGTTCCATCTGTACCTTTTCCAAGTCGACTGAATGAAAACAAAGAGGATAAGTCTTTTTCTAATATTTATAATATCTTGTCTAAAGTTAATGTGAACTTACCCTTGCTTGACATGATTAGGAACTTACTTGCCTACGCAAAGTTTTTCAAAGAGTTGACCACATGTAAGTGTAAGAATGGGCCTCGTGAAATAGTAATGATATCAGAAATAGTTAGAGTAGTGCTTCAGAGTAGATTACCACCCAAACTGAAAGATCTTGGGAGTTTTATTATCAACATTACTGTTGGTAATAAAAAGAAAAGGCGAGCTATGTTGGATTTGGGTGCAAGCATCAACCTCATGCCTTATTAGATTTATCAACAATTGGGATTGGGAGAGCTGAAGCCTACAAAAATGACTCTACAATTAGCTGACTGTTTAGTGAAATATCCAAGAGGTATTGTAGAGGACATTTTAGTTCAAATTGATAGATTGATTGTTCTTGCAGATTTTGTGGTGTTGATATGGAGACGCCGTCAAAGTTCGACAATGAATAGCCCATTTTGCTTGGACGTCCTTTCATGACCACAACAAATACAATTATTGATGTGCAAAATGGAAAACTCAAAATGACGGTTCTTGATCAAACTGTGGAATTTTCAATTTCCAATTCTTTGTATTCTCCTTCTAAAGCTAATGAGTGTTTTCTTGTTGATTCTACGGATCCAATTAGTTTCTCTAGTATTTTGCTTGTTGAGACAAAAGATAAAGTAGAGTTTGCTTTGGCTGTAGAGGATAATGAATTTGTTGATGAAGAAGCAAAGGAGTATGCGGAGGCCATTGATAGCACAATACCAAAGACGTCTAATGTTGAGTTGAGGAAGCCTCCTTGAACTAGAGACCACACATTCTGTCTACCTTAGACGTTAAATAAAGCACTTCTTGGGAGGCAACCCAAGTTTTTCATTCCTTTACATTTTTTGTATAAGTGCTTAATGGTGTTAAGTTTGTTTATGTGTGAGTTAGCCATGTTCATAAGTCTGTTTAGGTAAATCTACCCATGATTTTTAAGAGGATTTAATATGAATTTATGCAAAGTGAGAGTGTTTGTGTGTGGCTTAAAGTGTTTTCTCAAAATTTTGAAGGGTATTCAAAAGAATGGGTTGGGGGTTGTGGTGTATTATGAGTATCAAGGTAACAAGGGGAATCATTGTAATATCCATGCTTCCTAACTATGGATTCATTCAAAAAAAAAAAAAAAAAAGAAGAAAAGAAAAATCTGAATAAAGGGAAGAAAAAAAAAATGAATGAATCAAGGAAGTATGGAAAGTGTGTAAATGCAAATGCGGTTGGGAAGAGAGAAGTAACAAAGGCTTGGGAAATTTAGAGAGAATGTGATATGCTTTGAGTGATGTTGCTGCAAATTAGTAAGATTAATCCTCTTATTTTGTTTGATTCCTTTCCATTTTTTCATAACCCAATACCTTAGCCTAAACATTACAAGCTTAATAAAGTCCTAATGATCTAAGGTTATGTCATTTTCTACATTAGTGGAGAGTGGTTCGAAAATTAGGCCTATGGAGTTTGTCTGTATAGAGTTTTACACTTATTTCATATTTTTTTATTATTGGGATCAATGTTAGTTTATGGATGTTGCATACGTAATTATTCCTAATGTTAAAATTGATGGATTGTGGACTGTTGAAAGGTAGAGAGTTGATAATGAGGTGAGATTGACGTCAGGATGTTCTTAGAGGTAAAGTAACGTTTGGTTATTTTTGCTGCCTAATGTGTGAAATTTTTGAGACTCTCTAGTGTATTGATCCAGAATTGTTAGTTTAGTAGTTGTGAGTCTTGGTAGAACTTGTAGGATGTTTGTGGGTAGCATCACTGTAAACCCTCATGAGACTATAAGTCATCCACTAGGGGGACCTAAGGGTTTAAAGGCTTATTGCATATGCTAAATGCAATTATGTCAACCTACGGAAGTGGTTAGTGAAGTCGTCATAATAGGTTTAGGTTATTTTCGATCGCTTTGATTGCTAGAGAATAGCAAAATGTTGGTTGGGGGTTGTGATGAGTGGTGAAATGATATATATATTTCGTGATTTTATGGGTAGATTGTAGGGAATTCGTGACTTAATGGATTGTTTTTATTCAAGTTCTTTGCATATTATTATTTGCAAGAATCACGAGTATGTGTATGAGTTTCTAGTTTACAGGCAAAAAAAAGTGAGGAATTTATGCTCACACGATGGTTGGAGGCTCTGTACATGCTAAAGAAAAAAACGGATTGTCAAACAGAAGAAAAGAAGTGAATTTGTTGGATGACGCTACGACATGGACTTTTCAAGCCGCGGCGCGAGGAGCTGATGTTGGCCAGAAAGTTCATGCTGCGGTGTGAAGAAAGTGGTGCCGAATGAAATATATTGTATAGCTAGTAATTCTTTGAGAAATATATGATAAAATCCACTAAATAACTTTTATAAACATATATACATAATGTAAAATCCGAAAATTCTAATTTTAATTCATATAAATATATACACAAGATACTAATATACTTCAGTAAGCACAAGGTAATCTTGAACATTGCCACCAAAATCCTCTGCTTCTTGATGTCCCACCCAATCGTAAATCATCTAGTACCTTCAAAATAGTAAAATAATAGAGTGAGCACTAATTGCTCAGTAAGTAAACCAAACTGCCCTACTGTGTTTTCTTCGTTATTCATGTTCTGATTTTCCTTTTCTCATTTTAATCTTTGCTAATATTCTTCATTCTTTTCTGGTATTCTGCATTCTTTTCAGATACTCTAATTTGCTACTTATCAACGTGCAAAGACAATGAAAAAAACTGTACATCGTCGAGCACATAAGAAATACTGAATCATGTAAGTAGCATAATACATATGCAGAATAATAAACTTTCTTGAGAAAAGAACTTTCTTTTCTTTTATGTTTTCTATCTCTTATGCTACATCTCTTTCTTTTCTTCTCTGTTTCTCTTTCTTTTCTTTCTTCTTTCTGGTTTGCCGATCGGACTAGGTTGATGCATGGATCTGGAACCCTGCCATATGAGTGGGTACAATCCTCATCTACATGCACGGCTGATGGACTGTACAAATACTGTATCTCTCAGCTGTGGCCGCTTACTCATGGCGGTGTACATGTAGGTATCTTTGATAGGTACAATCTTTATCCACATACACTACTGACGGACTGTACAAATACTGTATCTCTCTGTTGTGCTGCTCGCTTGTGGCAACGTGTATGTGGGCATCTCTGTCACTCAGAGGTTCCCCATCACAAAAACCTTATCACATAGCATGTTGTAGAAAGAGAATAGAAAGAGATACTATACACATTTCAACATGAATTTCCAAGCTATAGAAATTCTACACTTGCATTCTTTAGTAAATGAGAACATATACATATTTGCATGTTAGCTTAAAAGAAAATTCCTAGTCATTTTCTTTTCTTTCTTTCTCATTCTTTGCTAACATATTCTTTCATATTCTCATTTACTAATTCAAGGCTATACATATAGATCATGTGCACAATATATGCATGATCAAGCCCATTCTTTAATATGCTTGCCAAATTCACATATACAAACTTGCAAATTCATTATGGCATAATGGTATGTCATGACATATTCTACCATTCTCTACTATCACAATTGCCCTATCAAAATAACACTTTAGCTTGCAATTCCTTTCTAACACTTGCATGTGCTATTCAAAAGTAAGAAAGGTACAAGTAACAAAAACCAAACACTAAGGGCCATTTCTCTCATGGAACTAACATGACCAAGTGATATTCTAAATTTTGGCATAACAATATGCACCCTTGAATACTAACATTTACACTTGGTTAAGCCTAAACATAATCTTCCTACTTCAATTCTTGCCTTTCTCTAACTCTCTCTTCATTAGGGTTTAGCCAACTCATGCATGCATTTTCTCTTTGGATTTTCATCAAACACTTCATATACACATGCAACTACCATGTTGGCTACACTTCCACAACTCTCTAATTCCACCACCAAATTGTGAGCCAAAAACTCACTAACTGTTAGAGTAGATGCCCTAGAGCAAATCAATTATTGTAGAATTGACTTTTTGAAATAATGTTCATTAATCAATAATAAAAGGCATTTTATTCTATATCGCGTAAATCATTATTATTGCAATATGTATTAATATATGTCCTTAGAATGGTAGAACCGTGATGAGGGTATCAAGTGCTTCAAATCTTGATAGTGAGAACCCTATGAGCACATATGGTGGCCATTCTAGAAACATCCGTAGCCCTAGTATTATTCTGAAGTAAGGGCATAGATAATACGATAAGGCTATCATAATGTTGAATGACTTTGTCGAAAGGCTGTGACCGATCTCACTTGTCAAGGTTGTTTGGTGATAACCTGGTGCAACACATGGGTGCTCGTTGTAGGCAGATATACCACAGCAAGTTCACTGGACTGACCCACCAGAGGATTCCATATGGATGGTAACCCCAGTGTCTATGGAACAAATCCTCTAACGAATGGTGGTACATGTGAGACCATGGGCTATCCTCACTACCCGCCCTTGGGCCGTCGGGCGGGAGGGCTTTCCCATGCGGCCCACTCACTAGGAATATCCCCACCCCTGCAGTGGGTTTCTTTCGCCTTCCTCTCGAACACAAGACCACAGGGCTAAGTACTTGTGACAAGAGAGGTGAGTACCATCGAGCCAGCCTAGCACGATGGTACTCACCTCTCTTGTCACAAGTACTTAGCCCGCAGGTCTTGTGTTCGAGAGGTGGGGAAGGCGAAAGAAACCCACTTGCAGGGGTGGGGATATTCCTATGAGTGGGCCGCATGGGAAAGCCCCTTGCCCGGCCCAAGGGCGGGTAGTGAGGGATAGCCCATGGTCTCACAATAAAAAGGCGGCGAAAGAAACCCACTTGCAGGGGTGGGGATATTCCTATGAGTGGGCCGCATGGGAAAGCCCCTTGCCCGACGGCCCAAGGGCGGGGTAGTTGAGGGATAGCCCATGGTCTCACAGTACATGTGATCCTTAGACTTGAGATCACCAGAGCGCCTTCTGCACCGATTGGTGTAGTTTGACACTAGCCTAACGCAGTTGTTTTCAGAGCTGTCAATACGGTAGTGATTGGCTGCATCAAGGAGTGTATCAAGACTAGGTGGATAGATAAAGGATTCATCACTCTTGGGTATGGGAGAAGTTATCTCACAGCGCAATTCAGTATATGACAATGACACTAAAACTGTGGCCACAGTGGGATTGAGTTATTGCTCTATCCATATTATAATACAGGTCATTGGTCCAGAAACTGAATACATAATATCGAGAGTAACCAAAGGTTGACACTATTTCTATTCCTTCATTTTGTCGAGATAAAGTATGATGAAAGGATCAAATTGTACGGTAACCATATCGTTGACAGGTAGCTACATTGCTGAATCCGAATCTATCGAGAGGCCATGATACCTTGCTAGGGACCAATCTTGGTCTGTGTACAGTGAGACGATTAATTGGTGTTAATCGCGATACTATACACTGCCGGTAGGATGAGGAGCCTATGGGTCACACACATAGAAGATAATTTAAGACTCGGGAAGAAAGAAGGGCATTTTTGTCTTTTTAGGTGAAAGGGTATTTTGGTAATTTCACAGTGTAATTAAATTTGCTGAGGTCGTAGCCTTTATTTAATTTATTAGAAAAAAAAATTAAATAAGTGAAATTACGTTTAAATATGTGTTCGCATATATTTAATTAAATCATCATTATTGTTAAATGTTAATATATAGATTAAATAAATATTAATTGATTTTAATTGAGATAATGATGAAATAAAAATAAATATCTAATTGGGAGTGTTTTGTAACATGGGGTGTTTGGGTTGGAGCCCAAGCCTATTCCATATGGGAATAGGGCATTAAAATAACACTATAAAAGAAAAGTGTTAATTGAAAGAAATGTGAGATTTTCATTAGTTTATTTTCATTGTGAAAAAGAAAAACACAGCAGCCTCATTTCCTCTCCCATAGCAGTATTTCATTTTTCCCAAAATCAATTCATTTGATTTTTCTTCTTTAATCTTAAATCTAAGGAGGATTGTTGTGTCGTTTGCAACAACTACTAGCAAGTGTACTAGTCTCAAGTAATATAGTATAACAAAATACAGGTTATTGTACCCAAGGGATTGTGTAAACAACTACTGAAATATTAATTAGTCTTAACTTTATCTAGATAATCAAAACTTAGAATAGTGATCTTTAAAACTAAAAATATTAACATATGGAATATTAGAAACAAATTGCAGTAAAACTACAATTAAGAATTCAATGGGAGAAAACGGCTAAGGCGTGAGGCTCATCTATAACTTCTCTGCACCCCTCAATTTACTATGGTCAATGAATTTATTTAATTAATGTGACAATGGGATTTCCTAGGTTAACCAATATTCTTTCTCAAGCAATATTAATTCTACTTCTATTTCACAACCTAGATATCTCTATATAGATTTAATGAAATAGACGAGCATTAAGCTTTATGAAATCCTCTAGCTTTCAGTACAAGTTAATCTTGCCTATGACTATTGCATGTATCAATTCATATATCTCTATATCCAATTAATCCATGGCCGAAATTACTAGAGCACTCATGTGATATCTCCTCTCGGTCTCAATCACACAAAACAATTCTATTAGAAATTGATCAAGTTCCTAATAACATTAAGGACATAACATAGACTCATCATTAGAAAAATAATTCACTGATCAAAGAGTAAAAGATTGATCACATATCCATAAATAGACTAACCCTAGTCTTAGCCTGAGAAAATTAGTTCATAATAAAAGAAACAAGAGTAGAATCCAAGAAATAAATCATATTGAAAAAGTAAAAACAAACTATGTGATGAATTTTGTTCTTGATTCTCCTTTCTCTTTTGTTACACAATAATCTCCTTTCAAGAATAGGTAAAATTCAGCCTCTAAGGAGTAATCTTAATCCCCCTTAAATACCCAAAAGACACCTAAGTGAAAAAGGAAAAGAAAAACTAATAAAAACCCTAAAAGTGTCCGACATAGCCCTGGTCGTGCCCAAATGTACGTCACCACAGCCTAGGCCATGGTGTTTCCTATCCTCATTATTTTACTTTCATTCAACCACCACGGCCGTGGTGAACCACCAAGGCAAGGCCATGGCCTCAAACTTGTCAGCTAATCTCAATTTCTTCAAGCTTTGAATTCCAATTTCATTCCAATGCTGCAATCTACTCAATTAACGCCTAAAAATTACAAAAATTCGCCAAATCAGTAGCTAACCATTCATATTTCAAACTTAACAAAAACTAACATCAAAACACAGAAAACAAATGAGAAATTAACTAGAAGGCTATAAAACAAACCCAAAAACACTAAATTTATGCAACTTATCCACTCCCCCAAACTTAGTCCTTTGCTCATCCTGGAGTAAAGAAAATATCAGAAAAACAAATTCAACAATTATCAAGGATTCGCAGCATTTCCAAAATCAAGGGAAGAAGGGAAACATGCTTTAAATAATTCTCATGCATACAAACGTACAACCCATCTAATTGTGCAACTCTAATCTTTCCCCAACCAAGTCGTGCCTCACCAAGACTTTATACTTAACCCCTTGCTTATTTTTCTCTCTCTTTTTTTTTTTTTTTTTTTTCATAGGCTTCTTTAGATTGTCGCATCACCTTTTTACACGAATGCACACATTTGTGATGAATGCCCCCGTTTACTCAACAATGTCACAACAAATAAAGTGCTTTGCATACTCATAATTCTAGCTACGGTTTGACGCAAAAGTAAACATGGGTCTCATGAATACTCCTGGTTACTAAGTAGCTCGAAACAACATAGTAGTTCATTCAAAATTAAACAAATAAGCATAGTTAATTTATTTCAAGACTGTATATGCACTTTTTTTCTTTTTTTTTCTTTTAGAAGTAGGGAGTGAAGACAAGGTTCAGCTAATACACAACAAAATCAATTGATAAACCAGAATTTGCACAACCATCTAGAATTGCATACTTTTCAGCATTCCTAAAGATATGAGCATGTTTGAATCCTTTCAATTACTTGATACTTCCACTACTCCAAGTGATTACCAAGTTCATCACAAAAAACAATTTTTTTCCTTGGGGATATCACAAAGTTTCGTTCGGGATTGTATCAAAAGTATAAGCATACTACCCACCATACAAAAAATACCAAATACAAACCAAACAAACAAAAGAAAAAAAAAAAAACACAAACAAACTAAGCACTTCCTAAAACAAACACACCAAACAAGAGAAATAGGCCATCAACAATGCAACACAAACCCAGCTACCCACTCCCCCAAACTTAAAGAATGCAATGTCCTCAATGCATGACAAGCAAGAAACAACACAGAAAAAAATAAAATATGGAAGATAAAAGATAGAAACTTCCCCGCATGTAGAGGACTGAACACTTGGGAAGGTGGGCTTATATAGCGATCAAATTTGGCTTCTAGAATGAGTTGGCGATTATTGACATTGTTGATGCTAGTCTCTATTCTTTGCACTAATTGTAAGAGCATCTCTAGAGGCACAGGTACTTGAGCTTGTGGAGTTAGAACGGTTTGACCCTTAGTGTTCAGCGCAACTCTCTCTGCGTGAAAGCCTATTGGAGTGTCATTTGCCAAGTCCTCGGGACGAGGCTGAGCAATGTCGGTTAGCGGCAGAATAGGACGTCCCTGTCCATCTTGTAAAACATATTGACCACGATAAGGAATACATATACGCATAGCAGTTAAGGTAGCAAGGTCAATACGTTTTTTACCTACAATGGGTTCACCTAATTGTGCATCTGAGATGCCGACAGATTTAGCAATAATGGTGATTAAACCACTAACTGCAATCTTACCGGTCCAACCAGGTGTACATGATTCAAATGTACTAAAAGCCAAATACTCGATTTGTGTTTATGGCCTTTCTCCATGTACCATAAACAAAACAATTCACTCTTATTAACAACCCTTGTACTTTATCCCCGTCCGAAAATGGTATGTGACATGACTCTATGAATGTATTTATGGGCAGGGTTCCGTAAGTGGGTGGCTTTAGAAAAAATAGCATCATATGGTTGGATGTGTTGTGTGTTGGTAACGTTGTGCCAAGCTACATTTTTAACATATTCAAGAGGAGGAAATCTGAATCCTAAGGTAGGGAAACTAAAAATGTCATTAAACTGAGATAGATTGAGACAATGGTCTTGGTTTAACAGTCTAAATGAAATGCATCCTTCATCTTTTCTATCTTTGGTGACTACCTTATAGGAAAAAGAACTAAGAAACTCTAAGGTTAATTTGACATAGGTGCTTGATTTCAACCCCATAAATGTAGTCCAATCTATGTTACTAAGCAGTAGATCAATTTCGTCTTTTAAGTCTAACTCTAGCAACACTGCATCGTCCATATAACGTGTACAAACTACAGGCCATTGGACAAGAGTGGCATACCTATCATCTTGGTCCTTGCTTTTGAAGATAATAGCTCCTAGAGTGTTCGGAGTTGTGGATCTTCGAGAGGACGAGGCTGGTCATCTAGAAGATGAGGACTGTGCTCCTTTTGTAGTCTTCCATTTCTTCTGTGGACCCATTAAGTGCAAAAATTGATATGCCTACAGATAAAACCAACAAAAATAAACTGAAACAAGAGAAAAAGAGAAGAATGAAGTAGCAAAATGACAATGGTAAACACCCATATCCACCAACCAAACTAGATACGAAAATCCCCTGTTCCATAGTGGCCAAGTATAAACGGAAACTAAACAACTGACAGAAAAATGTAAAAGGAAACACAACCAAGACACGAGGAGAAGAAGAAAGAAGTTCAGCATGACCCCACCGAAGTATAAACCCACAACAACCAAAGCAATCTATGGCAAAAAAGAATTAATTAATGATTCCACCAAAATCAAAGAAAGGCAGAGAAAGAAAACTTACCTTAAAAGAGAAAAGGACAAAAAGAAAAAAAAATGCACAAGATTCAAACAAAAAGAAAACATAGTTGGTTGGGAGAAGAAGATGGCTAGAGCGGTGGATAGCAAGTGGAAAGTGGGAAGAAAGAAAATTGTTTTTTTCTAGGGTAATGGCCCACCACTTCCCTTTTTCTTTTTGTTTGTTTTTCTTTTTCGTTGTCTTTTTTTTTTTCTTTATTATTGGCGTGGTCATGGTCCCTCACATGGGCCAGGCCATGTGACATACCATGGGGTAACCCGTGGTTGCCACTGCAAATTTATTTTATTATTATTATTATTTTAAAACCACGGTTGTGTTGTGTGACACGGGGTATCCTGTGGTGAAGCCTGGACTCTGCAACCTTTTCATCTGTCAACATGGCCACGGCTATGTAAAGTGACACGGGGTACCCTGTGTTCTAGTCTGCTCGAAATTGTCTTCTTCTTCTAGCACATAAGCTTCCCCCAAACTTGTTCCCTGTTCTGACGACGACTCAACAAAAATAAAAACACAATCAAGCAAAAATAAAATAATTGTAGAAGAGAGAAAGAAACAAAAGAAAATAATAAAATAAAATAAAATAAACAAAAAATTAGTTCTAATTTAGAGTCGTTAACTTGCCTTTCTGCGCTTGCTTATTCTGGTTCATGCAGTGCCATAGAGATCTTATCTTTTTTCCATCCTCCATCTTCATAATGCTTGAGACGTTGTCCATTCACCTTGAATGTGCCTTTCTGCTCATGGGAAATCTCAATGGCGCCTGAAGGAAATAAATCTTCGCATTCTAATAAGCATGACTCCCAAATTCATCCATCTCATTCAATTGCAGCAACCTGTTTTCACTTATAGCTTTCATATCAAAGTTAAGAAATTTTGTAGCCCAATATGGATGATGCTCAAGTTTAACAAGGAGATGGCATGCTTTCCCAAAAACTAGTCTATATGGGGACATACCAATGGGGGTTTTAAAAGCTGTTCTATATGCCCACAATGCATCATCCAATTGCAAAGACCAATCTTTTCTAGAGATAACGGTCTTTTCTAAAATTCCTTTCAGTTCCCTATTAGATACCTTTACTTGGCCACTAGTTTGTGGGTGATAAGGAGTGGCAACCTTATGTGTCATCCCATATTTTTTCAAAAGATTATCAAACTGTTTATTGCAAAGATATATCCCACCATCACTAATAATTGCCTTAGGGGTGCCAAATCTAGTAAAAATATGTTTCTTTAAAAATTTAACAACCACCCTAGCATCATTTGTTCTAAATGCCTCAGCTTCCACCCACTTAGAAACGTAGTCGACTGCCACAAGGATGTATTTATTAGAAAATGAACTAGGAAAAGGTCCCATAAAGTTTATCCCCCAAACATCAAATAATTCACATTCAATAATATTATTCAAGGGCATCTCATGTTTCCTAGCTATATTCCCTGTTCTTTGGCACCTATCACAAGACGCTACATAAGCATAAGCATCCTTAAATAATGTAGGCCAGTAAAAACCTGCTTGTAGTACCTTTGAAGCTGTCTTGGTTGGCCCAAAGTGGCCACCTACCTCTCTATCATGGCAGTGATGTAGAGTGGATGTCATCTCCTCCTCAGGCACGTATCGTCAAATACTCTAATCTGCACAAACTTTGAACAAATATGGTTCTTCCTACAAATAATGTTTAACATCAGACAAAAATTTCTTTCGTTGGTGAAAAGTAAGATTTAAAGGAAGAACACCTGTGACAATATAATTTGCATATTGTGCATACCATGGAATATATGCATTTAAAATGGCAAATAATTGTTCCTCAGGAAACTCTTCTCTTATCGGTATTTCATCTCCAATTTCAGGATTTGTGTCCTCTATCCTAGATAGATGGTCAGCAACCACATTCTCTACACCCTTCTTATCCCTAATTTCTAGTCAAATTCTTGTAACAACAAAATCAAACTAATTAACCTAGGTTTGGCATCTTTCTTAGCAAGTAAATATTTCAAGGCTGAATGGTCAGTGTAGACAATAACTTTACTCAAAACAAGGTATGAATGAAATTTGTCAAATGCAAATACTACCGCTACGAGTTCTTTTTCAGTGGTTGTATAATTTTGTTGAGTCACATTTAAGGTCCGACTAGCATAGTATATAGTTTGGAATACCTTGTTTTGTCTCTGACCAAGGACAGCACCAATAGCTACATCACTAGCATCACACATCAGTTCAAATGGCAAACTCCAATCGGGTGTAATTGGTGCAGTGATAAGCTTCTCCTTCAGAGTGAGGAAGGCCTGCAAACATTCAACATTAAAATCAGAAGGAGTGTCTTTAATTAATAAATTAGACAGAGGCTTTGAAATTTTAGAAAAATCTTTAATAAATCGTTTGTAAAATCTTGCGTGTCCAAGGAAACTTCTCACGGCCTTCACTGATGTAGGTGGGGGTAATTTTTCAATCACTTCCACCTTTGCTCTATCCACTTCAATCCCCTTTTGGGAGATTTTATGACCCAAAACTATTCCTTCCTACACCATAAAATGACACTTCTCCCAATTTAAAACTAGGTTAGTGTCATCACATCTTTGCAAAACTAAAGCCAAATTATTCAAACATGCATCGAAAAAGGAACCAAAAACTGAAAAATCATCCATAAAAATTTCCAAAAATTCCTCTACCATATAATGAAAAATGGACATCATGCATCTTTGAAAAGTGGTAGGTGCATTGCATAAACCAAAAGGCATCCTCCTATATGCAAATGTCCCATAAGGACAAGTGAAAGTGGTTTTCTCCTGATCCTCTAAAGCTATAGCTATTTGGTTATACCCAGAATACCCATCAAGAAAACAATAAAACTCATACCCAGCAAGTCTCTCTAACATCTGATCAATAAAGGGTAAAGGGAAATGGTCTTTCCTAGTGGCATCATTTAATTTTCTATAATCCTATGCACACTCGCCAACCTGTGACGGTCCTAGTAGGTATCAATTCATTATTTTCATTTTTTACCACAGTCATACCTCCTTTTTTAGGTACTACTTGAACAGGACTTATCCATGAACTATCTGAGATAGGATAGATCATACTTGCATCGAGTAGTTTAATCACCTCTTTCTTTACCACTTCTTGCATGCTTGGGTTGAGTCTCCTCTAAGGCTGAACTGTCGGCTTGTAGCTGTCTTTCATGAGAATTTTGTGCATGCAAATCAAAGGACTTATTCCCTTTATGTCAACTATTTCCAGCCAAATGCTCCTTTATGCTCTTTCAACACCCTTAACAATTTCTCTTCCATCAAACTTGTCAAAGAAGATGAAATAATAATAGGTAAAGAAGAGGACTCATCAAGAAATACATATTTTAAATGAGTAGGTAAGGGTTTCAGTTCAAGATTTGGTGGCTCTTTAGTTGAGGGCTTTGTTCGAGACAATATTGGCCTCTCCAATTTTTCAAATTTTTGTCGCAAGTCCTTTTTATAAGGTGGATTTGCCTCCAAACTCGCTACAATCTCAATTAAGTGCTTATTCTCCCCTTCATCTTCCTTTGAATCAACCAAACAAGCTTCCAATGGATCTCCATACCTGTTATTTTGAAAATACTCACGAACCAAAGGGTCAAAAGCATCGATTCTAAAACACGTGTCATCTTCTATAGGGTGTTTCATAGTTTTAAAAACATCAAATGTTACTTTTTAATCTCCTACCTTAAGAATTAACTCACCTCTTTGCACATCAATCAATGCCTTACCTGTGGCTAAAAATGGTCGTCCTAGAATGAGAGGTATCTCAACATCTTCTTCCATATCTAGCACAAGAAAATCTACAGGAAAAATAAACTTATCTACCTTGACAAGCAGTCCTCCACAATACCTCTGGGATATTTAATTGATCTGTCGGCCATCTGTAGAGACTGTGGTGGCCCTTGGTTCTCCAAGTCCCAATTTCCTGAAAATAGATAAAGGCATTAGATTAATGCTAGCACCTAAATCACATAAAGCTTTGGAAAAATAAAAGTGAACCAATAATGCAAGGTATTGTAAAACTCCTTGGATCTTTTAATTTTGGTGGCAATTTATTTTGCAAAATTGCTTAACATTCTTCAGTGAGTTTTACTGTTTCTTGCTCTTCCATTTTTCTCTTGTTGGAAAGGATCTCCTTCAAGAACTTTGCATAGCTAGGCATCTGAAGAAGAGCATCTGCAAATGGAATATTAATGTGCAATTTCTTAAAAATATCTAAAAAATTTGCAAATTACTGATCAACTTTCTGCTTCTTCAATGCAAGAGGGAAAGGAGGTTAAATCACTATCTTCTTAGGTTTAAGCAACTTTTCAGCAATGCTGTCTGGTTGCACTTTCGGTGCTTCCTCTTTCTCTTGCTCTTTATGTCCAATTTCCTTGCCACTTTTTAGTGTAATTGCCTTCACATGCTCCTTTGGATTCTTCTCTGTGTCACTAGGCAACGTTCCTTAAGCTTTCCCTGATATTAAATTTGCCAACTGCCCCATCTAAGTCTCCAAATTTCTGATCAAAGCTTCTTGATTCTGAAATCTTGCTTCAGTGGAGCTTACAAACTTCATCACTAGTTCCTCCAAATTGGGCTTCTTTTCTTGAGGAAAACCTGAAGGTAGTGGTTTCACTACATTTTGATTGCTCCATGAAAAATTCGGGTGATTCCGCCAACCAGGGTTATAAGTACTGGAGTAAGGGTTATTGTAAAACCCCCCTCCAGTCAGATATCCTCTGAATATCCCTCAATGAGAATCCCGATGATACATGTCTGGAGAACGAGTTGTATTTAGAAAAAATATGTATAAGGATAATAATAATAATATCCAAAACATGAATATAAAATATCACGCAGGATCTAAACTTATAATTTACAAACTTTAAGAAATTACAAGATCAAAACATATTTATAGGGTGGAAGCTTCCAAATGTATTTCACAAATATTTATCATTTACATATTTACATCAAGATAAAAACATCGAGATGATAATAAATCATCTCCCCTCACGTGTAGTCCCGCTGTCTCTAGCATCCCTCGCTTCTAGTCTACCTGCAAAGCAATCAACAATGAAAGGGTGAGCGCTAATCGCTCAGTAAGGAATGATCCGTTTATCTGTTAACACATCACTTATTTTTTTTCATCTAGGGATACTTCCCCTTTTATTACTAATTCATATGCTTTTCATCATTTTATCCCATGGCTATATAAACATCAATGTGTACACACACATCACATAGCATGACATAACATCTAAAATCATCTAACATGAGTATAAATCATCTCATGATGTAAATAACATCATAACTCATGTAATGCAACTAAATGCATATGAAACATTTAACGTCTAGCCGATCGGACTTTTCTTAGCATCTTAAGCACTCCATATCATCTAGCCTCAAATTCATCTAGCGCTCATATCATCGGGAGGCATGCTTACGCGTTATTTAGCATCTAAAGCATATATTCATCTTTCCTCAACCGGTATACGAGGATATGCTTACGCGTTTTCCATCATGTCTATATGCATATCTATCATGTCTATTTGCATCTCTAACATCTTATGGCATGTAAATATATATTTTGGTGAGCTTAATACTTTTAATTCATCTATGGATTATCAATCCATTTACATTACCTCTTGCTCACATACATCATCTTAAAACATGTATTATATTGCATCTTCATGCCATTTCATAACATTAATCATGTATTGACATCATGACCATGTTTATCTTTCAAAGATCATCTAACTAATGGTAAACATTAGTACATGGCATACTTACAATAATACATGAATAATCAATTCATAATCATAAGAATTGATCTTGTTAAATCTTAAACTTTAATAACCAGTTTATACTTCAGGCCATTTTCCATCCTTTTCTCAAACGAATTGGCTCTTGGAATAAACATAAAAGTTATAGGTCTGTGTCTTAGCTTTCTAATGCTTCAAGAATAATCTCATTTAGATTTTTATAACTCAAGTTATGGTCGAAATACTGAAGCAGGGTTAACAAAACCCCTAAGCCCACTAAATCCGAATTTTCATATTTACTATGCCACATCAATTCCTATTGACATTAACCAATAGGTTAACTTATGGATCAAATAAACCTCCCCTAATAGTCTTTAACATCTTAAAGAAAGTGTGAAATCTCATTCCCATAATCATCCATTATTGCTATAACATTGTAAGCTAATGCAAACAACACATCAACACTTCTAATAGCAACCATTCAACACCATGTGGCCTCCAATACTACAATTTTTGCCACAATCAGTATCCACACTTCATTTTCTTCAATCAAACATCACAACTCATAAAACATAAATAGCAATAACTTCATGTATAATGAATTCAAGGCAATAAGTAGAATAAATGAGTTCAACTACACTTGCCATCAACTAATTCTATGCCTTAAAGCTTTAATTTAAGGTTTCATAAAAATCTACAAACCCTAGCATAAACCCTAAAGTCATGGGAGGTTCTTCCTTACCTTTTTAAAGACTTCCTCCAACAAATCCTTTGCCTTTGACTTCTTTTACACCTTAATCCTACATATATAACATTATACCTCAACATCTACCTCAAATCTTCAAATCACATCAAAACTAAAGTTTTTAATCCTTACCTTAAACCCTTCAAATTGAAGATCCAAGGCTCCTATCTTGCTCTCCTTGAAAAATTATGCAAAACTCCTTGAAAACCTAGAGAAAGAAAGCTTGTTTCATGGAAGATTTGAGAGAAAATGGAAGAAATGTTGAAGAAAGGCTCTCCCCTTTGGCTTGAACGAATTTCATCTCATTTATAGGAAAATATTTCATTTATTTTCCAAAATTATGCAATTGGCCCAATTATTTTAATTGTATAACTCATAAGTCCTTAATTCTTCATATAAGGGCATTTTGGTCATTTCACACTTGACATAATTATTACTTAATTAATGCCATTAAATGCAATGAAGCCTACTCATCCTTGACTTTTTCAATGCTTATCCATAGGAAAAATAACCATTTTGCCCCTAAGCCTCTTTATGGATAATTGATTCATACCGTTCCAAATGAATTGACTATTTTGCCCTTAGTTAGATTTTATGCTTTTTAACATAAAATAAACATTTAAAGGACTATTTTGAGTTAGGAACATACCTTTGACATCTTGGGTATTATAGTTATTATGTTATTGCCTGTGAAAATTTCCAACATAATTAGCACTTTCAGTAGAATTAGCAAACGGGTTACTTACCTGATATTCATTGCTAGGATGGTTTCCTCCACATAGATCACAACTCATGCTCTTCACTTGCATAATTGGGGCACTCATATTATCAATCTTTTTGATCAATGCTTCTAATCGAGTAGAAATTGTTGTGATTGCATCCACTCCATATAATCCTACTGCGTTCCTTTGTGGCACTTTATTAGCCTGCCACTGGTAGATGTTTGAAGCCATCTCGTCCAATAATAATTACGCTGCTTCTGGTGTCTTCTTCATTATAGTGCCTCCTGAAGCTGCATCAATCATAAAACGGTTAGCAGGAATTAAACCATTATAAAAAGTTTGTACCTGTAACCAAATTGGTAATCCATGATGCGGGCATTTCCTCAACAACTCTCTGTAACGCTCCCATGCTTCATATAACGACTCTCCATCTACCTGCATAAAATTAGTGATATCATTACGCATCCTTGCAGTTTAGAGGGAGGAAAATATTTAGCTAGAAAGCGCTGAGCCAATGCATCCCAAGTTGAATAGATTCTGCAAGCAAAGAATTTAGCCAATTCTTGGCTTTATCTCTTAATGAAAAAGGGAACAGTCTCAATTTAATTGCATCATCTGTGACACCATTCTACTTGAATGTATCACATATCTCCAAGAATTTTCCAATGTGAGCATTTGGATCCTAGTGGGCTAAACCACTAAATCGGCAGGCTGATTGAATCATCTGAATAATCGTAGATTTAATTTCAAAGTTATTTGCTGCAATGGCTGGCCTCCTAATGCTAGAGGCAGTGCCCCTCAATGACGGCATCGCATAATCCATTAAAGAACGTAGGGCTGCATCTTCTTCGAGATTCTCCAAAAGTAGAGGATCCACGTGATTATTATTGTTGTCTGTGATATTCCTTGTTTGCCTTCTTCTCAATGCTCGTATTGTTCTCTCAATTTCTGGATCAAAAGGTTCAAGAATCTCTAATCTTCGTCTAGTGTGTGTCATACACTGGAAAACCTGAAAACAAGAGAACTTGAAAAAAAAAAATTATATATATAAAAAAATGGAACAAGATCTAAATTAAAGTTGAACTAATGATTTCAATATTGCCTAACTGCAATCCCTGGCAATGGCGCCAAAAACTTGTTGTGTCGTTTGCAACAACTACTAGCAAGTACTAGTCTCAAGTAATATAAAGTATAACAAAATACAAGTTATCGTACCCAAGGGATTGCGTAAACAAGTACTAAAATATTAATTAGTCTTAACTTTATCTAGACAATCAAAACTTAGAATGGTGATCTTTAAAACTAAAAATATTAAAATCTGGAATATTAGAAACGAATTGTAGTAAAACTAAAATTAAGAATTCAATGGGAGAAAACGACTAAGACTTTAGGCTCATCTATAACTTCTCTACACCCCTCAATTTACTATGGTCAATGAATTTATTTAATTAATGTGACAACGAGATTTCCTAGGTTAACCAATATTCTTTCTCAAGCAATATTAATTCTACTTCTATTTCATAACCTAGATATCTCTATATAGATTTAATGAAATAGACGAGCATTAAGCTTTATGAAATCCTCTAGCTTTCAGTACAAGTTAATCCTGCCTATGACTATTGCATGTATCAACTCATATATCTCTATATCCAATTAATCCATGGCCTATATTACTAGAGCACTCATGTGATATCTCCTCTCGGTCTCAATCACACAAAACAATTCTATCAGAAATTGATCAAGTTCCTAATAGCATTAAGCACATAATATAGACTCATCATTAGAAAAATAATTCACTGATCAAAGAGCAAAAGATTGGTCACAGATCCATAAATAGACTACCCCTAGTCTTAGCCTAAGAAAATTAGTTCATAATAAAAGAAACAAGAGTAGAATCCAAGAAATAAATCATATTGAAAAAGTAAAAACAAACTCTGTGATGAATTTTGTTCTTGATTCTCCTTTCTCTTTTGTTACCCAATAATCTCTCTCCAAGAATGGGTAAAATTAGGCCTCCCTAAGGAGTAATCTTAATCACCCTTAAATACCCAAAAGAGTCCTAAGTGAAAAAGGAAAGAAAAACTAAAAGAACCCTAAAAGTGTCCGACACGGCCCTGGCAGTGTCCGACACGACCCTGGCTGTGTCCAAATGTACATCACCACAGCCTAGGCCATGGTGTTTCTTATCCTCGTTATTTTATTTTCATTCAACCACCACGATTGTGGTGAACCACCAAGGCAAGGCCATGACCTTCAAACTTGTTAGCTAATCTCAATTTCTTCAAGCTTTGAATTTTAATTTCATTCTAATGCTGCAATCTACTCAATTAACGCCTAAAAATTACAAAAATTCTCCAAATCAGTAGCTAACCATTCATATTTCAAACTTAACAAAAACTAACATCAAAACACAAAAAACAAATGAGAAATTAACTAAAAGGCTATAAAAACAAACCTAAAAACACTAAATTCATGCAACTTACCAAGGATCTAGCAAATCCCTCCTTAGTTCTTTGTGATTGTCTTCGGGTGGACTACGTGGGTTTGATCCTACACTTGGGTCGGTAGCAAAAATGTTCATTAACAAATATGGAGGAGCCTCCAAATGTGTGTATGTTTTCTAAACTCATGATTAATTTTTCTATAGATTTCTACTTGAATATAAACTATAAAATTATACCTTTGATCTTGCCTCTTTGGGAACGATCCTTGTATTATGATTTTTGTTTCTCCGCTGCGTATATGGACCATTTCCTAACAATTATATGCCTTCACATGATTATTTCCACATAAATGTTGCACACAAAGGGTATTGTAGTTGTTCTCTTTGCACATAGAGGACAATGTCCATCTCTAACGTTGGGGTAAGGAATTTTTTTTTTTTTATGGCCAAATTTTGTTTCATTTGATAGACATCCTTGAATATCTTTTGTTTTGAATTATCTCTTTAAAAGTTTTTGGGTGGAATTGTTTTAGGTGTGTTGTAGCGTCAAAGAGTCAATGTATTTTGTTTTGTTTTGGAACTCATTCATAAGTCAATGATAAGACCATGATTGCAAATTTGTGACATTGAAATTTTATTAACTTTCGTGTAGTGTACAGATGATAGTAGATGACAATTGCATTTAGTTATGACTCTCTTGGAAATGGGTTTGATTAGTTGAAAATTCAGAAACTTCGAGACGTTTTATGTGTGTTTTTATGGGCAATAATTTTTTTTGTGAAAATAGTGCATAAACTCTAGAACTCATTTGATAACACTTGAGGTGAAATCCTAGAATCTGCATTGCTTAGGATACGATTTAGGCAATTTTCTTTGGAAAGATTGGGCCTTTCAAGCCAAACTATATTATTGTATCCTTAGTTAACCCTTTGAGCCTATTATATACGCTTGGTAATCCTTATTATTATTATTTTTTTGTTTTAAACCCACTATATCTCACCTTGATGACGAAGCATAAAACACTTTCCAATCCATCTTATTGTGAGAGACTTAATTTAGGGTGACCTTAGAAGAAAAACTCATGAGGAAAAAGAGTGTGGTAAAAAAAATGTATCTTTTGGACCACAACCTGAGTTTATGCAATGAGATAAGTTGGGAGTTGAAAAAAAAAAAAAAGGAAAAAAAATATATAATAGTAGAAGCAAGGTGAGGTAAACGATTGTTTTTCTAAGTTACTATCTTCCTATGAAAAATAAAAAGTGTAAAAAAAAAAAAAAAAAAAGACAAAAAAAATTGGAAGAATAGCTGGTGAGAAGAACCTGAAATGAGGTTTACATTATATGAGGGTTTGTGCTAATGCTGGAAGGAAGAGTTAAATCAATGTGAAAGAGTAGTGGGTGAATGAGAAGGAAAGCAAGGAAGAGATTGTTCATGGTCATTTATTTTCTATAAAATATTAAGTCTCTTACATTTTGTTAAAATTCCTTTCCATTCTTTCATAAAGCATTACCTTAGCCTAACGTTACAACCATGATAAAGACTTAATGATCTGAGGTAGTGATTGGATTCTACATTAGTAGAGAATGGTTTGAAAAGTGAGCCTATGGAGTTTGATTGTACATTTGTTTTTTTTTTCTCTTACTTTGCCAATGAAAGCTATGCATAAAATCATCCAAGTTTTCAGATGAATGGTTTGTGAATGATTATAAGAGAGTCAATAACAAAAGTGTAGTTGAAATTTACTTATTCTTTGCATTTGCATGTTGTTAATTATTTAATTTGTTCACATTGACACAATTTTTGAGACGATTATATGTATGGATCCTAAAATGTTTGTTTGAGTCTTTAGTTTTGAGTCTAGGTGAGGTTAGGTTTGGATGTTTGTGGGTATCATCAATAAAAACCCTCACGAGACTATAACTCATCCAACTAGGGCCGCCTAGGGGTTTAAAGGCTTGTTGCATATTCTAAATGAAACTGTGACAATCTATGGAAGTGACTTAGGATAGTTTAGATATAGATTTTTTTTTTTTTTTCAAGCTAAAGGACTTGTTTTACCGCTTAGCTTGCTAGGGACTAGCAAGAAGCTGGTTGGGGGTTGTGATAAGAGCTTGAAAATATACATGTACTTAGTGGTTTATGGAGATTATTTGTGAGAAATTAGGCTTAATTTGGTAAAGTTGCTTAATATTTTCATAATTGTCTTTTATTGGATCACGGCTGTGTTTGAGTGTTTTTTAGATTATTAGTGCCAAATGTTATGCTCAGATGAAGAATCATATTAGTAACAGAATGAGTGATGAGTACAAACAAACGGATCAAGAATTGGGGTTGAATTGAAGAAGTTATGAAGCTTTGAAGTAAAGAAGAGATTCTAGATTACACTCCAGTTTGAGCATGCCTCAGTGTTTCAACAATAACTTGAGCTTTAGACCTTGAATTAAGATGATTATTTAACTATTAGAAAACTGATTCAAAGGGCTACATTTCATATGTTTACCACTTTTCCATATTCCATAGTTATTATGCTCAAAAATCACCATCTCCGGAGTGCTGAGGAATGATGCGAGAGTTAAACTAAAGAAGAGGAAGTTATCACTATGCCATAGGGCACTTTGTCTAGAATCAACCATGCTACAGCACAGTGCCAGGGCATAGTCATGACAATTAGGAATTTTTCTTCCATTTTTTATTAGGAAAATAGGGTTAAGAGTTCGAAACTAAATAGAATTAGGGAAAATAAAACCCTAACACTTGTGGGATATAAATATAAGTCTTTTAGCATTATTTAGGGGATTCTTTGGAGAGAATAAGAGAAGAAAAACCTATAAAGTAGAAAAGTGTTAGAATTTCTGGAGTTTTGATTCACAATATAGGGAAGTTCTTGTTTCTTTCTTATAAACTCACGTTGATTATTTTAATAAAGATGATTTTTCTTTCATGATTATTATGAACTAACTTTTTATTTTTCTAGGGCTAAAGATGTAGCCATCTCTTGATTATGTGTTGATTTATTTATGTTGACTTTTATTAAGATTTCTTCCTAACTTTTATTATTATGCCTAATGCTTTTGATTCTTAAGCGCCCAAACTAATGGACTAGGTTGAGATTGAGAGATGATTCTTAGTTGGTTCCATGATAGTAAACCCATAGGTTGGAGGCGGCAACGGCTAGAGAATAAAGTTACACGAGTTGTGAGTTCGTAAACCTTTCCATAGCGTAATGATCTCAATTGCTTAAATCCGGAACTAAAGAAAGAATAATTCAGGTTAGTAATTAGGAGTTATATATGGTCAGGAGGAGGAAAGTTGTTGGAAATTTAGGGAGTTTGACCTTTGGGAAAGGGAAAGGCTTAATAAAATTAGTATAAGTGATCAATACATATGAACAAGAAGTGTGTGAAATCTATGCCCTAGGTCTAGCCATCTTTGGGCTTTAAACCCAAAGATTTATTTTAATTGTTTTCTTTTTAGTCCGAGTAAAACGGCGTATAGGCCCTATGCGGCTTTCGTCGTTTTGTCATCAGGTTTTCAACGAGATCGACTCTGTTGGCTCTAAACATAGTATTGATTATACCAAAAACAAAAAGATCCAAAAACTAGTGCTCGATTCAGCCAAAATCGAGACCCATTACGTGGCGGAAAAAACTGAGTAAAACGGCGTATAGGCCCATCGCTGCTCGTGTCATCAGTTTCTAGTCGTTTTGTCATCAGGTTTTTGGTGAGATCGACTCTGTTGGCTCTATAAACATAGTATTGATTATACCAAAAACAAAAAGATCCAAAACTAGTGCTCGATTCACACAAAATCGAGACCCATTATTGGTGGCTGAAAAAACTGAGTAAAACGGCGTATAGGCCCTATGTGTGCTCTTTGTTTTGAGAGCTCTCTCTAAACATAGTATTGATTATACCAAAAACAAAAAGATCCAAAACTAGTGCTCGATTCAGCCAAAATCGAGACCCATTCTAGTGGTGAAAAATAAAAACCGAGTAAAACGGCGTCACGAGGCCCTATGCGCTTTGTCATCGTCATCAGGTTTTCAACGAGATCGACTCTGTTGGCTCTCTAAACATAGTATTGATTACCAAAAATTAAAAATTTTTGATCCAAAACAGTGCTGATTCACACCAAAATCGAGACCCATTACTGTGGTGAAAAATAAAAATTGAGTAAAAGCGCATACTGGCCCTATGCGCTTTATGTCGTTTTCTCATCAGGTTTTCAATGAGATCGACTCTGTTGGCTCTCTAAACATAGTATTGATTATACCAAAAACAAAAAGATCCAAAACTAGTGCTCGATTCAGCCAAAATCGAGACCCATTACTGTAGTAAAAACTGAGTAAAACGGACGATAGGCCCACATGGGCGTTTCTCTCGTTTTGTCATCAGGTTTTGTGAGATCGACTCCGTTGGCTCTCTAAACATAGTATTGATTATACCAAAAACAAAAAGATCCAAAAACTAGTGCTCGATTCAGCCAAAATCGAGACCCATTAGTGGTGAAAAATAAAAACGAGTAAAACGGCGTATAGGCCCTATGCGAAACTAGTCGTTTTCCCGTCATCAGGTTTTCAACGAGATCGACTCTGTTGGCTCTCTAAACATAGTATTGATTATACCAAAAACAAAAAGATCCAAAACTAGTGCTCGATTCACACACAATCGAGACCCTTACAGTGGTGAAAAATAAAAATAGAGTAAAACGGCGTATAGGCCCATGCGCTTTCTGCTCGTTTTGTCATCAGGTTTTCAACGAGATCGACTCTGTTGGCTCTCTAAACATAGTATTGATTATACCAAAAACAAAAAGATCCAAAAACTAGTGCTCGATTCACACCAAAATCGAGACCCTCCCATTATCGGTGGAAAAAGCCCCTGAGTAAAACTGGCGTATAGGCCCTATGGGTGCTTTCGTCGCTTTTGTCATCAGGTTTTTCAACGAGATCGACTCTGTTGGCTCTCTAAACATAGTATTGATTATACCAAAAACAAAAAGATCCAAAACTAGTGCTCGATTCACACCACAATCGAGACCCATTCTAGTGGTGAAAAAGTTTTTCCGAGTAAAACAGGCGTATAGGCCCTATGGGCGGCGTTTCTCGCTTTTGTCATCAGGTTTTCAACGAGATCGACTCTGTTGGCTCTCTAAACATAGTATTGATTATACCAAAAATGCTCAAAAGTTAAAACTAGTGCTCGTTCTACCAAAATAAGGGGTCGAGACCCATTATGTGGTGAAAAACTGAGTAAAATGACATATAGGCCCTATGCGGTTTTCTAGTTGTTTTGTCATCAGGTTTTCGAATGAGATCGACTCTGTTGGCTCTCTAAACATAGTATTGATTATACCAAAAACAAAAAGATCCAAAACTAGTGCTCGATTCAGCCAAAATCGAGACCCATTACTGGTGGTAAAAAGGGGGTCGAGTAAAAGCGGACGTATAGGCCCTCATGCGCTTTCTCGTCGCTTTTGTCATCAGGTTTTGGCGAGATCGACTCTGTTGGCTCTCTAAACATAGTATTGATTATACCAAAAACAAAAAGACTCCAAAACTAGTCTCGATTCACACCAAAATCAGACCCATTAGTGGTGAAAAATAAAAATGAGTGGGGAAATGGGCGCATGCAGGCCCTATGCGTTTCTACGTAGTTTTGTATAGGTTTTAATGAGATCGATCTGTTGGCTCTCTAAACATAGTATTGATTATACCAAAAACAAAAAGATCCAAAACTAGTGCTCGATTCAGCCAAAATCGAGACCCATTACTATGGTGAAAAACAAAAACCGAGTAAAAGCGATATAGGCCCTCATGGGCTTTCGCTCGTTTTGTCATCAGGTTTTTCAACGAGATCGACTGTTGGCTCTCTAAACATAGTATTGATTATACCAAAAAAAAAAAGATCCAAAACTAGTGCTCGATTCAGCCAAAATCGAGACCCATTACTAGTGGCTGAAAAAACTGAGTAAAACGATGTATAGGCCCTATGCGGCTTTCTGCTCGTTTTGTCATCAGGTTTTCAACGAGATCGACTCTGTTGGCTCTCTAAACATAGTATTGATTATACCAAAAACAAAAAGATCCAAAACTAGTGCTGATTCACTTAAAATAAAATCGAGACCCATTCGTGGTGGAAAAATAAAAATGAGTAAAACAAACGGCGTCATGAGGCCCTATGCGGCTTTCTCGTCATTTTGTCATCGAGGTTTTGAATGAGATGACTCTGTTGGCTCTCTAAACATAGTATTGATTATACCAAAAACAAAAAGATCCAAAACTAGTGCTCGATTCACCAAAATCGAGACCCATTACTATGGCCTGAAAAACCGAGTAAAAGTAGGCGTATAGGCCCTATGGGCGGACTCTCGTTGTTTGTCATCAGGTTTTCAACGAGATCGACTCTGTTGGCTCTCTAAACATAGTATTGATTATACCAAAAACAAAAAGATCCAAAACTAGTGCTCGATTCAGCCAAAATCGAGACCCATTACTAGTGGCTGAAAAAACTGAGTAAAACGGCGTATGGGCCCTATGCGGCTTTCGTCGTTTGTCATCAGGTTTTCAACGAGATCGACTCTGTTGGCTCTCTAAACATAGTATTGATTATACCAAAAACAAAAAGATCCAAAACTAGTGCTCATTCACACCAAAATCTGACCCGAATCTGTGGTGAAAAAAGCGAGTAAAAGCGTATATAGGCCCTATGCGCTTTCTAGTGTTTTGTCATCGAGGTTTTCAACTGAGATCGACTCTGTTGGCTCTCTAAACATAGTATTGATTATACCAAAAACAAAAAGATCCAAAACTAGTGCTCGATTCACCCAAAATTAAAATCGAGACCCATTCTGCTGGATGAAAAATAAAAATGAGTAAAACGGCGATACAGGTTTCATGCGCTAGTCATTTTGTCATCGGTTTTGAATGAGATCACTCTGTTGGCTCTCTAAAGTAGTATTGATTATACCAAAAAGAAAAAGACTCCAAAACTATGCTCGATTCACACCAAAATCGAGACCCTTATTACGTGGCTAAAAAAGCTGAGTAAAATAAAATGGCATATAGGCCCTATGGGCGGAAACTCGCGTTTTGTCATCAGGTTTTCGGGAATGAGATCGACTCTGTTGGCTCTCTAAACATAGTATTGATTATACCAAAAACAAAAAGATCCAAAACTAGTGCTCGATTCACACACAATCGAGACCCATTACTGTGGTGACAGATAAAACTGAGTAAAACACGGCGTATAGGCCCTATGGGTGCTTTCTAGTCGTTTTGTCATCAGGTTTTCAATAGATCGACTCTGTTGGCTCTATAAACATAGTATTGATTATACCAAAAACAAAAAGATCCAAAACTAGTGCTCGATTCAGCCAAAATCGAGACCCATTATGTGGTGAAAAACTCCGAGTAAAAGCGGATGTATAGGCCCATATGTGGCTTTACGCTCGACATTTGTCATCAGGTTTTCAACGAGATCGACTCTGTTGGCTCTATAAACATAGTATTGATTATACCAAAAACAAAAAGATCCAAAACTAGTGCTCGATTCACACACAATCGAGACCCATTACTGGTCGATGAAAAAAGAAAAATGAGTAAAAGGCGTATAGGCCCTATCCCACTGCTCTCGTTTTATGTATCAGGTTTTCAATGAGATCGACTCTGTTGGCTCTCTAAACATAGTATTGATTATACCAAAAACAAAAAAGATCCAAAACTAGTGCTCGATTCAGCCAAAATCGAGACCCATTACTAGTGGCTGAAAAACCTGAGTAAAACGGCGTATAGGCCCTCTATGCGCTCTCGTTTTGTCACAGGTTTTCGAATGAGATCATCATTGGTCTCTAAACATAGTATTGATTATACCAAAAACAAAAAGATCCAAAAACTAGTGCTCGATTCACCACCAAAATCGACCCATTCTAGTGGTGAAAAACGAGTAAAACGGCGTATAGGCCCTATCATGCTTTCTCGTTGTTTTGTCATGTTTTCAAGGCGAGATCGACTCTGTTGGCTCTCTAAACATAGTATTGATTATACCAAAAACAAAAAGATCCAAAACTAGTGCTCGATTCAGACAAAATCGAGACCCATTATAGTCCGGTGAAAAAACTGAGTAAAACGGCGTATAGGCCCTATGCGCTTTCGTCGCTTTGTATCGTTTTCTTTTCTAGAGACGATCTGTTGGCTCTCTAAACATAGTATTGATTATACCAAAAACAAAAAGATCCAAAACTAGTGCTCGATTCAGACCAAAATCGAGACCCATTACTGGTGGCTGAAAAAACTGAGTAAAACGTATAGGCCCTATGGGTGTTTCTGCTCGCTTTGTCATCAGGTTTTCAACGAGATCGACTCTGTTGGCTCTCTAAACATAGTATTGATTATACCAAAAACAAAAAGATCCAAAACTAGTGCTCGATTCACACACAATCGAGACCCGATTCTGTGGTGAAAAATAAAAACCGAGTAAAACGGAACGTATAGGCCCTATGCGCTCGTCGTTTTGTCATAGGTTTTCAATAGATCGACTGTTGGCTCTAAACATAGTATTGATTATACCAAAAAGAAAAAGGCTTAAAACTAGTGCTCGATTCACGCCAAAATCGAGACCCATTATGTGGTGGCAAAAACTCCGAGTAAAACTTGTATAGGCCCTATGCGGCTTTCTTCGCTATTTTGTCATCAGGTTTTCAACGAGATCGACTCTGTTGGCTCTCTAAACATAGTATTGATTATACCAAAAACAAAAAGATCCAAAACTAGTGCTCGATTCACACACAATCGAGACCCATTCTCTAGCTAGAAAAATAAAAACCGAGTAAAACGGCGATAGGCCCTATGGGCGCTTTCGTCGTTTTGTCATCAGGTTTTCAACGAGATCGACTCTGTTGGCTCTCTAAACATAGTATTGATTATACCAAAAACAAAAAGATCCAAAACTAGTGCTCGATTCACACACAATCGAGACCCATTAGTGGTGGCAGAAAAACCGAGTAAAACGGCGTATAGGCCCTATGCGGCTCTCGCTTTTGTCATCAGGTTTTCAACGAGATCGACTCTGTTGGCTCTGAAACATAGTATTGATTATACCAAAAACAAAAAGATCCAAAACTAGTGCTCGATTCAGACCAAAATCGAGACCCATTACTGGTGGTGGGGGCCGAGTAAAACGGCCGTATAGGCCCTATGGGCGTTTCTGCGCTTTGTCATCGTGTTTTCGACTGTCATCTGTTGGCTCTCTAAACATAGTATTGATTATACCAAAAAGAAAAAGATCCAAAACTAGTCTGATTCACACCAAAATCGAGCCCATTCACGAGGCTAAAAAGGGGGCCCCCTGAGTAAAACGGCATATAGGCCCTATCAGCTTTCAGTCGTTTTGTCAGGTTTTAATCAGATCACTCTGTTGGCTCTAAACATAGTATTGATTATACCAAAAACAAAAAGATCCAAAACTAGTGCTCGATTCACTTGAAAATCAGACCCATTACATGCTAGTGAAAAAGCCGAGTAAAAGCAGGCAGTATAGGCCCTATGCGCTTTCTCGTTTTGTCATCAGGTTTTCAACGAGATCGACTGTTGGCTCTCTAAACATAGTATTGATTATACCAAAAACAAAAAGATCCAAAACTAGTGCTCGATTCACCACCAAAATCGAGACCCATTATGTGGTGAAAAACAGTAAAAGCAGCATAGGCCCTCATCAGCGCTCTCGCTTTTGTCATCAGGTTTTCAACGAGATCGACTCTGTTGGCTCTCTAAACATAGTATTGATTATACCAAAAAGATGCTAAAACTATACTGATTCACACCAAAATCGAGACCCTATTACTGGTAAGGCTAAAAACCTAGTAAAACGGCATATAGGCCCTATGGGTGCTGACTTTTGTCATCAGGTTTTCGACGAGATCGACTCTTGGCTCTCTAAACATAGTATTGATTATACCAAAAACAAAAAGATCCAAAACTAGTGCTCGATTCAGCCAAAATCGAGACCCATTACTAGTGGCGAAAAAACTGAGTAAAACGGCGTATAGGCCCATCATGCTCAGTCGTTTTGCTCAGGTTTTCAACGAGATCGACTCTTGGCTCTCTAAACATAGTATTGATTATACCAAAAACAAAAAGATCCAAAACTAGTGCTCGATTCAGCCAAAATCGAGACCCATTAGTGGTGAAAAAGCTGAGTAAAACGGCGTATAGGCCCTATGGGTGTTTCTGCTCGTTTTGTCATCAGGTTTTCAACGAGATCGACTCTGTTGGCTCTCTAAACATAGTATTGATTATACCTTTTTAAAAAGATCCTAAAACTAGTGCTGATTCACACCAAAATCGAGCAAACTTACTGGCGGCTAGAAAAACTAGATAAAAGGCGGCGTATAGGCCCATCGCTTTGTCGTTTTGTCACAGGTTTTGAATGAGATCATCTGTTGGTCTCTAAACATAGTATTGATTATACCAAAAACAAAAAGATCCAAAACTAGTGCTCGATTCACCAAAACAAAAGCGACCCAGGTGCAGTGGCGAAAAAGAAAAACTGAGTAAAAGCGGCGTATAGGCCCATATGCGCTTTGTCGTTTTGTCACAGGTTTTCGATACTATCATCTGTTGGTTCTATGTAAACATAGTATTGATTATACCAAAAACAAAAAGATCCAAAACTAGTGCTCGATTCACACACAATCGAGACCCATTAGTGGTGGCTGAAAAAACTGAGTAAAACGGCGTATAGGCCCTATGCGGCTTTCTACTTGTTTTGTCATCAGGTTTTCAAGCGAGATCGACTCTGTTGGCTCTCTAAACATAGTATTGATTATACCAAAAAGAAAAAGCTTAAAAACTAGTGCTCGATTCACACCAAAATCGAGACCCATTACTGTGGCTGAAAAAACTGAGTAAAAGCGGCGTATAGGCCCTATGGGTGCCCGCTCTCGTTTTGTCATCAGGTTTTCAACGAGATCGACTCTGTTGGCTCTCTAAACATAGTATTGATTATACCAAAAACAAAAAGATCCAAAACTAGTGCTCGATTCACCAAAATTAAAATCGAGACCCTGGTTGCAGTGGTGAAAAAGCTAGTAAAAGCGGACTGTAGGCCCATGGGTGCTTTCTAGTCGTTTTGTCATCGAGGTTTTAGGCGAGATCACTCTGTTGGCTCTATAAACATAGTATTGATTATACCAAAAACAAAAAGATCCAAAAACTAGTGCTCGATTCATCCTGAAAATCGAGCCCATTCTGTGGTGAAAAAGCGAGTAAAACGGCGTATAGGCCCTCATGCGGCTGTCGTTTTGTCATCAGGTTTTGAATGCTATCATCTGTTGGTCTATAAACATACTATTGATTATACCAAAAAGAAAAGAAATGCTCCAAAAACTAGTGCTAGATTCACACCAAAATCGAGACCCATTCTGTGGTGAAAAAGAAAAGAGTAAAACGGCATATAGGCCCGATGCATGCTGTAGTCATTTTGTCATCAGGTTTTCAACGAGATCGACTCTGTTGGCTCTCTAAACATAGTATTGATTATACCAAAAACAAAAACGCTCAAAAACTAGTGCTCGATTCACCAAAATCGAGACCCATTATGTGGCTAAAAAGGGGCCGAGTAAAAGCAGTATATAGGCCCATGCGGCGTCTCGTTTTGTCATCGGTTTTCAACGAGATCGTCTGTTGGTCTCTAAACATAGTATTGATTATACCAAAAACAAAAAGATCCAAAAACTAGTGCTCGATTCACACCAAAATCGAGACCCATTATAGTGGTGAAAAAACGAGTAAAAGCGGCATATAGGCCCTATGCGCTGCTTTTGTCATCAGGTTTTCAACGAGATCGACTCTTGGCTCTCTAAACATAGTATTGATTATACCAAAAACAAAAAGATCCAAAACTAGTGCTCGATTCACACAAAATCGAGACCCATTCTGTGGTGAAAAAAGAAAAACGAGTAAAAGCGGCATATAGGCCCATGGGCGCTTTCGTCATGCTCGAGGTTTTGGCGAGATCGACTCTGTTGGCTCTCTAAACATAGTATTGATTATACCAAAAACAAAAAGATCTAAAACTAGTGCTCGATTCACCCAAAATCGAGACCCATTCTGTAGTGAAAAAGTAGTAAAGCAGTATAGGCCCATGGGTGCTTTCGTCGTTTTGTCATCAGGTTTTCAACGAGATCGACTCTGTTGGCTCTCTAAACATAGTATTGATTATACCAAAAACAAAAAGATCCAAAACTAGTGCTCGATTCACCAAAATAAAATCAGCCCATTACTGTGATGAGAAAAAGCTGACAAAATGGCGTATAGGCCCATGCGCTAGTCGTCGTCACTAGGTTTTCGAATGAGATATCTGTTGGTCTCTAAACATAGTATTGATTATACCAAAAACAAAAAGATCCAAAACTAGTGCTCGATTCACCAAAACCAAAATGAGACCCATTGCGTGGTGAAAAACTAGTAAAAGCGGCATATAGGCCCTATCACGACTGTCATTTTGTCATCAGGTTTTTAATGAGATCACTATGTTGGCTCTAAACATAGTATTGATTATACCAAAAACAAAAAGATCCAAAACTAGTGCTCGATTCAGCCAAAATCGAGACCCATTACTAGTGGTGAAAAAAGCTGAGTAAAACGGCCGTATAGGCCCCATGTGCTCGTTTTGTCATCAGGTTTTCAACGAGATCGACTCTGTTGGCTCTCTAAACATAGTATTGATTATACCAAAAACAAAAAGATCCAAAACTAGTGCTCGATTCAGCCAAAATCGAGACCCATTACTAGTGGCTGAAAAAACTGAGTAAAACGGCGTATAGGCCCTATGTGCTTTCGCTCGTTTTGTCATCAGGTTTTCAACGAGATCGACTCTGTTGGCTCTCTAAACATAGTATTGATTATACCAAAAACAAAAAGCTCCAAAAACTAGTGCTCGATTCAGCCAAAATCGAGACCCATTACTAGTGGTGAAAAAACTGAGTAAAACGGCGTATAGGCCCATGGGCGCTACGTCCCGTCATCGGTTTTCAACGAGATCGACTCTGTTGGCTCTCTAAACATAGTATTGATTATACCAAAAACAAAAAGATCCAAAACTAGTGCTCGATTCACCAAAACCAAAATGAGCCCATTCTGGTGAAAAAGCTGAGTAAAGCGGCGTATAGGCCCATGCGCTTTCTCTCGTTTGCTCGAGGTTTTCGAGATCGATCTGTTGGCTCTAAACATAGTATTGATTATACCAAAAACAAAAAGATCCAAAACTAGTGCTCGATTCACTATGGCTCTCTAAACATAGTATTGATTATACCAAAAAGAAAAGATCCAAAACTAGTGCTCGATTCACTCACCAAAATCGAGCCCATTATCGTGGTGAAAAAGAAAAACCGAGTAAAATGGCGTATAGGCCCTACGGGCGCTTTGTCGTTTTGTCATCAGGTTTTGAATGAGATCATCTGTTGGTCTCTAAACATAGTATTGATTATACCAAAAACAAAAAGATCCAAAACTAGTGCTCGATTCACACACAATCGAGACCCATTATGGTGGCTGAAAAAGCTGAGTAAAACGGCGTATAGGCCCTATGGGCGCTTTCACTTTGTCATCAGGTTTTCGACGATCGACTCTGTTCTCTAAATATAGTATTGATTATACCAAAAACAAAAAGATCCAAAAACTAGTGCTCGATTCAGCCAAAATCGAGACCCATTACGTGGCTGAAAAAACTGAGTAAAACGGCGTATAGGCCCTATGGGCGCTGACTTTTGTCATCAGGTTTTCTAACGATCATCGACTGTTCTCTCTAAACATAGTATTGATTATACCAAAAACAAAAAGATCCAAAACTAGTGCTCGATTCAGCCAAAATCGAGACCCATTACTGTGGTGAAAAACTGAGTAAAACGGCAGTATAGGCCCTATGCGCTCGCTTTTGTCATCAGGTTTTCTACGATCGACTCTGGTTCTCTCTAAACATAGTATTGATTATACCAAAAACAAAAAGATCCAAAACTAGTGCTCGATTCAGCCAAAATCGAGACCCATTACTAGTGGTGAAAAAGAAAAACGAGTAAAAGCAGGCGATAGGCCCATGGGTGCTTTCGCTCGTTTTGTCATCAGGTTTTCAACGAGATCGACTCTGTTGGCTCTCTAAACATAGTATTGATTATACCAAAAACAAAAAGATCCAAAACTAGTGCTCGATTCACACACAATCGAGACCCATTACGTGTGGTGAAAAAGAAAAATGCAGTAAAAGCGGCGTATAGGCCCTACTATCTGCTCTCGTTTTGTCATCAGGTTTTTCAACGAGATCGTCTGTTGGTCTCTAAACATAGTATTGATTATACCAAAAACAAAAAGATCCAAAACTAGTGCTCGATTCACAAAACCCCAAAACGAGACCCATTCTGAGTGGAAAAACTGAAAAAGTGAGTAAAGGCGTGTAGGACCCTATGGGCGCTGACTTTTGTCATCGAGTTTTCGACTATCACTATGGTTCTATGTAAACATAGTATTGATTATACCAAAAACAAAAAGATCCAAAACTAGTGCTCGATTCACACCAAAATCAGACCCATTATAGTGGTGAAAAAGAAAAATGGGGCCGAGTAAAAGCGGCGTGTAGGAACCCTATGGGCGCTGACTTTTGTCATCAGGTTTTGAACGATCATCTGTTGGTTCTATGTAAACATAGTATTGATTATACCAAAAACAAAAAGATCCAAAAACTAGTGCTCGATTCAGCCAAAATCGAGACCCATTACTAGTGGCTGAAAAAACTGAGTAAAATGGCGTATAGGCCCTCATGGGCGCTGACTTTTGTCACTGATTTTCTACGATCATCTGTTGGTTCTATGTAAACATAGTATTGATTATACCAAAAACAAAAAGATCCAAAACTAGTGCTCGATTCAGCCAAAATCGAGACCCATTACTGTGGTGAAAAAGCCCCCTGAGTAAAAGCAGGCGTATAGGCCCATCGGGCTTTCGCTCGTTTTGTCATCAGGTTTTCAACGAGATCGACTCTGTTGGCTCTCTAAACATAGTATTGATTATACCAAAAAGAAAAAGCTCCAAAAACTAGTGCTCGATTCACCAAAACCAAAATGAGCCCATTACGTGTGGAGAAAAAGAAAAAAGCCGAGTAAAAGCGGCGTATAGGAAACCCTATGGGCTTTCTGTCATTTGTCATCAGGTTTTAATGAGATCATCTGTTGGTCTATAAACATATATTGATTATACCAAAAACAAAAAGATCCAAAACTAGTGCTCGATTCAGGCCAAAATCGAGACCCATTACTGGTAGCTGAAAAACGAGTAAAAGCAGGCGTATAGGCCCCTGGGTGCTCGCTTTTGTCATCAGGTTTTCGACGATCGACTGTGTTCTCTCTAAACATAGTATTGATTATACCAAAAACAAAAAGATCCAAAACTAGTGCTCGATTCACAAAACCAAAATCAGACCCATTACGTGGTGAAAAAAGCGAGTAAAAGCAGCTATAGGCCCTATGGGCGCTGACTTTTGTCATCAGGTTTTCGACGATCGACTGTGTTCTCTCTAAACATAGTATTGATTATACCAAAAACAAAAAGATCCAAAACTAGTGCTCGATTCACCAAAACCAAAATGAGCCCATTATGTGGCTGGGGGAAAAAGAGTAAAACGGCGTATAGGCCCTATGCGCTGACTTTTGTCATAGGTTTTCTACGATCATCTGTTGGTCTATAAATATGTATTGATTATACCAAAAACAAAAAGAAAAAGATCCAAAAACTAGTGCTCGATTCAGCCAAAATCGAGACCCATTACGTGGTGGTGAAAAATCCGAGTAAAAGCAACGCATAGGCCCATCGCGCTCTGTCATTTTGTCATCAGGTTTTCGGCGAGTCACTCTGTTGGCTCTATATATTGATTATACCAAAAAGAAAAACCCCCGATCCAAAACTAGCTCGATTCACCAAAATAAAATCAGACCCATTACTGATCCAATGAAAAACTAGTAAAAGCGGCGTATAGGCCCTATGGGCGAAACTGACTTTTGTCATCAGGTTTTCGAGATCGACTGTTGGCTCTCTAAACATAGTATTGATTATACCAAAAAGAGAAAGCTCAAAAACTAGTGCTCGATTCATCCAAAATCGAGACCCATTACTAGTGGCTGAAAAAACTGAGTAAAACAGGCATAGGCCCCTATGGGCGCTCGCTTTTGTCATCAGGTTTTCGACGATCGACTCTGTTCTCTCTAAACATAGTATTGATTATACCAAAAACAAAAAGATCCAAAACTAGTGCTCGATTCAGCCAAAATCGAGACCCATTACATCGATACGAGACTGGTCAAAAATGAAAAAGTCGAGTAAAACGACAGATATAGGTCATGCAGGGCGTTTCTGCTCGTTTTGTCATCAGGATTTTGGGGCAAGGCGAGATCACTACTGTTGGCTCTCTAAACATAGTATTGATTATACCAAAAACTAAAAAGAAAAGCTCCAAAACTAGTGCTCGATTCAGACCCAAAATGTGATAGAGTCGAGTAAAAGCGATATGTATAGGACCCTACTGCGCTTTGTCGCTTTGTCATAGGTTTTGAATGAGATCATCATGTTGGTCTCTAAACATAGTATTGATTATACCAAAAACAAAAAGATCCAAAACTAGTGCTCGATTCAGCCAAAATCGAGACCCATTACTAGTGGCTGAAAAAACTGAGTAAAACGGCGTATAGGCCCCTATGCTCGCTTTTGTCATCAGGTTTTCGACGATCGACTGCTGGTTCTCTCTAAACATAGTATTGATTATACCAAAAACAAAAAGATCCAAAACTAGTGCTCGATTCACACACAATCGAGACCCATTCTCGGTAAGTGAAAAAGAGTAAAACGGCGTGTACCGGGTCCCTATGGGCGCTGACTTTTGTCATCAGGTTTTGAACGATCATCTGTTCTATGTAAACATAGTATTGATTATACCAAAAATGAAAAACGCTCCAAAACGTGCTCGATTACACGGAAAATCGAGACCCATTCTACAGTGGTGAAAAAGCCGAGTAAAAGCGGCGTATAGGCCCATGGGCGCTCTGTCATTTTGTCATCGGTTTTGGCTAGATCACTCTGTTGGCTCTATAAACATAGTATTGATTATACCAAAAACAAAAAGATCCAAAACTAGTGCTCGATTCACCTGATAGCCCATTCTGGTGGTGAAAAAGCGAGTAAAGCGGCAGTATACCCTATGGGCGGCTGTCGTTTTGTCATAGGTTTTGAATGAGATCATCTGTTGGTCTATAAACATAGTATTGATTATACCAAAAACAAAAAGATCCAAAACTAGTGCTCGATTCACTACCAAAATCGAGACCCATTACATGGTAAAAACCGAGTAAAACAGACGTATAGGCCCATGCGCTGCTCTTTTGTCATCAGGTTTTCGACGATCGTCTGTTGGCTCTCTAAACATAGTATTGATTATACCAAAAACAAAAAGATCCAAAACTAGTGCTCGATTCAGCCAAAATCGAGACCCATTACTAGTGGAGAAAAACTGAGTAAAATGGCGTATAGGCCCTATGCGCTGAGCTTTGTCATCAGGTTTTGAACTGTCATCTGTGGTCTATGTCAAACATAGTATTGATTATACCAAAAAGAAAAATGCTTAAAACTAGTGCTCGATTCACCAAAACCAAAATGCCCATTACCCGTGTGGAGAAAAAAGAAAAACCGAGTAAAAGGCGTATAGGACCCTATCGACTACGTCATTTTGTCATCAGGTTTTGAATGAGATCATCTGTTGGCTATATAAACATAGTATTGATTATACCAAAAACAAAAAGATCCAAAACTAGTGCTCGATTCACACCAAAATCGAGACCCATTATAGTGGTGAAAAAGCCGAGTAAAAGGCGTATGAGGACCCTATGCTGACTTTTGTCATCAGGTTTTAATGAGATCGACTGTTGGCTCTCTAAACATAGTATTGATTATACCAAAAACAAAAAGATCCAAAACTAGTGCTCGATTCACACAAAATCGAGACCCATTCATAGTGGTGAAAAAGCTGAGTAAAAGCCAGTATATAGGAAAACCCTATGCATGACTTTTGTCATCAGGTTTTAGAGATCGACTGTTGGCTCTCTAAACATAGTATTGATTATACCAAAAAGAGAAAGATCCAAAAACTAGTGCTCGATTCACTCCACCAAAATCGAGACCCATTATGATGGTCGGGGGAAAAAGAGTAAAACGGCTGCGTGTATGGGCATGCGCTGACTTTTGTCATCATTTTCCCCGACTATCATCTGTTGGTTCTATGTAAACATAGTATTGATTATACCAAAAACAAAAAGATCCAAAACTAGTGCTCGATTCAGCCAAAATCGAGACCCATTACTGTGGTGAAAAAACTGAGTAAAACGGCGTATAGGCCCCATGGGTGCTTTCTCGTCATTTGTCATCAGGTTTTAAGGAGATCGACTCTGTTGGCTCTCTAAACATAGTATTGATTATACCAAAAACAAAAAGATCCAAAACTAGTGCTCGATTAGCCTTCACCAAAATCGAGCCCATTACTGTGGAGAAAAAGAAAAACGAGTAAAAGTGTATAGGAACCCTATGGGCGGCGTTTAGTCGCTTTTGTCATCAGGCTTTTCGAATGAGATCATCTGTTGGCTCTGTAAACATAGTATTGATTATACCAAAAACAAAAAGATCCAAAACTAGTGCTCGATTCAGCCAAAATCGAGACCCGTTATTAGTAGGTGAAAAACTAGTAAAAGCAGCGTGTATGGCCCTATGCGCTGACTTTTGTCATCAGGTTTTCGACTATCATCTGTTGGTTCTATGTAAACATAGTATTGATTATACCAAAAACAAAAAGATCCAAAACTAGTGCTCGATTCAGCCAAAATCGAGACCCATTACTAGTGGCTGAAAAAACTGAGTAAAAGGGCGTATAGGCCCCATGTGCTTTCTGCTCGTTTTGTCATCAGGTTTTCAACGAGATCGACTCTGTTGGCTCTCTAAACATAGTATTGATTATACCAAAAACAAAAAGATCCAAAACTAGTGCTCGATTCAGCCAAAATCGAGACCCATTCTGATGGTGAAAAGAAAAAGCCGAGTAAAAGCAGGCGTATACCTCCCTATGCGTTTGTCGTTTTGTCATCGGTTTTGGCGAGATCGTCTGTTGGCTCTCTAAACATAGTATTGATTATACCAAAAACAAAAAGATCCAAAACTAGTGCTCGATTCACTTACCAAAATCAGACCCATTACAGTGGTGAAAAACCTAGTAAAAGCGGCGTATAGGCCCATATGCGCTGATCTTTTGTCATCGAGGTTTTCTACGATCATCTGTTGGTCATGTAAACATAGTATTGATTATACCAAAAACAAAAAGATCCAAAAACTAGTGCTCGATTCACACACAATCGAGACCCATTACGTGGTGAAAAAGGCAGTAAAAGCGATGTATAGGCCCCATATGCAGGGCTCAGCTTTTGTCATCAGGTTTTCAACGAGATCTGTGTTCTCTCTCAAACATAGTATTGATTATACCAAAAACAAAAAGATCCAAAACTAGTGCTCGATTCACCAAAACCAAAATGAGCCCATTCTGTGGTGAAAAAGAGAAAAACTCGATAAAACGTATAGGATCCCTATGCGCTTTACGTCGTTTTGTCATCAGGTTTTCAACGAGATCGACTCTGTTGGCTCTCTAAACATAGTATTGATTATACCAAAAACAAAAAGATCCAAAACTAGTGCTCGATTCAGCCAAAATCGAGACCCATTATAGTGGTGGCTGAAAAAATTGAGTAAAATGGCGTATAGGAAACCCTGTGCTTTCTGACTTTGTCATCGAGGTTTTGAATGTCATCGTGTCTATGTAAACATATATTGATTATACCAAAAACAAAAAGATCCAAAACTAGTGCTCGATTCACACACAATCGAGACCCATTCTGATGGTGAAAAAGCTGAGTAAAAGCGGCGTATAGGAAAACCCTGTGCATGACTTTTGTCATCGAGGTTTTAGAGATCGACTGTTGGCTCTCTAAACATAGTATTGATTATACCAAAAACAAAAAGATCCAAAACTAGTGCTCGATTCACACAAAATCGAGACCCACTAGTGGTAGGGGGAAAAACCGAGTAAAAGCGGCGTATATTGGCCCTATGGGCGCTCGCTTTTGTCATCAGGTTTTCAACGAGATCGCTGTTGGCTCTCTAAACATAGTATTGATTATACCAAAAACAAAAAGATCCAAAACTAGTGCTCGATTCAGCCAAAATCGAGACCCATTACTAGTGGCTGAAAAAACAGAGTAAAACGGCGTATAGGGGGCATGCGGCTCGTCATTTTGTCATCAGGTTTTCGAGATCGACTCTGTTGGCTCTCTAAACATAGTATTGATTATACCAAAAACGCTAAAAACTAGTGCTCGATTAGCAAAACCAAAATCGAGCCCATTCTGTGGTGGAAGAAAAAGTGAGTAAAAGTGTATAGGAAACCCTGTGCGCGTGTCGTTTTGTCATCAGGTTTTCAACGAGATCGACTCTGGCTCTCTAAACATAGTATTGATTATACCAAAAACAAAAAGATCCAAAACTAGTGCTCGATTCACACACAATCGAGACCCATTATAGTGGTGAAAAAGCCCCTGAGTAAAAGCAGGCGTATATTGGGCCCATGGGCGCTCGCTTTTGTCATCAGGTTTTCGAGATCGACTCTGTTGGCTCTCTAAACATAGTATTGATTATACCAAAAACAAAAAGATCCAAAACTAGTGCTCGATTCAGCCAAAATCGAGACCCATTACTAGTGGCTGAAAAAACTGAGTAAAACGGCGTATAGGCCCTATGGGTGCTCTTTGTCATCAGGTTTTAAACGAGATCGACTCTGTTGGCTCTAAACATAGTATTGATTATACCAAAAACAAAAAGATCCAAAACTAGTGCTCGATTCGTCCAAAACCAAAATCGAGCCCATTATAGTGGTGAAAAAAGAGAGTAAAAGGCGTATAGGAAAACCCTATGGGCGCTGTCGTTTTGTCATCAGGTTTTAACGATGCTATCATCTGTTGGTCTGTAAACATAGTATTGATTATACCAAAAACAAAAAGATCCAAAACTAGTGCTCGATTCACACACAATCGAGACCCATTATAGTGGTGAAAAAGCGAGTAAAACGGCGTATAGGTTTACCCTATGTGCTCTCGTTTTGTCACGGTTTTCAACGATCGTCTGTGGTTCTATGTAAACATAGTATTGATTATACCAAAAACAAAAAGATCCAAAACTAGTGCTCGATTCAGCCAAAATCGAGACCCATTACTAGTGGATGAAAAACTAGTAAAACGGACATATCGGTTTGATGCGCTTTCTAGTCGTTTTGTCATAGGTTTTCGAGATCACTCTGTTGGCTCTAAATAAATATATTGATTATACCAAAAACAAAAAGATCCAAAAACTAGTGCTCGATTCAGCCAAAATCGAGACCCATTACTGGTGGTGAAAAACGAGTAAAACGGCGTATAGGCCCATGGGCGCTGACTTTGTCATCAGGTTTTAATGACGATCGTCTGTTGGTCTAAACATAGTATTGATTATACCAAAAACAAAAAGATCCAAAACTAGTGCTCGATTCAGCCAAAATCGAGACCCATTACTATGGTGGCTGAAAAAACTGAGTAAAACGGCATATAGGCCCTATGGGTGCTTTCTCCTCTTTTGTCATCAGGTTTTCAACGAGATCGACTCTGTTGGCTCTCTAAACATAGTATTGATTATACCAAAAAGAAAAATGCTCAAAACTAGTGCTGATTCACACCAAAATCGAGACCCATTACTGGTGAAAAAACCTAGTAAAACAGGTGCATAGGCCCATGGGTGGGCTTTGTCGCTTTTGTCATCGTGTTTTCTGAGATCATCTGTTGGTCTCTAAATGTATTGATTATACCAAAAACAAAAAGATCCAAAACTAGTGCTCGATTCACTTGGAAAATCAGACCCATTCTGTGGTGAAAAACCTCATAAAAGCGATGTATAGGCCCTGTCGCTGAGTTTTGTCATCACGGGGTTTTAATGAGATCGTGTCTATGTAAACATAGTATTGATTATACCAAAAACAAAAAGATCCAAAAACTAGTGCTCGATTCACCAAAATCGAGACCCTATTACTAGTGGCGAAAAAGCAGAGTGGGGAAATGGCATATAGGCCCGATGGGCGCTTTCTAGTCGTTTTGTCATAGGTTTTCGCGATCACTCTGTTGGCTCTATAAACATAGTATTGATTATACCAAAAACAAAAAGATCCAAAACTAGTGCTCGATTCAGCCAAAATCGAGACCCATTACTAGTGGCTGAAAAAACTTAGTAAAACGGCGTATAGGCCCTATGCGGCTTTGCAGTCGATTTTGTCATCGAGGTTTTCTTGACTATCATCTGTGGTCTATGTAAATATGTATTATTATACCAAAAAGAAAAATGCTCCAAAACTAGTGCTCGATTCAGCCAAAATCGAGACCCATTATTAGTGGTGAAAAAGGGGGCTAGTAAAACGGACGTATAGGCCCTATGCTTTACGCTTTTGTCATAGGTTTTCAAGCTGTCATCTAGTTGGTTCTATGTAAACATAGTATTGATTATACCAAAAACAAAAAGATCCAAAACTAGTGCTCGATTCAGCCAAAATCGAGACCCTATTGCTAGTGGCTGAAAAGAAAAAGCTAGTGGGAAAACGGCATATAGGCCCAGTGCGCTTTCTAGTCGTTTTGTCACGAGGTTTTCAAGCAGATGACTCTGTTGGATAAACATAGTATTGATTATACCAAAAACAAAAAGATCCAAAACTAGTGCTCGATTCAGCCAAAATCGAGACCCATTATAGTGGCTGAAAAAGCTGAGTAAAACGGCGTATAGGCCCTATGCGCTTTGATCGTTTTGAACGATCGTCTGTGGTTCTCTCTAAACATAGTATTGATTATACCAAAAACAAAAAGATCCAAAACTAGTGCTCGATTAGCCAAAATCGAGACCCATTCTGTGGTGAAAAACTAGTAAAACGGCGTATAGGCCCCATGTGCTTTCTGCTCATTTTGTCATCAGGTTTTCAACGAGATCGACTCTGTTGGCTCTCTAAACATAGTATTGATTATACCAAAAACAAAAAGATCCAAAACTAGTGCTCGATTCGCACACAATCGAGACCCATTCTGTGGTAGAAAAAAGAGAGATAGGCGTATAGGCCCTATGGGTGTTTCTCGCTTTGTCATCAGGTTTTCAATGAGATCGACTCTGTTGGCTCTCTAAACATAGTATTGATTATACCAAAAACAAAAAGATCCAAAACTAGTGCTCGATTCAGCCAAAATCGAGACCCATTACTAGTGGTTGAAAAAACTGAGTAAAACGGCGTATAGGCCCTCATGTGCTTTTGTCATCGAACGAGATCGACTCTGTTCTCTCTAAACATAGTATTGATTATACCAAAAACAAAAAGATCCAAAACTAGTGCTCGATTCAGCCAAAATCGAGACCCATTCTGTAGTGAAAAACGAGAAAATGGGCGTATAGGCCCATGTGCTTTCTGTCATTTTGTCATCGTTTTCGGCGAGATCAACTCTGTTGGCTCTATAAACATTTTATTGATTATACCAAAAATAAAACGCTTAAAACTAGTGCTCGATTCAGCCAAAATCGAGACCCATTACAGTGGTAGAAAAAGAAAAACCGAGTAAAAGGCGTATAGGAAACCCTATGCGCTTTCTCGCTTTTGTCATCAGGTTTTCGATCGACATCTCGTTGTCTGAAACATAGTATTGATTATACCAAAAACAAAAAGATCCAAAACTAGTGCTCGATTCACCAAGGAAAATCGAGCGCCCATTATAGTGGCTGAAAAAGCAGTAAAAGCAGGCGTACGGCCACATGTGCTTTAGTCGTTTTGTCACGAGGTTTTCTACGATCATCTGTTGGTCTATAAACATAGTATTGATTATACCAAAAATAAAAATTTTGCTCCAAAAGAAAACTAGTGCTCGATTCAGCCAAAATCGAGACCCATTACTAGTGGTGAAAAACTAGTAAAAGCAGGCATATCGGCCCGATCGCTTTCTAGTCGTTTTGTCATAGGTTTTCTTTTGGCGAGATCACTCGTTGGCTCTAAATAAATATATTGATTATACCAAAAACAAAAAGATCCAAAACTAGTGCTCGATTCACACCAAAATCAGACCCATTCGAGGTGGCTGAAAAACTAGTAAAAGCAGCGTATTCCCTATGCGCTGACTTTTGTCATCAGGTTTTAATGACTATCATCTGTTGGTCTGGGTATAGTATTGATTATACCAAAAAGAAAAAGATCCAAAACTAGTGCTCGATTCAGCCAAAATCGAGACCCATTACTGTAATGAAAAAAGCTGAGTAAAATGGACATATAGGTTTCATGGGCGCTTTCTAGTCTTTTGTCATCGGTTTTCGGCGAGATCACTGTTGGCTCTATAAACATAGTTGATTATACCAAAAACAAAAAGATGGCTTAAAACTAGTGCTCGATTCACTGGAAAATCGAGACCCATTATGTGGTGAAAAAGCGAGTAAAAGCAGGCGCATAGGCCCCATGTGCTCTCGTTTTGTCATCAGGTTTTCAACGAGATCGACTGTTGGCTCTCTAAACATAGTATTGATTATACCAAAAACAAAAAGATCCAAAACTAGTGCTCGATTCACACACAATCGAGACCCATTACGTGGTGGTAAAAACCCCCTCCGAGAAAACGATGCATAGGCCCTATGCGCTCACTTTTGTCATCGCCTTTTCGATCGATATCGTTGGTTCTCTCTAAACATAGTATTGATTATACCAAAAACAAAAAGATCCAAAACTAGTGCTCGATTCAGCCAAAATCGAGACCCATTACGTGGCTGAAAAAACTGAGTAAAACGGCGTATAGGCCCTATGCAGGCTTTCTACTCGTTTTGTCATAGGTTTTCAACGAGATCGACTCTGTTGGCTCTCTAAACATAGTATTGATTATACCAAAAACAAAAAGATCCAAAACTAGTGCTCGATTCACACCAAAATCGAGACCCATTACTAGTGGTGAAAAACTGAGTAAAAGCGGCGTATAGGCCCTATGGGCGGCTGTCGTTTTGTCATCAGGTTTTGAACGATCATCTGTTGGTTCTATGTAAATATGTATTGATTATACCAAAAACAAAAAGATCCAAAACTAGTGCTCGATTCACACAAAATCGAGACCCATTATAGTGGTGAAAAAAGTGAGTAAAAGCGGACTATAGGAACCCTATGCTGCTTTTGTCATAGGTTTTCGACTGTCATCTGTTGGTTCTCTCAAAACATAGTATTGATTATACCAAAAACAAAAAGATCCAAAACTAGTGCTCGATTCACTCCAAAATCGAGACCCATTACTGTGGCGTAAAAACTGAGTGGGAAAACGGCGTATAGGCCCCTATGCGCTTTCTCTCGCTTTTGTCATCGGTTTTCAAGGCGAGATCGACTCTGTTGGCTCTAAACATAGTATTGATTATACCAAAAACAAAAAGATCCAAAAACTAGTGCTCGATTCACACCAAAATCGAGCTCCCATTACGTGGTGGATGAAAAAGCCTAGTAAAATGGCATATAGGCCCATGCGCTTTCTGTCATTTTGTCATCAGGTTTTCAACGAGATCACTCTGTTGGCTCTAAATAAACAGTATTGATTATACCAAAAACAAAAAGATCCAAAACTAGTGCTCGATTCACACCAAAATCGAGCCCATTATCGTGGTCGAAAAACTAGAGTAAAACGGCGATACCCTATGCGCTTTGTCGCTTTTGTCATAGGTTTTGAATGAGATCATCTGTTGGTCTATAAACATAGTATTGATTATACCAAAAACAAAAAGATCCAAAACTAGTGCTCGATTCAGCCAAAATCGAGACCCATTACTGGTGGTGAAAAAAGCGAGTAAAAGCGACATATAGGTTTCGTGCGCTTTGTCTGCTGTTTTGTTTTAGAGATCGACTCTGTTGGCTCTCTAAACATAGTATTGATTATACCAAAAATAAAAATGCTTAAAACTAGTGCTCATTCACTTGGGGAAAATGAGACCCATTCTGTGGTGAAAAATTGAGTAAAAGCAGGCGTATGGCCCATGCGGCTGTCATCCCCGTCATCGAGGTTTTCAATCGAGATCACTCTGTTGGTCTCTAAACATAGTATTGATTATACCAAAAACAAAAAAAAAAGCTCCAAAACTAGTGCTCGATTCACACCAAAATCGAGCCCATTATCGTGGCGAAAAACTAGTAAAACAAACTATGAACCCTATGGGCGACTGCGTTTTGTCATCAGGTTTTGAATGAGATCATCTGTTGGTCTATAAACATAGTATTGATTATACCAAAAACAAAAAGATCCAAAACTAGTGCTCGATTCACACCAAAATCGAGACCCATTACAGGTAACTCCGAGTAAAACGGCATATGGCCCTATGCGACTGTTTTGTCATCAGGTTTTCGACGATCGACTCTGTTCTCTCTAAACATAGTATTGATTATACCAAAAACAAAAAGATCCAAAACTAGTGCTCGATTCACACAAAATCGAGACCCAGGTTATAGTGGTGAAAAACTCCGAGTAAAACGGACGTATAGGCCCCATCGCTTTCTAGTCTTTGTCATCGAGGTTTTCTTTTCGGCGAGATCACTCTTGGCTCTATAAACATAGTATTGATTATACCAAAAAGAAAAATACCCAAAACTAGTGCTCGATTCACCAAAATCGAGACCCATTCTGTGGTGAAAAACTGAGTAAAATCGGCGTATAGGCCCATGTGCTTTCTCGTTTTGTCATCAGGTTTTCAACGAGATCGACTCTGTTCTCTAAACATAGTATTGATTATACCAAAAACAAAAAGATCCAAAAACTAGTGCTCGATTCACCAAAACTGAAAATCAGACCCATTCTGTGGTGAAAAACTAGTAAAAGCGGCGTATAGGCCCTGTGCGCTGACTTTGTCATCGCCTTTTCAAGTATCATCGTGTCTATGTAAACATAGTATTGATTATACCAAAAACAAAAAGATCCAAAACTAGTGCTCGATTCACACCAAAATCGAGACCCATTACTGGTGGCAGAAAAAAGCTGAGTAAAACGGCGTATAGGCCCTATGGGCGCTTTCTACTCGTTTTGTCATCAGGTTTTCAACGAGATCACTCTGTTGGCTCTCTAAACATAGTATTGATTATACCAAAAACAAAAAGATCCAAAACTAGTGCTCGATTCACCAAAATCGAGACCCATTACTAGTGGCTGAAAAACCTGAGTAAAACGGCGTATAGGCCCTACTGCGGGCTTTGTCGTTTTGTCATCAGGTTTTGAACTATCATCTATGGTTCTATGTAAATATGTATTGATTATACCAAAAACAAAAAGATCCAAAACTAGTGCTCGATTCAGCCAAAATCGAGACCCATTACTAGTGGCTGAAAAAAAAAACTGAGTAAAACGGGCGTATAGGCCCTATGCTGCTTTTGTCATCGGTTTTGACTCATCTGTCTTCTCTCTAAACATAGTATTGATTATACCAAAAACAAAAAGATCCAAAAACTAGTGCTCGATTCAGCCAAAATCGAGACCCTATTATCGTGGCGTAAAAACCGAGTGGGAAAACGGCATATAGGCCCGATCCCATGCTTTCAGTCGCTTTTGTCATGTGGTTTTCAAGGCGAGATGACTCTTGGCTCTCTAAACATAGTATTGATTATACCAAAAACAAAAAGATCCAAAACTAGTGCTCGATTCACACACAATCGAGACCCATTACGCGTGGATGGGGGAAAAACGAGTAAAACGGCATAGGCCCATCCCATGCTTTCTCGTTCATTTTGTCATCAGGTTTTCAACGAGATCGACTCTGTTGGCTCTCTAAACATAGTATTGATTATACCAAAAACAAAAAGATCCAAAACTAGTGCTCGATTCACCAAAATGAAAATAGAGCCCGTTATAGTGGAGAAAAAGGGGGCTAGAGTAAAAGCAGGCGTATATTACCCTGTGCGGGCTCGTCGTTTTGTCATAGGTTTTCAACGAGATCATCTGTTGGTCTCTAAACATAGTATTGATTATACCAAAAACAAAAAGATCCAAAAACTAGTGCTCGATTCACCACCAAAATCGAGACCCATTCTATAATCAAAAAGGGGGCCCCCTGAGTAAAACGGACGATAGGTTTCATGCGCTTTGTCTGCTGTTTTAGTGATCGACTCTATTGGTGTCTAAACATAGTATTGATTATACCAAAAACAAAAAGATCCAAAACTAGTGCTCGATTCAGCCAAAATCGAGACCCATTACTAGTGGTCGGGGGAAAAACCGAGTAAAACGGCGATAGGCCCTATCCCCATGTTTCTCGTCGTTTTGTCATCAGGTTTTCAACGAGATCGACTCTGTTGGCTCTCTAAACATAGTATTGATTATACCAAAAATCCCCCAAAAACTCCTTTTACAGTCTCGATTACACCAAAATCGAGCCCATTCCACTGGTGGAAGAAAAACTAGTAAAACGGCTATAGGACCCTATGGGCGAAACTGCGTTTGTACAGTCGTTTTGAATGCGATCATCTGTTGGTCTATAAACATAGTATTGATTATACCAAAAACAAAAAGATCCAAAACTAGTGCTCGATTCAGCCAAAATCGAGACCCATTACTATGGTGGCCCCCGAAAAACGAGTAAAACGGCGTATAGGTTTCTCGATTTCAGCTGACTTTGTCATCAGGTTTTCGAAGATCGACTCTGTTGGCTCTCTAAACATAGTATTGATTATACCAAAAACAAAAAGATCCAAAACTAGTGCTCGATTCAGCCAAAATCGAGACCCATTACTAGTGGTGAAAAACCGAGTAAAACGGCGATAGGCCCTTCATGCGGCTTTCGTCGCTTTTGTCATCGTTTTCAACGAGATCGACTCTGTTGGCTCTCTAAACATAGTATTGATTATACCAAAAACAAAAAGATCCAAAAACTAGTGCTCGATTCAGCCAAAATCGAGACCCATTACTGGTGGAAAAAAAAACTGAGTAAAACGGCGTATAGGCCCTATGCGGTGTCTCGTTTTGTCATCAGGTTTTCAACGAGATCGTCTGTTGGTTCTCACAAACATAGTATTGATTATACCAAAAACAAAAAGATCCAAAACTAGTGCTCGATTCACACAAAATCGAGACCCATTATAGTGGTGAAAAAAGCCGAGTAAAAGCGGCATATGGCCCTATGCGGCTTTCTGCTCGTTTGTCATCAGGTTTTCAACGAGATCGACTCGTTGGCTCTATAAACATAGTATTGATTATACCAAAAACAAAAAGATCCAAAACTAGTGCTCGATTCAGCCAAAATCGAGACCCATTATATGGCTAAAAACTAGTAAAAGCGGCGTATAGGCCCTATGCGGCTGTCGTTTGTCATCAGGTTTTGAATGAGATCATCTGTTGGTCTAAACATAGTATTGATTATACCAAAAACAAAAAGATCCAAAACTAGTGCTCGATTCACACACAATCGAGACCCATTCACGGTGGCAATGAAAAACTAGTAAAAGCAGTAGTATAGGTACATGCGCTGACTTTTGTCATCGAGGTTTTGAACGATCGTCTATGGTTCTATGTAAACATAGTATTGATTATACCAAAAACAAAAAGATCCAAAACTAGTGCTCGATTCACCGGGGCCGGGGCTCAGCCCATTCTGTGGTGAAAAACTAGATAAAATGGTGTATAGGCCCTGTCACGCTAGTGCTTTTGTCATCGAGGTTTTGAATGCTATCATCTCTATTGGTGTGTAAACATAGTATTGATTATACCAAAAACAAAAAGATCCAAAACTAGTGCTCGATTCACACCCAAAATGAGACCCATTCTGCATGAAAAACCTAGTAAAACGGACGTATAGGCCCATGCTGCTCAGTCGTGCTCAGGTTTTAGGTGAGATCGACTCTGTTGGCTCTCTAAACATAGTATTGATTATACCAAAAACAAAAAGATCCAAAACTAGTGCTCGATTCAGCCAAAATCGAGACCCATTCTAGTGGTGAAAAAAGCAGTAAAAGCGATGTATAGGCCCACGGGTGTATGCTCTCGTCGTTTTGTCATCGGTTTTAGGCGAGATCGACTCTGTTGGCTCTCTAAACATAGTATTGATTATACCAAAAACAAAAAGATCCAAAACTAGTGCTCGATTCACCTTGGGGAAAATGAGCCCATTCTGATGGTGAAAAAGCAGTAAAACGGTGTAGGCCCCATATCTGCTGTCGTTTTGTCATCGAGTTTTGATCGATCATCTGTTGGTCTATAAACATAGTATTGATTATACCAAAAAGATCCTTTTATGTGCTCATTCACACCAAAATCGACCCATTACGTGGTGAAAAACTAGTAAAAGCAGGCGTATAGGTTTCGGGTATGCGCTGACTTTTGTCATCGAATTTTGACGATCGACTCTGTTCTCTGTAAACATAGTATTGATTATACCAAAAAGAAAAAGATCCAAAACTAGTGCTCGATTCACACCAAAATCGAGACCCATTCTGTGGTAGAAAAAGCGAGTAAAAGCAGACATAGGCCCTATGGGCGCTTTCTCGTCGTTTTGTCATCAGGTTTTCAACGAGATCGACTCTGTTGGCTCTAAACATAGTATTGATTATACCAAAAACAAAAAGATCCAAAAACTAGTGCTCGATTCACACCAAAATCGAGACCCATTACAGTGGTGAAAAAGCCGAGTAAAAGCGGCATATAGGCCCTATGGGCGCTTTCTGTCGCTTTTGTCATCGAGGTTTTCAACGAGATCACTCTGTTGGCTCTCTAAACATAGTATTGATTATCCAAAAACAAAAAGATCCAAAACTAGTGCTCGATTCAGCCAAAATCGAGACCCATTACTGTGGTGAAAAAACTGAGTAAAACGGCGTATAGGCCCTATGGGCGCTGCTTTGTTTTGTCGTTTTGAACGATCATCTGTTGGTCTCTAAACATAGTATTGATTATACCAAAAAGAGAAAGCTCAAAAACTAGTGCTCGATTCAGCCAAAATCGAGACCCATTACTAGTGGCTGAAAAACCTGAGTAAAACGGCGTATAGGCCCTTTGGGTGTTTCTGCTCGCTTTGTCATCAGGTTTTCAACGAGATCGACTCTGTTGGCTCTCTAAACATAGTATTGATTATACCAAAAAGAAAAACGCTTAAAACTAGTGCTCGATTCACACCAAAATCGAGACCCATTACGTGGTGAAAAAAGCCGAGTAAAAGCGCATACCCTGGTGATGGGCGCTTTCTAGTCGTTTTGTCATCGGTTTTCAACGAGATCGACTCTGTTGGTCTCTAAACATAGTATTATACCGAAAAAGAAAAACGCTTAAAACTAGTGCTCGATTCACAAAACCAAAATGAGACCCATTACTGTGGCGAAAAATCCGAGTAAAACTGGCAGATAGGCCCTATGCGGCTTTCGCTTTTGTCATCAGGTTTTCGAGATCGACTGCTTCTCTATAAACATAGTATTGATTATACCAAAAACAAAAAGATCCAAAACTAGTGCTCGATTCAGCCAAAATCGAGACCCATTACTAGTGGCTGAAAAAACTGAGTAAAATGGCATATGGCCCAGTACGCTTTCTAGTGTTTTGTCGCGACTTTTGGCGAGATGACTATGTTGGCTCTCAAAACATAGTATTGATTATACCAAAAACAAAAAGATCCAAAACTAGTGCTCGATTCAGCCAAAATCGAGACCCATTCTCGTGGTGAAAAACTAGTAAAAGCGGCGTATAGGAAACCCTATGCGCTTTAGACTTTTGTCATCAGTTTTGAACGATCGTCTATGTTCTATGTAAACATAGTATTGATTATACCAAAAACAAAAAGATCCAAAAACTAGTGCTCGATTCACCAAAATTAAAATCGAGACCCTAGTCATCAGTGGTGAAAAAGCGAGTAAAACGGCGTATAGGCCCTATGGGCGCTTTCTGCTCGTTTTGTCATCAGGTTTTTGGCGAGATCGACTCTGTTGGCTCTCTAAACATAGTATTGATTATACCAAAAACAAAAAGATCCAAAACTAGTGCTCGATTCAGCCAAAATCGAGACCCATTACGTGGTGAAAAACCGAGTAAAAGCAGGCGATAGGCCCTATGCGCTTTCTCGTTTTGTCATCAGGTTTTCAACGAGATCGACTCTGTTGGCTCTCTAAACATAGTATTGATTATACCAAAAACAAAAAGATCCAAAAACTAGTGCTCGATTCAGCCAAAATCGAGACCCATTACAGTGGCTGAAAAAACTGAGTAAAACGGCGTATAGGCCCCATATGCGCTGACTTTTGTCATCGGTTTTGAACGATCATCTGTTGGTTCTATGTAAACATAGTATTGATTATACCAAAAACAAAAAGATCCAAAACTAGTGCTCGATTCAGCCAAAATCGAGACCCATTATGTGGAGGTGAAAAAGCTGATAAAGGGGCGACATATAGGCCCTATGGGGCTTTCTCGTCATTTTGTCATCAGGTTTTAACGAGATCGACTCTGTTGGCTCTCTAAACATAGTATTGATTATACCAAAAAAAAAAAGATCCAAAACTAGTGCTCGATTCACACACAATCGAGACCCATTAGTGGTGGCTGAAAAAACTGAGTAAAAGCAGCGTATAGGCCCTATAGGGCGGGCGTCGTTTTGTCATCAGGTTTTCAAGGCGAGATCGACTCTGTTGGCTCTCTAAACATAGTATTGATTATACCAAAAACAAAAAGATCCAAAACTAGTGCTCGATTCACACCAAAATCGAGACCCATTACTGGTGGCTAAAAGAAAAACTGAGTAAAACGGCGTATAGGCCCTACGCGCTGCTCATTTTGTCATCAGGTTTTGAATGAGATCGACTCTGTTGGTCTGTAAACATAGTATTGATTATACCAAAAACAAAAAGATCCAAAACTAGTGCTCGATTCACCAAAACCAAAATGAGACCCATTCTCGTGGTGAAAAAGCGAGTAAAAGGCGTATAGGCCCTATATGCTGTACTTTTGTCATAGGTTTTCGACGATCGACTGTGTTCTCTCTAAACATAGTATTGATTATACCAAAAAGCCGCATGGGGCCTATATCTTCTTTACACGTTAATCCTACATATATAACATTATACCTCAACATCTACCTCAAATTTTCAAATCACATCAAAACTAGGGTTTTTAATCCTTACCTTAAACTCTTCAATTTGATGACTGAAGGCTCCTATCTTGTTCTCCTTGAAAAATTATGCAAAACTCCGTTTGAAACTTAGAGAGAGAAAGCTTGTTTCATGGAGGGTTTGAGAGAAAATGGAAGAAAGGTTGAAGAAATGATGTCTCTTCTTGGCTTGAATGAATTTTTCTCTCATTTATAGGAAAGTATTTCATTAATTTTCCAAAATTATGCTATTGGCTCAATTATTTTAATTGTATAACTTAAGTCCTTAATTCTTCATATAAGGCATTTTGGTTATTTGGCACTAAACATAATTATTACTTAAATAATGCCATTAAATGCAATAAAGTCTACTCATCCTTAACTTTTGCAATGCTTATCCATAGGCAAAATGACTATTTTTCCCCTAATACCCTTTTATGGATAATTGATTGATACTGTTCCAAATGAATTGACAATTTTGCACTCAATTAAATTTTATGCTTTTTGACATAAAATTAACATCTAAATGACTATTTTGAGTTGGGAAGATCCTTTGACATCTTAGGTATTACACTACCCTAGACAAATGGTCAAGTCTGGCCACCACTGTCGACCGTTGGAGCGGCGCACGACTGGTCAGATTTAGTTGGAAATGGCCAGATCTTTTCTAGCCGTTTTCGGCCAGATCCATGGTAGTTAATGGTCACAGATCTAGCCGTTTTTAGCCAGAATGGATCTAGCCATTTCCTACCAGATCCACGACCATCTAGTCGTTTCGCTTGGAAATGTTTGGCACACAATCAACCATATCCGACTGGTCCTACATCATTTAGGCCATGGCCACCACCATTGGTCAATAGTGGCTTAGGTGGGTGGGGGTGTTTTTGTTAAAATTTAAACTTTTATTGTGGTTGGAGTGCTTTAGCAAAATCTCAAAATGTGGGAGGTTATAATAATAATAATAATAACAATATTATTATTATTATTAAAAAAGAAGGGCAATTCAGTATTATGCATAAAATACCCACCAATTTATTCCTCCCAACCAAATATATCAATATAACATAACCACCAATTTACTCCAATCTAGCCAAACACATTTAATATAACATTCCCAATAATCTTCATGGTAATTTATCTTTCCAATTAATACAACATTCCTTGAACCAAACACAACCTTACATTTTTTATAAATTGATTTTCAAAGTTTAAAAATGCACAATAATACTCTTTACCTTATCAAATGATTCCTCAAAATTTTAAAACTTTATCATGGATACCATTTTTACCCGAATGAGGTTACTTTCTGATATCTTTACGAGTGCGTTTGGATCATATAATGTTTTATTATAGGAAATGTTATATTAATGGAAAGATAGATCACCTTGAAGATTACTAGGAATGTTTAGGGAATTGTGTTTGGTTGGTTCGAATAAATTGGTGAGTATATTATATTTATATGTTTGGTCATGAAACAGCCATAGATCTGGCCATGAAACAACAGCCGTGAGAAGGCCATAGAAATGGTCAGATATGGCCTTATCGATACACGACTGACCAGATCCCATCGATTGTGCACTAATACGGCAACTGCCGGTGGTAGCCAGCGATGGTCTTGGGTGGCAAGGGGTATTTATTAACTTTTAAACTTTTTTGTGGCTACGGTGTTTTAGCTAATTTCTCAAATGTAGGGGGCCGAGTATTTGTTATTTGGTAGACATTTGAGGGCAATTGTGTCCAAAATGATATTTAATTAAGAGTAAAATAGGTATAAAAATCAGACTACCTTGGTAATCTTTTAATAACAATGTAACACCCACTTGAGGTACATAGTTAATGTATGTAGTATTGCCTAAATGTTCATTGATTTGCCCTTAATTGAGTTTATATGTTGTTAATATTGTTTGGTTGGCCCTTAGTTGACTTAGTGTTTTGGTTTGGTTGAGTGGTTGCCCTGAAAATTGTAAAGACTTGGCGAAATCTTGGTGTTACAAACTTCGCCGGGGCAAAGAATAATCTTCGCCGCGGCGACGTAGGTTCTATAATTTTTTGCCAAGGTGAAGAAAGAGTCTTCGCCGCAGCGAAGAGCTGGCTAAAATGTGTGGTGAAGTTTCTAGAGAATTTTCCATAGGGGCAAAGTGACCATTCTACCCCTAATTAGCAGCTAAAGTGGGGAGTGAAATGTAAGAAAATTTCATAGAGAATGTATTAGAGTTAGGGGTGTGATTGCAATGAATTAAAAGACAAAGATGGAATTTCTAAGAAAGTGGAAGGGCAAAATGGGAAAGAATGTTTGTAAATGAGATATTAAGGATTTAGTCTTAGGACAACCCCTCATTTCTCTACTTCCACCACCATTCCCATTCTTCATTTTCTCTCAACTTCCCACGCAATTATTTAAGGACTTTTAGAGGGCTCTTGAGTGGTTTTTGGTAAAGAGTTAAGCCAAAGCATCCTAAGGTAAGATTTCTTGCTATATATGTGAGATTTATTTATAGAAGTGTTGAAGTCTTATAGTATTATTGTTTAAGGTTTTAGAGAAAGGACTATCTACCAAAGGAAAAGAGATTCTAGTGGAGTCACTCAATCACAAGGTAAGTAAATCCAACCCAAGTTAAGGTTTAAGAAATCACTTGAGTAGAGATTTCTTTATGTATGTATATGTTATGCTTGTTGAGAAATTGAGATGAGATGTGTACTTATTTATGGTTGTTCGATATGTTTAAATTATGAGAAGTGTTTTTGGATATGTGATGAGAGATTGAAGTTGGGCTGAAGTTGGAGGAGTTTTGAGTAAACTTTTTGGGAGTGTTTTTCCTTGATAGGAATTATGATCATACAAGGGAGATTCCTCCATTTTGGATGGGTAAAGAGAGAAGTAGAGTTTTTGTATGCATACTTATTGTTTGATGAAATGCCTAAGACCATCTCCAACCCATTGCACCAATTTGGTGCAAAACACTATTCCATCTCCAACCCACAACACCAAATATTACACCAAAAAGAATATTCCTTAGAATATTCTTTTTTTTTCTTTTATTGTGATAATCAACAATTAATCTATTTCACTCATTATTTTTGTATATATTAATTAAATATTGGGAATGATATTTTTATTAAATAATAATTATTTTGAAAATTATGCTAATTTAATAAAATTAAGCATTTATTTAACCAAATAAACATTACATTTAATATAGAAAAACATTACATCTAATATAAAATGATACAAAAAAAAAAAAAAAAAAACCAACAACAACAACACAAAGGTAAAATTACATATTGATAGTAATTTAATTTTCCGAATTAGTATGTTCTTCCCACAAATGATCAATTAATGCATTTCGAAGAGCATGGTAAGCCTCTGCATCCTTGATTTGTTTATGTCGAGCAAGAAAATTTTGAAATCGGACATTCTCATCTATGACAATTTCAACTTCGGGAGTTGGCGCTTCCATCTGATTCTCAATCGATGCATCAACATTACGTTCATCCTCGATTATCATGTTGTGCATAATAATACATGCAGTTATTATATCATGTAATACATTTTTATCCCAAAAACGTGTCGGTCCTACCACAATTGCAAATCGCGATTGGAGAACTCCAAACGCACGTTCCACATCTTTTCTACATCCTTCCTGTTTCATTGCAATATTTTTTTTTTTGGGACCACATGGATCGTGAATAGTTTGTACAAGAGTAGACCACTTTGGGTATATAACATCAGCTAAATAATAACCCATATTATAATCTTTTCCTTGAATGCTATAATGAGCGGGAGAAGCAATACTGATATGAATTTCTTCAACCTCAATTCATATACTACCCCAAAACAACCACTTTTGACCCAACCTAGGCTAGGTTTTCTTCCAACTCCTTATGACCATTCGGCTATCACACTCCATACACACTCACAACCATCAAATAACTTAAAACAAATCCTTATATCAAACTCCAGTCATTCACAAAGTTGTTTATGCTCAAATGCACCACAAATGGATTCATACACACCATGCAAAACAAAATCCGGAAAATGTGTTAACTTGAAACTAAAGGAAAACAACTTACATAAGAGATGACCAAGGAATTAATCAAGCCTAAAGGAAACTCCACCAGCTTGATAGACACTCCACCACCAAGTTTGGCCGAACTTGGGTAAAGGAAAACAAGAGAAAACAATTCTCAAGACAATGCACTATTCACTTCAATATTCAAGTCCCTTTACAAAATGATCAAGTGGCCTTTAAATAGGCTTTACAAAAATTAGGGATTTACCCTAGCAAATATTACATGATGGAAGCATTAAAATATTACATTCAAATTAATAAACAAAAGTCTCCACCACACAAGTCAAAAACAAGCCATAACCATTTAATGATCAAGTGGACAACTTTTCCCTAATTTAAGGACCTATGTCCTTAACAACAATTTTAGGGATTTTCCTCCAAAATTTGAATCAAATGACACCCAAAACTTGGGCTTGGACCAATGAAACTTGCTCCCACTTCTTGTTCACGTTTTTGGTCACAAAATTGGGCTTGAGCCGTGCCTTGGAACCTTAGGACCTCTTGGACAATTTTGTGAACTTCCTTGAATGTTTGGGATGCTTGGGCCGAATGTTGATCTTCATGTTGTCCTTGAGTCTTCATTGAAATCCCTAGCATTTGTGATGGGCATGATGGGCTAGGATTCTCATCATCCCTTGAGTTAGGTTGGCAGACAAATGAGATGCCTCCAACACATTAATGTCATTGTTGGAACCTGGCAAACCAAAAAATGCATGCCATACCCAAAGATCATAATCAGCTACAGCCTCGAGAATAATAGTTGGGGATCCACTACGACCAGCATATTGTCTTGCCCAAGTTGTTGGACAATTTTTCCACTTCCAGTGCATACAATCTAAACTACCCAACATTCCTGGAAAACCACGTTGTTCACCAATATGAAGTAGCCTTGCAACATCATTAGCATTAGGTGATCTTAGATATCGTTCTGCAAATACCTCAACAACAGCACGACAAAATCTCTTTAAACTTTCAATGGTTGTAGACTCGCCTATTTTAATATACTCATCAGTAGCATTTGTCGGTAGACCATATGCTAACATCCGGAATACCGCTGTTATTTTTTGAAAAGTAGACAATCCGAGCCTACCGAGCCCATCCCTTCGTTGTACAAAGTAGTTATCATGACCTTTCACCTCGTCAACAATACGAATGAATAAATTGTGAGACATTCGAAATCGTCGGCGAAACATGGAATCATTAAACCGTGGATTCTCAGCAAAATAATCTTTGAACAAATTGCGATCAGCAGTTTCCCGGTTGCGATTGATGACTCTATGACCAGGAATTGATCCTCTATGGATCACTTGGTGGTTTTGTTGATTGAGATAGTGAAGGAGGAGGAGGTTGTTGTTAGCTCTCATGCGAATGATTGCTTCTTGCTCTGCATCAATTGCTTTAAGATCATTCATCAATTCCTCATCATCAATTTCATTGTCGGAAAATGATGATGAATTAGAAGATGATAAATGAGATGGACCTCCAAAATTGAAATTCATCTTTGTAGATATATTAGTTGAATGATTTGGAAGTTGATTTGGTGTGAGGTTTTATAGTTGAAGAAAACACTATTGTTGATAAAAAATAATAATTCAAAAAGATTTATTGTCCATTAAAGCTTTTGAGATTTGTGGCTTATTCAAAAAGATGTGTTGTCCGTTCAAGCTTTTGAGATTTGTGACTTATTCAAAAAGATGTATTGTCCATTCAAGCTTTTGAGATTTGTGACTTATTCAAAAAGATGTGTTGTCCATTCAAGCTTTTGAGATTTGTGACTTATTCAAAAAGATATGTTGTCCATTCAAGCTTTTGAGATTTGTGGCTTATTCAAAAAGATGTATTGTCCATTCAAGCTTTTGAGATTTGTGGCTTATTCAAAAAGATGTGTTGTCCATTCAAGCTTTTGAGATTTGTGGCTTATTCAAAAAGATGTGTTGTCCGTTCAAGCTTTTGAGTTTTGTGACTTATTCAAAAAGATGTATTGTCCATTCAAGCTTTTTAGATTTGTAGCTTATTCAAAAAGATGTATTGTCTATTCAAGCTCAAAAAGATGTGTTGTCCATTCAAGCTTTCAATTCAAACTTATGTTATAAAAGAGCATACAACACATAAGTTTTGAACACATCACTTCTATTTCCTCTTAGAAAACAAAAGCATATATCTTCTTCATTTGTATTACAAAATGACTACACAACGAAGTTCTTCGTACACAAATGAAGAAGACATGCTTCTATGTCATATTTATCTTGATATTTCTCAAAACTCGATTTTAGGTATAAACCAATCTAGTGATCAATTCTGGTCTCGAGTTGAGCTTGACTACAATAGTTCCAAACCCTTGTTTCTCACCCAAGTTCGAAACAAAAGATCTTTGCAATGTCGAATGCAACTGATCTTTAAAGCTATTGGCAAATTGAGGGGACGCATACGTCAAATTGAAAATATGAATCCAAGTGGTGCTTCTGAGCAAGATATTGTGAGTATTTGTTACATTTAATTAATTTTTTTTTTATCTAATTGATTTTAACGTTATATGTATATTGTTTTGTAGATGATTCAAGCCAAAGTGTTACTAGCACAAGATAAAAGTTACGAGAAAGGTTTCAAATTTGATCATGTGTGGCTTATACTTAAGGATATTGAAAAATTTATAGATAATGTTAACGCCACAGAAGTATTTCAAAGGCAAACCCGATAGGTTTGTATCACAAGAATCAAAGACTCCCACTTCAAAGTCTCCCCAATCAATGCCTTGTGACATGTCGTCAAATTCTATAAACATAAGTGATGAAAATATTGGGGGTAGTTCAGCTCAACGACCCATTAGGGTGAAGAAAGCAAAATTTAAAAGGAAAAATGATAAAGAAGTTTTAAACGGTTTTGAAGCTATTCAAGAAGAAAATCGACAGCTCGCTGCTATTTTCAATCGAGGCAACTCAGCTAGGGCACAAAATTATGAAATCCAAATGAGAAAATTGGCTTTGGCAGAATATCGAGAAGATGACAAAATTTTATTCAAGGATTTGAATTCTATAACCGATCCAAGCCTACGTGAGTTTTTTCAAAATGAGCAATCAAGAATTATGCAAAAAAGAGCTCAACAACAAGGTCAAGGATCTCAAAATAACTCTAGTTCTTTTCAATATTTTGATGATCTTACTGGATCTGGAACTAATCTACCGGAATACTAAATTGTTATTTTAGTTTATGTTGTATTTTCTTTTAATTTTAGTATTTTTAAATTAGTGTTAATTTTTATTTTGAGTTATTGTAGTTTAACATTTTGCATTGAATAAAGTTCTATTTTTAATTTTTCATCATTTTTTTAATTATATCATTATTATGAATTTATTACTATAAATAATAATCAAATTAAATTAAATACAAATAATCAAATTTGGTGTGATTTTTGGTGTAAAATTTAATACTCAAATAAACTTAACAAAATTAAAAAAAAAAAAAAAAGCAAAATTAAAAAAAAGAAAAACATATTTATGGGCGCTACAGTGCTGCACCAAATTTGGCGCAGCATTGTAGCACCACGCCAAAATGGCGTGGCGCTGTGGCGTGGGTTGGAGATGCCCTAAGAGAAGCATGATTATGAGTAGGGAACCTTAAATTATTGCAACATTGCATATTTGCATTTCATGAGTGCCTTTAATGAGCATGAGCCATCCACATGCATATATTTTGCATTTGTGTAATAGCTTGAGGAAGAGTACAAAATTCTAAGAATAAAGCACTTTAAGAGTAAAGAGAAAGAGAGAATAAAAGAAAGATAAGTGCTAAAGAAGAGAATAGAATAGGTTGTGCGATGGGGAACTCGTGAGTGATGGGTTGAGTATTCCCGCATGTACGCCGCATTGAGAGAGCGGCCTGAGCATGAGAGAAAGAATTGGTATAGCCCGTGAGAGTACATGCAGATGAGGGCTCTACCCGAAAGTACTATAGAGAGAGAAGACACTCACATGGCAAAGGGTTCCGAATCCATGCATAACCGAGTCCGATCGGCAAAGAATAAAAGAGCATGAGAAAGAACAAAGAGAGAGAAAGAGAATTAGTAAAAAAGAATTGTGAGAAACAGAGAAACCGAGATAGAGAATAGAAAGAATAAGAAGAGAAAGAAAATGAGAAGAGAGTAACGTAAGGAAAGAATTAAGAAAAGAGTTGCGGGGATAGAGGAGTAGAGGATTTACTTACTGAGCATTGTTTGTGCTCACTCTGTTGTTTTCTATGTTTTTGCAGGAAATAGGTAAGGATACTGTCGGATGGACGTCGGCAAGCGAGGAGCAATAGTTACACTGTCTACTATTTTTGATGGTTTTGTACTATGTAAAGAATGTATATATTTTAATAAAAGAAAAATTTGGGTCCCAACTACTTTTGTTACTATACATGTATTTTTATTATGTGTATTTTTATGGGTATATTAGTAGAAAGCAGTTATTACAAATAGCCCCTACAGAGGGCATCTGATTATCCCTTACATTAACAACAGTAAACACTATTTGCAATAAAAGATACCTGTAATTTTTTATCACTTGCAAACCAAACACTGAAATCTTGCAACATAAACAAAGATTACCCCTGTTATCTTATATGTCCCAAATCCAAGCGCACCGTACATACATTTTCTTATGAGATTTAATATTACCCTTTTAGGGGTCATTTGGAACGAGGGTAAATAAGATAACGGGGGTAATCTTCACTTATTTTGTAAGATTCCTGTGTTTGGTTTGCAAGTAATAAAATATTACAAGAATCTTCATTGCAAATAGTTTTTACTGTTGGTAAGGTGAGGGGTAATCTTATTACCTTGCTAGGGGGTGTTATTAAAACATTATCGGATAATTTGATTTTTCTACCCATTTTGCCCTTAATTAAAAACCATTTTATACACAATTGCCTTCAAATGTCTACCAAATAACAATTACCCAACCCCCCAACATTTGAGAAATTAATAAAACGGCCCGGCCACAAAAAAGTTTAAAAGTTAACAAAATACCTCTAGCCACCCAAGACCGCCACCGGCTATGACTCACCACCGTCGGCCACCGGCGTCAGTCGCCATAATGGTGAATGACCGACGAGATCTGGCCGGTCGTGCGTCGGTAAGGCCTTTTCCGGGCAGGTCTGGCATTTTTATGGCCATTTCACGGCCACATCTTTGGCTGTGAAATTGCCATAGATTGGGCCGTTGTCCAGCCATGGATTTTTGATCCATGGCCATTTTCAGCTTCGCCGGTGCACGACTGGTAATATACAGCCAATCGTGTGCCATTTCGTTGATTGTTGGCGACGACCAGCGATGGTGGTTGGCCATCAGCAGTGGCTTGGGGTGATTTTGCTATAAATTGAAGTCTTATATGACTGAGGTGTTTTAGCAAAATTTCAAATGTAGAGGTTAAAAAGAAGTCATTCCAAAAATAATAATAAAAAAAATAAAAAATACTATTATATTAATATTTAAAAAAGAGAGCAATTTAATCATCTATATAATTTAATAATCTATATAACATACCAACTCATTTATCCTCCCAACCAAACATATTATTCACCAATTTATTCGAACCAGCCAAACACATTTTCTAAACATTCCCAGTAATCTTTAAGGTGATCTTTCTTTATATTAATATAATATATCCTTATAATAAAACATTATATGATCCAAACACCCGCTTAAGACAACATAACATTTTGTTATAAAACCAAAGTCACCATTTTAAACATATAACACTAATGGCAACATATCAGAGTCAACTCAGACGAGTATGGGTGAAGTAGTTTTCAAACTTCGAGAATCCACTTAATAAAAAGTGCAAAAATTGTCTTCCAAGTGATAAATTCGTAACCTTGCAGATACTCCATTATGTTCCACAAAAATTACTTCGAAAACTTTCCAACTCATTTCAATTGAACATAATTTTTCATATTATCTTCTTTTGTATCCTTTATTATAAAACTTCGTATCCAACAAAAATTGAATTTAAATTATATATTGAACAGACCCATAAATTTAAATTTCACATTAAACAGACCCTAAGGCCTAAACTTGCTGTGTTTAAAAAACCGGGAGAAAAACAATTAAAACTATCCAAGTGATAGGGGAGAAGATTTATACATCACCAGCATCAATCTTCCAAAAGCCATGCCAAATACATCAAAATGAACAACATATTCAAATCCTAAAAAGCATCTAGCAAGACTGAAAAATTCCATCATTTCCAGATATAATAAAATCCCCAACATAAGCTGCTATAACAGTACCCAAATGTGCAGCTTAAAATTTTTCATTGGGACAATTAAGCAGCACAAATTTTTGAGAATTAAAAGCTGTGAGATCATGAAAGTTTGAGAAGTACTGAAAAAATTTCTGCTTGCCTATAACTCCAAAGATCTTGGTCACCTTCATGATGCTCAGTTTTTGGAAAAGAAAAAAAGAATTATTATGTAGAAGTAACTTGAACTATTCTGATGGTTGGAAAATAGCCCACGCTAAGCAAAAGGGTCAGGCTGTTGACTCCTTCAAATAAGCTATGAGATCAGCACGCTCCTGTGGCTTCTTCAATCCAGGGAAGACCATCTTCGTTCCAGGAATATACTGTACGAACCATGTAACAATGCCGATGTCAGTGTGAATATTTTTTAAGACGGAAGAAATCATCAAACTTTACCTATTAGGCTTCACAAAACCTTTTATGTAAAGCTCTTAAAGGACAACATATTTCAATACTGGCAAATATGTTAACTAAGCATGGACATGGTCATTACGCAATGTGACTGAACTTGGCTTAGTAATCTTCGTCTGTGTTAAGGCAGCCATCCCAAATTTAATGTACAACAAATTAGTACAACATTACTAGCCAATGAACTCAATTCCAACATCACTTCAGTGAATAAACCAAATATAAATGCATTTATCTGGGCAGGACATAACATGTTTCTATGTTAAAATAGAATATGTTAAGTTTTAGCCAACATCAGGCAAAATTTTGCATGCAAAAGAGCTATTTAAAACCTACATACAACATATTGCAGAAGATTCAAAAGTTGTTCGTACCTTCTTTGGGTTAAGCAAGTACTCATACAATGTGTTCTCTCCCCAAATAACGGCCATATTCTTGTTAGCAGCAGAATAGGAATACCCAGGGGTTGTCCCAGATTGTCTCCCAAAAAGGCCATTCAAATTAGGTCCTGAAAATTTAAACCATTCAGAGAGTACACATCAACTCGAGCAGCAAAATATGAGACCCGCATAAATAATAATAAAACTAAATGGTAAATCAAAAGAAATTGATTAGACAATTCAAAATCCAAACGAAACCGATCAACATGGAATGGTTATCATAATAAAGTCAATCAAACAACAAAAAAATATTTTCCACACGAATTACAAAGTACTAACACAGCACAAATTCAACAGTAACAGAAGTGGCAGTATAATGACTCAATGAAGAGCTCCAAGAAAATCCCTAATCTTTTGCCAAACCAGAAACCATCATTTAAATAAGAGAACCAGCATTTAATATCCAAAATAAAAGACCAATCAATTGCAATTCGATATCTTTTCCATTCAAAGCCCATGCAATTCTCACTTCTTTAACAAGAAAAGCTTCTAAACAGTAATACATTCTAAATTGACCAAGTTCAGATACCAAGAAAATAGAAACAAGTCAGAGATTTTGATTTAAATACAACAATATCTGAACACCAAGAGCATAGTACCCCGCAAAAGTAACACAAAACACTACCAGTCTCGAGTAATTGCAGATTCTTACGCAACAAGACAAGTATGTTTATCATCACTTCCAAGCCATTCGTGTAATTTAACTTCGGTATAAACATCTTCAGATTTTTTTCTGGATAGACACCTTTTTTTCTAAATCACACATAATTCTACTAACACACAAAACTGAAAAAAAAATATATATATATATATATATATAATGCAATTTATTTGTATCACTGAGCCTAAAAATGAATTACAGGTTGAGCCATTGCTTATCAAAAGTAAATTTCCAGTTTCACAGACTGATGAAATTATTCCATAAAATTATCAAGTGAATAAGATCAAACATGAAACTAAGAATTATCAATTTATTAAAAAAATAAAAAATAATAAAAACCTTGCTTGTGACCAGCGCCTTTCTCGACGGTGTGGCACTGAGCGCACTTAGTTTTGAAGATCTTCTCACCGGCCTTGGCATTGCCAGGTGGCGCTTCCTGAAACGACGCCATTTTGCTCCGTGTTGATCGAATTAACTGAACGAATTCGATCTCGTCGTCGCAGAAAAGAATAATGGAAGCTAAATCTACAGCTAGGGTTTTTGATTTGATTATTTGTTTACATAAATTTGAAGGGCTTAAGACACAGAAATTACGAGATTGTCTTTGGTCTTTCAAGAGAGGCGAATGTTGTAGATAGGGATGGGCACGGACCGAGCACCCCTATCTCCGTGTAATAACCTCATTCTACTAATATGCTCATAAAAATACACATAAATAAAAATACATGTATAGTAACAAAAGTAGTTGAGCCCAAATTTTTCTTTTATTAAAATATATACATTATTTAAATATATAAATTTTATAATACAAAATATCATGTACAAAACCATCAAAATAATGGACAGTGTAACCATTGCTCCTCGTTTGCCGACGTCCATCCGACCGCAGCCTCACCTATTTCCTGCAAAACATAGAAAACAATGGGGTGAGCACGAACAATGTCCAGTAAGTAAATCCTCTATTCCTCATCCCCGTAACTCTTTTCTTAATTATTTCCTTACGTTACTCTCTTCTCATTTTCTTTCTCTTCTTATTCTTTCTATTCTCTATCTCGGTTTCTCTGTGTCTCACAATTCTTTTCTACTAATTCTCTCTCTCTCTCCGTGTTCTTTCTCATGCTCTCTTACTCTTTGCCGATCGGACTCGGTTATGTATGGATTGGGAACCCTTGGCCATGTGAGTGTATTCTCTCTGTCGGATACTCTGATAGAGTGGAATTTATATATTTTGTATTCCTTCCATATTATGTTGATACTCTGATAGAGTGGAATTTATATATTTTGTATTCCTTCCATATTATATTTTTTATTATGTTTTATGTCTAATTGAGTTGATTAGAGTTTATTTTGTAAGATTGACATATTTGGATAGACTTTAGGAAATAATTGAGAAAAGATTAGGAAATTCCAGATTTTTGTTATTCTGACCAGTGATGCGTTTTTTAGGTTTTTCATAGAGTCAGATTTCTTTTTGCAAAAGTGTTCTTCAAAAAAGTAAAGTCGACAAATCAAGCTTTCCAAGAAGGTATTATGGGTGAGAATCCGGGTTCGTTTGGGTCCTCATTAGTTGATGCAAAACCGGACCTAGAATCCTAGTCGCGAAAGGATTTCCTGGCTGAGTATTGAATCTTCGAAGCGGCCTAACTAGAGCGTTAGATATCGAAAGCGGGTGATTCAAAAGCCCAGAAAAGATCTTTTACATTGCGAGAATCTTAGTGCTATCTGGAGACGAAATCAGTTTTCCATATCTGATAAGATTTTGACAAATCTGGAAGTCTATCTTTTAGGAAACGTCTAGGAAAGATTTTCCATGATTCCTAGGGTAGAATTAAGAAGAAAACATGTTATTTATTGAGGAGTGTTAGGTTAACCAAGGGGGACGACAGTGGAGTTTGGTTTTTCAGTTTTTTTACTTTCTAGGTCAAGATGTGCGGTTGATCTTTCTTCATCAGTTCAAGGGGATTTTGAAGCCTAAATTCATGTCATTGGTGTAACTTGACTTCAGTAACATTGTTCTTAATCTCGTTTTTATTGGAATTGTTTATGTTATTCTGTTTTAATTGTTTATGATTCTTGTTTAAGTGATTTAGTTTTTGCCTGCTAAATTGTTTAATCAGAATTTTACCTGTTAGAATTAGGAATTGTAATACGTAATCGTCCTTTTTCTTTTCAATGAGTAACATATGATGATAGATGATTATGGACAAGTTTTCATTCTGTCATCTTGAATAACATAACCTAAGTTAAATAATCCGAGCTTGCGAGAATGTTGCTTAGATTCCATTTTCCTAATTCTTAAGGCTGCCATTGAATTAAACTTAGAGAGCTTATTCTAGGTTGTTCAAGGGTTGGGATCTACTTGGAGAGCTTATTTCAATAGTGACAATTAACAGAAAATTCGGGTAATAGAGCTTGTTGTTTCCTAGGGTCAATAGTTCCATAATAACGAAATAGAATAGTGTTACGGTTAGTTCATGTCCAATGCATGCTTAGGTGGATCTTGAACCGAGAACTGATTGCTTTTAACCTGATATTTTCTACCATTAGAGATTTCTTTGTTTTATTTAGTTTGCCTTGACTACAACCCCCTTTCATTACTGTTGTCATGTTTACTGTTTAAGGTTTTATTTTATTTTTTTTTGTTGTTTCCATTGTTTTAGAATATAGAATTTAATCGAAGCATTCCTTGTGGGATCGACCCTTGCTTACCCTATATACAATTCAGTAGTTAGGTTAGGAAAGTTATTAATTTGGTGCATTCTGCATGCTACCAAATTTTGGCGCTGTTGCGGGGGAGTGTTATCTATCGATTTTTTTTCTTATGTTCTACTTTTTTTTTTTTTTTTTTTGTTATTTTATTTAATCAGTGCTTAGTTGTGTTTTTTTTATTTTGTTTAATTGTGATTTTTAGGTTTTTGAAGAAAAAAAAAAAGAAAAAGAAAAACAAATTTGAACAGTAGCACTATTCAACATGAACAGTGGTACTATTCAGTACTATTCCTAAGAGGAATTTTGGTTGAATTAGGAGTGCAGCGAGTATCCGTTTCAAAGAAAACGACATTCTGAGCAAGACTTCTAGCCCCACCCTCTTGTCCTCAAATTCGATCATTTAATAGGGTTTTTGGCCAATTTTCGTTGCTATCAAGAAAAAAAATTATTTTATTTTATTTATTTTATTTTTTGAATTATTATTATTTTTATTTATTTAGGCTTAATTTGGTGATTTTAGCGGTTTATGACACGATCCAATTGAGTTGGAATTTGATCCAAAATCAAACGCAGTTTACGGAAGTTGCGAAAAAAGGCACGTCGAGCAAGTTCTTCACCTCTTGGTCTCAATATAGCCCTTGGTTTAGCATCCCATAGTTCATCCAATGATCCAGATTCAAAGATAGGAGAAGAGATGGTCGTTGGCAGAACATTAAAGGAGTTGGCTGTCCCTGATTTAATCAGCAGCCTTTGTGTATTCAGTACCCTACTTTAGATGTTGCTTTTGAACTTAAGTCTGGTCTAATTCACTTGTTGCCTACGTTTCGTGGTCGTGCAGGTGAAGATCCGAATAAACATCTAAAAGAGTTCCATGTAGTCTGTTCAAGCATGAAACCGACTGGGGTGATAGAGGAGCAGATTAAGTTGCAAGCTTTTCCCTTTTCGTTGGGGGATGATACAAAGGATTGGCTCTATCATCTATCATCGAGGACAGTCAGAACATGGAACGAGATGAAAAGGCTGTTTTTAGAAAGATATTTCCCAGCCTCCAGAGCTGCCACCATCAGGAAAGAGATATGTGGTATGAGGTAATATAATAGGGAGACATTGTATGAATATTGTGAGCGATTTAAGAAGCTATGTGCAAGCTGTCCTCACCACCAGATAAGTGATCAATTGTTAATCCAGTATCTCTATGAAGGATTGCTGCCTATGGAAAGAAACATGATAGATGCAGCAAGTGGGGGTGCGTGTAAAACCCCCTCCAGTCAGGTATCCTCTGAATATCCCTCAATGAGAATCCCAAGGATACATGTCTGGAGAACGAGTTGTATTTAGAAAAAATCTTTATAAGGATAATAATAATAATATCCAAAAAAATGCATATAAAATATCACGCAGGATCTAAACTTATAATTTACAAACTTTAAGAAATTACACAATCAAAACATATTTATAGGGTGGAAGCTTTCAAATATATTTCACAAATATTTATCATTTACATATTTACATCAAGATAAAAACATCGAGATGATAATAAATCATCTCCCCTCACGTGTAGTCCCGCTGTCTCTAGCATCTCTCGCTTCTAGCCTACCTGCAAAGCAATCAACAATGAAAGGATGAGCGCTAATCGCTCAGTAAGGAATGATCCGTTTTATTCTAAATGTACTATTTGATCTATATTTAAACATATATGTTAACACATCACTTATCTTTTACATCTAGGGATACTTCCCCTTTTATTACTAATTCATATGCTTTTCATCATTTTATCCCATGGCTATATAAACATCAATGTGTACACATACAAATAAGTATGTAAACATAGTACACACACATCACATATCATGACATAACATCTAAAATCATCTAACATGAGTATAAATCATCTCATGATGTAAATAACATCATAACTCATGTAATGCAACTAAATGCATATGAAACATTTAACGTCTAGCCGATCGGACATTTCTTAGCATCTTAAGCACTTCATATCATCTAGCCTCAAATTTCATCTAGAGCTCATATCATCGGGAGGCGTGCTTACGCGTTATTTAGCATCTAAAGCATATATTCATCTTTCCTCAACCGGTATACGAGGATATGCTTACGCGTTTTCCATCGTGTCTATATGCATCTCTGTCATGTCTATTTGCATCTCTAACATCTTATGGCATGTAAATACATATTTTGGTGAGCTTAATACTTTTAATTCATCTATGGATTATCAACCCATTTACATTACCTCTTGCTCACATACATCATCTTAACACATGTATTACATTGCATCTTCATGTCATTTCATAACATTAATCATGCATTGACATCATGACCATGCATATCTTTCAAAGATCATCTAACTAATGGGTAAACCTTAGTACATGGCATAATTACAATAATACATTAATAATCAATTCATAATCATAAGAATTGATTATGTTAAATCTTAAACTTTAATAACCAGTTTATGCTTCAGGCCATTTTCTATCCTTTTCTCAAATGAATTGGCTCTTGGCATAAACATAAAAGTTATAGGTCTGTGTCTTAGCTTTCAAATGCTTCAAGAATCATTTCATTTTGATTTTTATAACTCAAGTTATGGTCGAAATACAGAAGCAGGGTTAACAAAACCCCTAAGCCCATTAAATCCGAATTTTCATATTAACTATGCCACATCAATTCCTATTGACATTAACCAATAGGTTAACTTGTGGATCAAATAAACCTCCCCTTAATAGTCTTTAACATCTTAAAGGAAGTGTAAAATCTCATTTCCATAATCATCCAATATTGCTATAACATTGTAAGCTAATGCAAACAACACATCAACACTTCTAATAGCAACCATTCAACACCATGTGGCCTCCAATACTACAATTTTTGCCACAATCAGTATCCACACTTCATTTTCTTCAATCAAACGTAACAACTCATAAAACATAAAGAGCAATAACTTCATGTATAATGAATTCAAGGCAATAAGTAGAATAAATGAGTTCAACCACACTTGCCATCAACTAATTCTATGCCTTAAAGCCTTAATTTAAGGTTTCATAAAAATCTACAAACCCTAGCATAAACCCTATAGTCATGGGAGGTTCTTCCTTACCTTTTTAAAGACTTCCTCCAACAAATCCTTTGCCTTTGACTTCTTTTACACCTTAATCCTACATATATAACATTATACCTCAAATCTTCAAATCACATCAAAACTAAAGTTTTTAATCCTTACCTTAAACCCTTCAAATTGAAGATCCAAGGCTCCTGTCTTGTTCTCCTTGAAAAATTATGCAAAACTCCTTGAAAACCTAGAGAAAGAAAGCTTGTTTCATGGAAGATTTGAGAGAAAATGGAAGAAATGTTGAAGAAAGGCTCTCCCTTTGGCTTGAACGAATTTCATCTCATTTATAGGAAAATATTTCATTTATTTTCCAAAATTATGCAATTGGCCTAATTATTTTAATTGTATAACTCATAAGTCCTTAATTCTTCATATAAGGGCATTTTGGTCATTTCACACTAGGCATAATTATTACTTAATTAATGCCATTAAATGCAATGAAGCCTACTCATCCTTGACTTTTTCAATGCTTATCCATATGCAAAATAACCATTTTGCCCCTAAGCCTCTTTATGGATAATTGATTCATACCGTTCCAAATGAATTGACTATTTTGCCCTTAGTTAGATTTTATGCTTTTTAACATAAAATAAACATTTAAATGACTATTTTGAGTTAGGAACATTCCTTTGACATCTTGGGTATTACATTTCCTCCCCCCTTACAATAATTTCGTCCTCGAAATTATAAAAACAGCTCCGGGTATCGACTTCTCATATCTTGCTCCATTTCCCAAGTAGCTTATTCTATCTTGTGATTCCTCCAAAGTACTTTAACTAGTGGAATTTGCTTGTTTTTGAGCTCTTTTACCTTTTTGTCAAGGATTTGAACTGGGCGTTCCTCATAAGCCAAATTATCCTGTAATTCCACTTCCTCCATCTGAAGCACATGTGAAGGATCACTAACATACTTACGCAACAAAGAGACATGGAAAACATTATGGACTCTTTCCATGCTCATTGGCAGCGCAAGTCTATAAGCTACTTTGCCTACCCTTTCCAATACTTCAAAAGGTCCAATGTAACGTGGAGTGAGCTTGCCTTTCTTTCCAAATCTCAAAATATGTTTATAGGGCGCAACTTTTACAAAAACTTTGTCGCCCATTTGGAATTCCACTTCTTTTCTTTTTAGGTCGGCATAGCTCTTTTGTCGATCTTGAGCTTGCTTCATTCTTTCTCTAATAAGCTTAACATCTTTAATCATTTTCTGGGTCATCTCTGGCCCAACTGCTTGAATCAAGGAGTCTTTTTATCCAATATCATCCCAATACAAAGGGGATCTGCACCTTCTTCCATATAATGCTTCATATGGGGCCATCTGGATAGTGGATTGGTAGCATGTCTTCAATCACCTAGTTGGTCCTTTCAGTTTGACCATCAGTTTGAGGATGATAAGCCGTACTGAAGGCTAACTTTGTACCCAATGCTCTCTACATTCCAACCCAGAAAGCTGATATGAATCTGGTATCTCTGTCTGATACGATCATCTTGGGTACTCCATGTAATCTCACAATCTCTTTGACATATAATTGCCCCAATCGAAATGCATCTATCTTATCCGTCATAGGTAGAAAATGAGTTGTCTTGGTCAATCTATCAACCACCACCCAGATTGCATTATATCCTTGCTGAACTTTAGGAAGTCCCACAATGAAGTCCATTGAGATATCCTCCCATTTCCATTTAGGAATCTCTAAGGGTTGGAGTAATCCTGATGGTCTCTGATGCTCTGCCTTTACTTGTTGACATGTTAAACATCTGGCAACATAATCGGCAATGTCGTTTTTCATACCTGACCACCAATAACTTTTCTTCACATCTTGATACATTTTTACACTCCTAGGGTGGGACTATATAAAGTGTATTGTGTGCCTTACTAAGGATTTTATTCCTTAGTTCATCATCTTGAGGTACACATATTCTATCTCTAAACATCAGTGCCCCATTGACTATTTTAAAGTTTGTCTCTTTACCCTCTATTATCCATTGGCAGATTATCTTGCAGGTATCATATTTACCCTGTTTCATCTTGATCTTCTCCATCAAAGTGGGTTTGATCTCCATTTGGGCCAATCCTCCTTTGATCACAATTTCAATTCCTTCTTGGAGGATCTCTTACTGTAATTGTCCCTGTACAGTGATTTGAGATAAAAAGACTTTTCTACTAAGGGCATATGCTACTGCATTAGCTTTCCCTAGATGGTATCTAATGTCACAGTCATAGTCTGTCACCAATTCTAACCATCTCCTCTGTCTCATATTCAACTCTTTCTGAGTGAAGAAATACTTCACACTCTTATGGTCAGTGTATATGTTGCATTTCACTCCATACAAGTAGTGTCGCCATATCTTCAAAGCAAAAACCACCTCTTGCTAATTCCAAGTCATGGGTAGGATATCTGCTCTCATAGTCTTTCAATTGTCTAGAGGCATAAGCAATGACTTTCCCTTGCTGCATCAACACTGCTCCTAAACCATTGTGGGAGGCATCAACGTAAATATCATAATCAATGCCTTCTTCTGGCAATGTAAGAATTGGAGCTGTAGTTAATCTTTTCTTCAACTCTTAAAAGCTTTGCTCGCATGCCTCAGTCCATTCAAATGGTACTTCTTTCTTGGTGAGAGCTGTAAGTGGTCTGGCTATCTTTGCAAAGCCTTCCATGAACTTCCTATAGTACCCTGCTAAGCCTAGAAAACTTCTAACCTCTTTCACTGTCTTTGGCCTCTGCCACTCGAGCACCGCTTCTACTTTACTAGGATCCACTGATACACCGTCTTTACAGATCACATGACCCAAAAAGGTAACCCGATCCAACCAAAACTCACATTTTGAAAATTTGGCATACAGCTGTTTCTCTCGCAATCTTTGTAATACAAATCTCAAATGCTCAAGATGTTCTTCTAAAGTCTTGGAATAAACTAGGATATCATCAATAAACACCACTATGAACTTGTCAAGGACATCATGAAAAACTCTGTTCATCAAGTCCATAAAAATTGCAGGTGCATTAGTCAATCCGAATGGCATCACAACAAATTCATAATGCCCATACCTTGTTCGGAAAGCCGTTTTCGGTATATCTTCCTTAGCCACTCTAACCTGATGGTATCCTGACCTTAGATCAATTTTTGAAAACACTGAGGCGCCTTTTAATTGGTCAAACAAATCATCTATCCTGGGCAATGGGTACTTATTCTTTACGGTTACTTTATTCAGTTCACGGTAATCTATACACATCCTCATAGACCTATCCTTCTTTTTCACAAATAGAATTGGAGCACCCCATGGGGAATGACTCAGCCTGATAAAGCCCTTGTCTAACAACTCTTGTAACTGCTTCTTCAATTCTTGGAGCTCAGCTGGGGCCATGCGATAAGGAGCCTTAGAAATGGCTGTTATACCGGGCGCTAGTTCTATACTAAACTCCACTTCCCTCTCTGGAGGTAAACCTGGCAATTCATCTGGAAACACGTCAATAAATTCATTTACCACAGGTACCTCATGTACACTTGAGCTCGAACTCTCCCCCTTATTTACTACATGTGCAATGTACCCAGAACACCCCTTTTTCAACATCTTTCTAGCTTTTGCTGCACTAATCATCATGCTAGTTGGGTGTCCTTCTCCAAAAATGAAGTTATCCTCATAGTCTAGATTAAACTTGACATTTTTCCTACGACAGTCTATCTCTGCTCCATATCTACTAAGAAAGTCCATCCCAAGAATGATGTCAAAGTCTGGCATATTGAAGACAATCAAATCTACCATCATATCTCGGCCTTTAATAGTCACTAACTCCCCCATTAAGACTTCATTGGTCACTACACCCTTACCATCAGGCAATTCAATCCTAATGGCTTGTTCTACTCTAATAGGCATTAACCCTAATCTTTTAATCATACCATAGGAGATGAATGAATGAGTAGCACCAGAATCAATCAAGGCATACAAGGGAGTATCATGGAATAATAACGACCAGTGACTGCTGAAGGGCTGGCATCTGCCTGCATTTGGGCCACATTATATACCCTGGCTGTCGTGCCTCCAACTGTAGGTACTGAAGTTACAGAACCAATGGGGCAATCTGTAGCAATATGACCTGGCTGGCGGCACCTGAAACAAACATTGGTCCCCACTAGACATTCACCCCGGTGTCTTCTCCGACATTTCTTACGGTAACTGACCCCACATTTCCTTTGTTGGCACTTTTTCTTCATGTCTTTCCTGTTGGCTTTAGGTAGGACTCCTTTCTTGCCTTTACCCTTATCATCTTTGCCAACAACTTGTTCTGCACTACTAGGTTGGCCAAGCTGGAGATGACTACTTGCCTCTGTTGGGGAAAAAGCTAATCTGGTCTCCTTCTGTAAGTACACCTGCATACGATGGCTCGCGAGTGCTTCACTATATGTTTGGGAGGGTGATGACCGACATAACATCTCGGCAATAGTGGGATGAAGTCCCCCCACAAATCTCTCCAATCGGGTCTGTGGTGTACTGACCAGCGTGGGTGCAAACTTAGCCAAGGAGTTGAACTTGATTGAATACTCTTTGACCGTCATATTTCCTTGTTGCAGACTAATAAATTCTTGTAGTTTTGAGGATATCATGTCTGCTGTCCGGTACTGCTCCTCAAACAATTCCTTGAACCCTGACCAAGTGAGAGTGGTGGTATCTTGAGTCTGCTCCATAAGCTCCCACCATGTCATAGCATCTCCTCTCAATAGGTACGTAGCATACCGGATCTTTTCTTGATCTATCATAGGAAATAGAGCAGTAGCTTTCTCCACCAACTTGATCCATTGTTCGACTACTACTGGATCATTAGTGCCACAAAATTCTGGAGGCTGATGTTTACTTGAGAGGCCATAAATGGGTTCAATCTGCTTTGGGACAACCATTGCTTCTGGAGTACTTGTCCCTGCTGCTTGACTTGGTACCACATTGGTTGTCACTGCTGTTACCGGAGCACTTGTACTTTCCGACGGGGTTCTCCTTAAAGCTCTATTAACAGCCTCTTGGATCATACGCTCCAATGTTGCAACATCTAAACCCGGAGTGCTTGAAGTAGCAGCTGCTGGGTTAGGAGCTTCAAGTGCAGTTGGAACATCTTGTGCATTTGAGCATCATTGCGACCTGGATCTGTTCTCCTGGTTTTCCTCATATTTATTCCCTATCACAGTCACACATATAACGTTAATCATCTAATCAATCCTTACATAAAATTAGGTAAACATACTTACAGCGATCGGACAACTTGAGCAATGGAACTTTACATGAGGGATACTGTCATCAACTCTCATAAATGCCTGACTCTGAATAGAAAACATCGTAAAACACCCCTTTTTAAAGTAAAAAAAATACTTGCTCTGATACCAAATGTAAAACCCCCCTCCAGTCAGGTATCCTCTGAATATCCCTCAATGAGAATCTCGAGGATACATGTCTGGAGAACGAGTTGTATTTAGAAAAAATCTTTATAAGGATAAAAATAATAATAGCCAAAACATGCATATAAAATATCACGTAGGATCTAAACTTATAATTTACAAACTTTAAGAAATTACACAATCAAAACATATTTATAGGGTGGAAGCTTTCAAATGTATTTCACAAATATTTATCATTTACATATTTACATCAAGATAAAAACATCGAGTTGATAATAAATCATCTCCCCTCACGTGTAGTCCCGCTGTCTCTAGCATCCCTCACTTCTAGCCTACCTGCAAAGCAATCAACAATGAAAAGATGAGCGCTAATCGCTCAATAAGGAATGATCCGTTTTATTCTAAATGTACTATTTGATCTATATTTAAACATATATGTTAACACATCACTTATCTTTTACATCTAGGGATACTTCCCCTTTTATTACTAATTCATATGCTTTTCATCATTTTATCCCATGGCTATATAAACATCAATGTGTACACATACAAATAAGTATGTAAACATAGTACACACACATCACATATCATGACATAACATCTAAAATCATCTAACATGAGTATAAATCATCTCATGATGTAAATAACATCATAACTCATGTAATGCAACTAAATGCATATGAAACATTTAACGTCTAGCCGATCGGACATTTCTTAGCATCTTAAGCACTTCATATCATCTAGCCTCAAATTTCATCTAGAGCTCATATCATCGGGAGGCGTGCTTACGCGTTATTTAGCATCTAAAGCATATATTCATCTTTCCTGAACCGGTATACGAGGATATGCTTACGCGTTTTCCATCGTGTCTATATGCATCTCTGTCATGTCTATTTGCATCTCTAACATCTTGATGAGAATCCTAACCCATCATGCCAATCACAATTGCTAGGGGTTTCATTGAAGACTCAAGGACAACATGAAGATCAACATTCGGCCCAAGCATCCCAAACACTCAAGGAAGTTCACAAAATTGTCCAAGAGGTCTTAAGGTTCCAAGGCACGGCTCAAGCCCAATTTTGTGACCAAAAACGTGTACAAGAAGTGGGAGCAAGTTCCATTGGCCCAAGCCCAAGTTTTGGGTGTCATTTGATTCAAATTTTGGAGGCAAAACCCTAAAAATTGTTGTTAAGGACAAGGGTCCTTAAATTAGGGGCAAGTTGCCCACTTGGTCATTAAATGGTTATGGCTTATTTTGAACATGTGTGGTGGACTTTTGTTTATGCATTTGAATGTAATATTTTAATGTTTTCTTTGTGTAATATTTGCTAGGGTAAATCCCTAATTTTTGTAAAGCCTATATAAAGGCCACTTGATCATTTTGTAAAGGGACTTTTGAATATTAATGAATAGTGACTTGTCTTGAGAAAGAGTTTTCTCTTGTTTTCCTTTACCCAAGTTCGGCCAAACTTGGTGGTGGAGTATCTTTCAAGCTGGTGGAGTTTCCTTTAGGCTTGATTGAGTCCTTGGTCACCTCTTATGTAAGTTGTATTCCTTTAGTTTCAAGTAGACTCATTTCCGGATTTTGTTTTGCATGTTGTGTATGGTTCCTTTTGTGTGCATTTGAACATAAATGATTTGGTGATTGACTGGAACTTGTTGAAAGGAGTTGTTTTTAATCATTTGATGGTTGTGAAAGTGCATGAAGGGTGATAACCGAATGGTCATAAGGACTTGAATGAAAACTTAGCCTAGATTGAGTTAAAAGTGGTTGTTTTAGGGTAGTATATGAATTGAGTTTGTAGAAATTCATATCAATTGGTATCAGAGCCAAGGTTGAGGATTGAATTTGTGAAGATTGAGGTATTGATTGATAAGAAAACATTTGGAGAAGTGTTGAGTGTGTGTGTAATTCGGCCAAACCAAACCATTGTGCATTTTTCTTTTTTTTCTCTTTCATTGAACACTATTCCAAACACCAACACTAACCACCCACTTGACATTCCATCCAAACCAAACCAATCCCTTCCAAATTCATCTAAAACCCTAAACCCTAACCATATTTTTTTTACACCATTTCCTAGCCTAATCCCACATTACTATTCACAGAATACCTACACTTAACCAAAATCACCAAAACTCATACACTTAACCTTTCCCTCCCATTTTCCATTTTTCTTTAACTTGCAAAAAGTTACTGTTCATCCGAATTACTGTTCACGTAGCCAATTCCCCCATCTCCATGGCAAACAGAGCACTTCCTCCCCAACTTCACCCCAACCCCCATGGGAGAGTGCCAACCTGAAAATTCAAGAAGAACTTGATGATGTTAAGAAGAATATGTCAAGTATTATGGAGTTGATGGTTAGCATGTCTAAGGACATTGCTAATCTAACCCCCAACCAAAACCCACCTTTGAGGAATCCCTACAACCGCCCAAGCGGGAAGGTCGCCCGCATTACAGTCAAAGAACCATAATTCAGACCCCACTGTATATGGAAGATTTAAGAGATAGTAGTGCATCCTCTAGTGGATCCGAGGCTCCTAGGAGGAGAAGAATTGATGACGATAGGGGAATCAAAATAGACTTGCCCGAGTTTGAGGGTAGCCTAGACCCTAATGCTTTCCTAGATTGGCTGAGTGATATCGAGAGAGTATTTGAGTTTAAGGGGTATACGGATGAAAAGAAATGTAAGGTGGCTATTCTGAAGTTTAAAGGATATGCTTCCTTGTGGTGGGAAAACACTAAAAAGAAGAGAGAGAGAGAAGGGAAGACTAGAGTGAGGTCATGGGAAAAAATTGAAAAGAATGTTGAGAAAGAGGTTCTTGCCCGACAATTACAAGCAAGATCTCTACATGAGTTTGTATAATCTTAAGCAAGGAGATAAGAAGGTAGAGGAGTATATAAGGGAGTTTGAGGGCCTTATGATGAGAAGTGATGTTCCGGAGGAAAAGGAGCAAACCATCACTCGGTTTTTGGGAGGATTACAAAGGGAAATAGCTCACAAAGTGGAATTGCAGCCTTATCATTCCTTGGGGGATGTATGCAAGCTAGCCAACAAAGTTGAGAAGCAACTCCAAAGTCTGAAACTTTCAGCACCGAAACCATATTTCAAGGGCAGCAACTCCTACAAAGGATCCCCATCTTATTCCAAACCTTATGTCAACTACAACAAAGACAAGGGCAAGGAAAGAGTGAATGAAGCACCTAAGGAGAAACCAAAATTTGTGACTCAAGGAGGCACCCGAGGGGATTTGAAAGACAAGAAGTGTTTTAAGTGTCATGGCTATGGACATTTCCAAGCCAATTGTCCCAACAAGAGGGTAATGTCCCTCAAAGAGATACAAGAGATCGAAGAGGCGGTCCAAGAAGAAGAAAGTGAAGAGGAAGAACCCGAGAATGGTGATGAGATTGTTGAAGAAGCTGATGTTGGTGATGCATTGATTTTGAAAAGGGTTTTGCATGCACAAGTTGACTCCACCGAAGAACAAAGGGGAAATTTGTTCCAAACCCGTTGCACCATCAAAGGGAAGGTATGTTCGGTTATTGTTGATAGTGGGAGTTGTACCAATGTAGCTTCCACCACCCTTGTTGAAAAATTGAAGCTTCCTACCCAAAACCGTAGCCACCCTCACAAATTACAATGGTTGAGCAATGGAAGCACCCTTAGTGTTACCAAACAAGTAGTGGTCCCTTTTTCCATAGGTAAGAGATATGTGGATGAAGTGTTGTGTGATGTAATACCAATGGATACTTGTAATTTGCTGTTAGGTAGGCCTTGGCAATTTGATAGGGAAGTTGTCCATGACGGGAGGAAGAACACTTACACTTTTAGGTTCAACAAGAAAACCATTACCTTGAGCCCTTTACCACCCCATCAAACACTTTCCCCACCATCACCAATCAAGACCGAAAACTCACAAAAGAACCTTTTCCTCAATGGCAATCAAATAGAAAAGGCCATCACCAAACACAAACCCATCCTAACCTTGCTTATTGCCGAGAGGAGAGAAGTTGATGCTAGCACACCCCATTCCCTAGTCCAACCTTTGTTGCATGAGTATGAAGATGTTTTCCCTAGTGAGTTACCACCCGGGCTGCCACCTTTGAGGGGAATAGAACATCATATTGATTTGCTACCCGGGGCACCTTTACCAAACAAACTAGCCTATAGATGCAATCCGGGAGAGTCCAAAGAGTTGCAACGACAAGTGGATGAGCTAATTAGTCAAGGGTATGTGAGGGAGAGCATGAGTCCTTGTTCGGTTCCAGCCCTCTTGGTACCAAAAAAGGATGGAAGTTTTCGGATGTGTGTGGATAGTAGAGCTATCAATAACATTACCATCAAGTATAGGTTTCCCATACCGAGGCTTGATGACATGCTTGATGAGTTACATGGCTCTTGCATCTTCTCCAAGATAGACTTACGGAGTGGGTACCATCAAATCCGAATGAGAGAAGGGGATGAGTGGAAAACAGCCTTCAAAACCAAGGGAGGGCTTTTTGAATGGATGGTCATGCCTTTCGGCCTCTCCAATGCACCAAGCACCTTTATGCGATTGATGAATGAGGTACTTAAACCTTTTTTGGGCAGATTTGTTGTTGTTTATTTTGATGACATATTAGTGTATAGTCATAGTGAGGATGATCATAAAAACCATCTTAGGCAAGTGTTTGAAGTGTTGAGAAAACAAAAATTATATGCTAAGATGGAGAAATGTGAGTTTTTTATGGAGAGGGTAGTCTTCTTAGGCTATGTGGTTTCGGGAAAGGGAATTATGGTTGATCAATCCAAGGTTGAAGCAATTAAAAGCTGGCCCGAACCTAAGTCTATTAGTGAAGTAAGAAGCTTTCATGGTTTAGCCTCATTTTATAGGAGATTTGTGCCCAACTTTAGTACCCTAATGTCACCAATCACCGAGCGCTTGAAAAAAGGGAATTTTGAGTGGACAAGGGAGGCAAAAGATGCATTTGAAGTGATTAAAAGGAAGCTTTGTGAAGCACCAATTCTAGCTTTACCCGATTTTTCTAAAGTGTTTGAAGTGGAGTGTGATGCTAGTGGAGTAGGGATAGGTGCGGTCCTTGCTCAAGATAAAAGGCCATTGGCATATTTTAGTGAGAAACTCAATGATTCTAGGAAGAGATATAGCACTTATGATAAAGAGTTTTATGCCATTATTAGAGCTTTAGATCATTGGAGTCATTATTTGAGGCCTAGACAATTTGTGTTGCATTCGGATCACCAAGCTCTCAAGTTTATCAATGGGCAACCTAAGTTGAATTCAAGGCATGCCGAATGGGTTGAGTTCCTTCAATCCTTTTCATTTGTATCCAAGTACAAGCAAGGGAGTACTAATGTAGTTGCGGATGCATTGTCAAGGAGGTACTCCATCCTTTCCATTTTGGATGCAAGAGTACTTGGGTTTAGCATGATGAGGGAGCATTACAAAGAAGATGAACAAATGGCCGAAATTATGGCTAAGTGTTCAAAGGGGAGCTTTGAGGATTATGTGGTTCAAGAGGGGTTTTTGTTTAAGGGAAACAGGTTATGTGTACCACAAGGGAGTTTTAGAGAATTACTTGTAAGAGAAGTGCATGGTGGAGGACTTGCGGGTCATTTTGGGGTTACCAAAACAGTGGAGATTCTTAAGGATCATTTCTTTTGGCCTAAGATGATTGGAGATGTCCAAACCATAGTGGCAAGGTGTGGGGTTTGTCATAGGGCCAAGAGTCATTTCAAGCCAGGGATGTACACTCCATTGCCCATTCCTAACCAACCATGGGAAGACTTGAGCATGGATTTCATTGTGGCATTGCCGAGAACCCAAAGAGGTAAGGATTCCATAATGGTTGTTGTTGATAGGTTCTCTAAAATGGCACATTTCATTGCATGCAATAAAACCAATGATGCATCACATGTGGCTGAATTATTTTTCAAAGAAATTGTGAGATTGCATGGTGTACCAAGGAGCATAGTGTCGGATAGGGATTCAAAATTTCTTAGCCATTTTTGGAGATCTTTGTGGAGTAGATTGGGTACCAAACTTTTGTTTAGCACTTCCCATCACCCCCAAACTGATGGTCAAACCGAAGTCACCAATAGAACCCTAGGAACCATCCTTAGAACCTTGGTGAGCAAGAGTTTGAGAGATTGGGACAACAAGTTAGCCCATGCCGAATTTGCCTATAATAGGTCCCCTAGTGCTACCACTAACCACTCTCCTTTTGAAGTTCTTTATGGCCTTAACCCTATCACTCCCATAGAACTTAGTATCCTACCCCTTGATATCCAATTAAGTCTTGATGCTAAAGAAAAGGCCAAGTCCATGAAGAAGCTACATGAAACAATTAGGGCTCAAATAGCAAAATCTAATGAAGCCTATAGGAAGAAAGCCAACAAACATAGGAAACCCACCATTTTCCAACCGGGTGATCTTGTATGGGTTCATTTAAGAAAGGAGAGATTTCCTTCCAAGAGGAAAAGCAAGTTGGCACCTAGAGCCTATGGTCCCTTTGAAGTCCTTAAGAGAGTTGGGGATAATGCATATAAGATTGATTTACCCTCTGAATTTGGCAATGTTTCGGCTACTTTCAATATTGGGGACTTGTCTCCATATTTAGAAGATGGCATACTTTCGGATTTGAGGACAAATCCTCCTCAACCCGGGGAGGATGATGAGAATCCTAACCCATCATGCCAATCACAATTGCTAGGGGTTTCATTGAAGACTCAAGGACAACATGAAGATCAACATTCGGCCCAAGCATCCCAAACACTCAAGGAAGTTCACAAAATTGTCCAAGAGGTCTTAAGGTTCCAAGGCACGGCTCAAGCCCAATTTTGTGACCAAAAACGTGTACAAGAAGTGGGAGCAAGTTCCATTGGCCCAAGCCCAAGTTTTGGGTGTCATTTGATTCAAATTTTGGAGGCAAAACCCTAAAAATTGTTGTTAAGGACAAAGGTCCTTAAATTAGGGGCAAGTTGCCCACTTGGTCATTAAATGGTTATGGCTTATTTTGAACATGTGTGGTGGACTTTTGTTTATGCTTTTGAATGTAATATTTTAATGTTTTCTTTGTGTAATATTTGCTAGGGTAAATCCCTAATTTTTGTAAAGCCTATATAAAGGCCACTTGATCATTTTGTAAAGGGACTTTTGAATATTAATGAATAGTGACTTGTCTTGAGAAAGAGTTTTCTCTTGTTTTCCTTTACCCAAGTTCGGCCAAACTTGGTGGTGGAGTATCTTTCAAGCTGGTGGAGTTTCCTTTAGGCTTGATTGAGTCCTTGGTCACCTCTTATGTAAGTTGTATTCCTTTAGTTTCAAGTAGACTCATTTCCGGATTTTGTTTTGCATGTTGTGTATGGTTCCTTTTGTGTGCATTTGAACATAAATGATTTGGTGATTGACTGGAACTTGTTGAAAGGAGTTGTTTTTAATCATTTGATGGTTGTGAAAGTGCATGAAGGGTGATAACCGAATGGTCATAAGGACTTGAATGAAAACTTAGCCTAGATTGAGTTAAAAGTGGTTGTTTTAGGGTAGTATATGAATTGAGTTTGTAGAAATTCATATCACATCTTATGGCATGTAAATACATATTTTGGTGAGCTTAATACTTTTAATTCATCTATGGATTATCAACCCATTTACATTACCTCTTGCTCACATACATCATCTTAACACATGTATTACATTGCATCTTCATGCCATTTCATAACATTAATCATGCATTGACATCATGACCATGTATATCTTTCAAAGATCATCTAACTAATGGGTAAACATTAGTACATGGCATAATTACAATAATACATTAATAATCAATTCATAATCATAAGAATTGATTATGTTAAATCTTAAACTTTAATAACCAGTTTATGCTTCAGGCCATTTTCTATCCTTTTCTCAAATGAATTGGCTCTTGGCATAAACATAAAAGTTATAGGTCTGTGTCTTAGCTTTCAAATGCTTCAAGAATCATTTCATTTTGATTTTTATAACTCAAGTTATGGTCGAAATACAGAAGCAGGGTTAACAAAACCCCTAAGCCCATTAAATCCGAATTTTCATATTAACTATGCCACATCAATTCCTATTGACATTAACCAATAGGTTAACTTGTGGATCAAATAAACCTCCCCTTAATAGTCTTTAACATCTTAAAGGAAGTGTAAAATCTCATTTCCATAATCATCCAATATTGCTATAACATTGTAAGCTAATGCAAACAACACATCAACACTTCTAATAGCAACCATTCAACACCATGTGGCCTCCAATACTACAATTTTTGCCACAATCAGTATCCACACTTCATTTTCTTCAATCAAACGTAACAACTCATAAAACATAAAGAGCAATAACTTCATGTATAATGAATTCAAGGCAATAAGTAGAATAAATGAGTTCAACCACACTTGCCATCAACTAATTCTATGCCTTAAAGCCTTAATTTAAGGTTTCATAAAAATCTACAAACCCTAGCATAAACCCTATAGTCATGGGAGGTTCTTCCTTACCTTTTTAAAGACTTCCTCCAACAAATCCTTTGCCTTTTGACTTCTTTTACACCTTAATCCTACATATATAACATTATACCTCAAATCTTCAAATCACATCAAAACTAAAGTTTTTAATCCTTACCTTAAACCCTTCAAATTGAAGATCCAAGGCTCTGTCTTGTTCTCCTTGAAAAATTATGCAAAACTCCTTGAAAACCTAGAGAAAGAAAGCTTGTTTCATGGAAGATTTGAGAGAAAATGGAAGAAATGTTGAAGAAAGGCTCTCCCCTTTGGCTTGAACGAATTTCATCTCATTTATAGGAAAATATTTCATTTATTTTCCAAAATTATGCAATTGGCCTAATTATTTTAATTGTATAACTCATAAGTCCTTAATTCTTCATATAAGGGCATTTTGGTCATTTCACACTAGGCATAATTATTACTTAATTAATGCCATTAAATGCAATGAAGCCTACTCATCCTTGACTTTTTCAATGCTTATCCATATGCAAAATAACCATTTTGCCCCTAAGCCTCTTTATGGATAATTGATTCATACCGTTCCAAATGAATTGACTATTTTGCCCTTAGTTAGATTTTATGCTTTTTAACATAAAATAAACATTTAAATGACTATTTTGAGTTAGGAACATTCCTTTGACATCTTGGGTATTACAGTGCGTTGGTGGATAAGACTTCTGAAGCTGCCAAACAATTAATCTCAAACATGGTTGCCAATTCCCAACAGTTTGGTACAAGACATGATGCACCACCCACAAGGGTGAATGAGGTAAGTACATCTTCCATTGAACAACAATTATCTGATCTTACCTCTCTTGTTAGACAGTTGGCTGTAGGGAATGCGCAACAGGTAAAGCTTGTGGGAGATGTTCGGCAATGGGACACCAAATGGACATATGCCCAACACTTCAAGAGGAAGGGACTGAGCAGGTTAATGTAGCAGGAAACTTTCTTGGACCACCGAGGCAGTATGATCCTTACTCCAACACGTACAATCCAGGTTGGAGGGATCATCCGAATTTCAGTTATGGAGGAAATCGACAAGTAGGAGATGGACAGAATTTCTTCCAGAATAGACAACAACAGGGGTTTCGCTAAGAAGTGGTGAACTGCTATAAGTCGTTTAGAGGCTCAAGTTGGAGGGAAGTTGCCTTCTCAAACAGTGGTGAACCCAAAGGAAAATGTGAATGCAGTAACGCTAAGAAGTGGCAAGAAAGTGGAAGAACTAAAGCTAAACATTCCAAGTGTAGCAAAGGAAGCAGAAATTGAAGATGAAATTGGGAGAGAAGAGGCTACAACTAAATCAAAGGTAATTCCTAACCTTTCAATTCAACTTCCATATAATACTTTACCTTTTCCTAGCAGATTCATGAAATCAAAGAAAGAAGAGAAGGATAAAGAGATTTTGGAGATGTTTCGCAAGGTGGAAGTGAATATACCTCTGTTGGATGCAATTAAGTAAGTGCCAAGGTATGCAAAACTTCTTAAGGAGCTGTACACCAATAAGCGGAAGTTGAACGGTGATGAGAAGATAATAATGGGAGAAAATGTGTCAGCAGTTTTCCAAAGAAAACTTCCTCCCAAGTGCAAGGATCCATGTATGTTTACAATTCCTTGTAAGATAGGTAACACCAGAATTGAGAGAGCTATGTTAGATTTAGGATCTTCGATTAATGTTATGCCAAGATCTATTTATGCTTCATTAAATCTAGGTCTTGTGAAAGATATTGGTGTTATTATTCAATTGGCTGATCGCACTAATGCATACCCTAAAGGGGTAGTTGAAGATGTTCTTGTGTAGGTCAATGAGTTAGTTTTTCCTGTTGATTTCTACATTCTGGATATGGATGATTCTTCTTCTCTTGACCCTGCACCTATCTTGCTGGGAAGACCATTCCTAAATACACAAACAAAAATAGATGTTCATGATGGTTCCCTCACGATGGAATTTGATGGTGAAGTAATTCATTTTAACTTTTTTGATGCCATGAAATATCCAACTGATGTTCAGCTATTTTTGCTATTGATGTTGTTGATCCTGTTGATTCCATAGTACAAGAGATTTTTGAGTTAAATAATGCAGATGAGTTAGAGGTTGCCCTTCTCAAACATGTGGAATCAGAGGATAAAGGAGAGATAGAGCTCAGTGAAGAATTGAAAGAGACAATGGCAGCTTTACGTTCTTTGAAACCAATTCCAGAAAGGTATGGAGTTTCTTTTATAAAGCTGTCTGATTCTCACCAGAAATTATTGCCTTCTATTTTACAGGCCCCTACACTGGAGTTGAAGCCATTACTAGGCCATTTGAAGTATGTGTACTTGGGAGAAAATGAAACACTACCTGTAATTATGTCGAATAAGTTAACACCCAATCAAGAAGAGAAACTGGTTCGAATGCTACGGGAACATAAGAAAGCGATTGGCTAGACCATAGCTAACATTAAGGGGATTAGTCCATCCATATGCATGCATCGGATTTTGCTTGAAGAAGGTGCCAAACCGACACGGGAAGCGCAACGCAGATTAAATACCCCAATGATGGATGTGGTGAAAAAAGAAGTCCTAAAGCTTTTAGATGCTAGGGTAATTTATCTGATTTCTGACAGTAAGTGGGTAAGTCTAGTGCAAGTTGTCCCCAAGAAATCTGGTGTTATAGTGGTGAAAAATCAAGACAATGAGTTGGTTCCTACACTTGTTCAGACAGGCTGGCGTGTGTGCATTGATTACAGAAAGTTGAACTCAACAACTCGGAAAGATCATTTTCCACTTCCCTTTATTGATCAAATGCTTGAGAGGTTAGCTGGTCATGTTTATTACTATTTTCTTGATGGATTTTTAGGGTATAACCAGATTGTCATAGCACCAGAGGATCAAGAGAAGACGACATTCACATGCCCATTGGCTACCTTCGCCTATCACCGAATGCCGTTTGGTCTCTGCAATGCTCTAGCCACATTCCAGCGATGTATGGTAAGTATTTTTTCAGAATATGTTTAGTCAATTATAGAGGTGTTTATGGATGATTTTAGTGTTGTTGGTGATTCGTTTGATCAATGCTTGCATAACCTTACACCAATTCTAGACAGATGCATGGAAACTAACCTTGTACTTAACTAGGAAAAATGTCATTCAATGGTAGAGCAAGGTATAGTTTTAGGGCATATTGTTTCATCCAAGGGAATAGAGGTTGATAAGTCTAAGATATATTTGGTTACAACTTTACCTTACCCCGCTAGCGTGCGGGAAGTTCGATCTTTTCTTGGCCATACAGGTTTCTATCGGAGATTTATCAAGGACTTTTCAAAAATCACATTGCCTCTATGCAGATTGTTACAAAAAGATGTGGATTTTCAGTTTGATGAGAAGTGTAAGGAGGCATTTGACAAGTTGAAGAAATTGTTAACGACAGCACCGGTGATACAACCACCTAATTAGGATCTACCTTTCGAAATTATGTGTGATGCGAGCAACTACGCATTAGGTGCTGTCTTGGGTCAATGAGTTGGCAGAAGGTGTCACGCCATTTATTATGCATCCAAGACCTTGAATGGCGCCTAGCTCAATTATTCTACGACTGAAAAAGAACTTTTATTTGTTGTTTTTACTTTAGAAAAATTTCGGTCATATTTGTTGGGTGCTAAAGTCATTGTCTTTTCTGATCATGCAGCTCTTAGGTACTTGCTCACAAAGAAGGAGGCAAAACCAAGGCTAATTAGATGGATTCTTCTACTCCAGGAATTTGATTTGCAGATTAAAGATAAAAAGGGAGCAGAGAATGTTGTGGCAGATTACCTTAGCCGTTAGGTTCGTGACAGCGATAAGCTTCCTTTGCGAGAAACATTTCTGGATGAGCAATTGTTTTCCATTGAAATGGCGTCACCATGGTATGCAGATATTGTCAATTTTTTAGTTTCTAACATGTTGCCAAATGATTTGACTAGAGCTCAAAAGGACAAGATCAAGAGTGATGCTAAGTATTATGCTTGGGACGATCCATATCTATGGAAGCATTATGCTGACCAAATGATAAGAAGGTGCGTATCTGAACATTCCTATTTTAACCTTCTGTCGTACCTATGCATGTGGAGGACATTTTGGACCACAGAGGACAGCTCGTAAGGTATTAGAATGTGATTTTTATTGGCCATCACTGTTCAAGGATGCCTACATGTTCTGTAAGTCATGTGATAATTGCCAAAGAATAGGAAACATTTCTCGTAGAGATCAAATGCCACAATCTCCTATATTTATTGTTGAAATTTTTTATGTTTGGGGCATTGATTTTATGGGTCCATTTCCAGTTTCCTTTGGTAATGTTTATATTCTGTTAGCTATTGATTATGTTTCCAAATGGGTGGAGGCGAAAGCCACCAGAACTAACACTTCAAAGGTTGCTACAGATTTTGTTAAAACTAACATTTTTGTCAGGTTTGGGATACCAAGGGCCATAATCAGTGATAAGGGCAGTCATTTTTGCAACAGGACAATGGAGGCATTGCTTAAAAAATACCATGTCACACACAATGTCTCCACATTGTACCACCCACAAACCACTAGCCAAGCCGAGGTGTCAAATAGAGAGATCAAGTCAATTCTAGAAAAGACAGTGAACCCAAACAGGAAGGATTGGTCTTTGAGATTAGACGATGCATTATGGGCATACATAATAGCATATAAGAGACCTATTGGCATGTCCCCATATAGATTATGTCACGACCATGGGCTATCATCCATCTTGGACCATGGGCTATCCCTACTGCGGGCTTTCCACATGCGCCGCAACTCATAGGAATATCCCCTCCCCACCCCTCGCAAGCTTTGGGCTTTGCTTCTTCCCCATCTCAACACATCAGGCGAAGACTTGACAAGAGAGGTGAGTACCATCAGGCTAGCGGCTCGATGGTACTGCCTCTTGTCACAAGTACTTAGCCTCGCAGTCTTGTGTTCGAAGGTGGGAAGGCGAAAGCAAACCCACGCAGGGGTGGGGATATTCCTATGAGTGCGGCGCATGGGAAAGCACCCGAGGCGCATGTGGAAAGCCCGCAGAGGGATAGCCCATGGTCCAAGATGGATGATAGCCCATGGTCGTGATAGATTAGTGTTCCGTAAGCCGTGTCATCTTCCAGTAGAATTAGAGCACAAGGCTTATTGGGCAATCAAGCATTGCAATATGGAGATGAAGGAAGCTGGCGTTAATAGGAAGTTGCAATTGCAAGAACTTAAGGAGTTGAGGAATGATGCCTACGAGAGTTCACACTTCTACAAGGCAAAGACTAAAGCCTTTCATGACAAGATGATCTCAATGAAGCATTTTTCAGTTAGACAGAAAGTCCTTCTTTTTCATTCAAGGCTGAAGTTATTTCTGAGTAAGTTAGGTTCTCGTTGGGTGGGACCTTTTATTGTGACTAATGTTTTTCATCATGGTGCAGTAGAAATCCAAAGTTTGCAAACAAACAAGGTGTTTAAGGTCAATGGACATAGGCTTAAACCCTACTATGAAGGGTTCCAAGTTTGCAATATTGAGGAGGTGGGATTGGAGGAGTCGATACATGAGTAGTGAAGACGATGCAGAGAGTCGGGCTAATGACTTTAATCAAAGGCGCTGCTTGGGAGGCAACCCAAGAATTCAAATTTGATTTTCTTTTCCTTTGAATTTAGTTTTTTTTTTTATTTTATTTGCCATTTTTTATTTGTTGTTTTATTTGTTTTATTTGCTGTCTCTACATTTGGGTCTTACATTGGGGACAATGTAAGTTTTAAGTGTGGGGGAGAAGTTAGGTTTAGGTGTATGTTTATGTTAAAAAAAAAAAAAAAAGAGTTGTTGTTTTTAGGAAGGTTTATGCTTTAAGTCATGTCTTTGAACGTCTAGTGATGCATGAAATAGTAACTTGACTTTATTATTGAGCATATTCCTTGATTTAGGATGTTAACAATATTTCATAAAAGAGAGTTAATCATATTTGAATCTTTGTAGTTTTAAAACAATATGTCTTGATAAGTTGTGTGTGTGTGAACTTGGTGACGAAGCATGATTGATGAGTGTATAACAACCCTTAAAAGAAAAAAAAAAAGAAAAAAAGAACAATTGTTCCTCTTAAGCTAGTCCTACATTTGGGTTTAAGCAAATAGAAAAAAAAGAAAGGTATGTGGTGAGTCGAGATGGAGCGTAAAATGCACTAACTCATAAACTCTACCATGAAATGAGATGGAGCATAAAATGCACTCATTTTTTTCAAAAAAAAAAAAAAAAAAAGAACAGAACAGAAAAAAAAAAAAAAGAGAAGAAAAAAACATTTCTAGTTTGCTACCCAGTTTGTAGTAGTAAAGAGAAACAGTTAAAAAAAAAGTTGAGAGGGGAGTTGTACATGAATTGGTTGTGATTAGTTTCCTTGTTTGCATTGGCTGATTGAGAGTAATTGTGGAAAATGATGAAGAGAGATGAATGTCATTAATTTTATTTTGTTTTATTTTGTTTCTTCCTAAGTTAGGTATGAATATGCATGGATTAAATGTTGTTGCTTATGCATCATGATGGTGTTCTTGATATGACTTGAGTGTAGGTTGTTTTAGTGTTTGAATTAGTTTGCCCGAGGATGCGCAAAAGCTAACTGTGGGGGAATTTGATAGAGTGAAATTTATATATTTTTTATTCCTTCCATATTATGTTTTTTGTTATGTTTTATGCCTAATTGAGTTGATTATAGTTTATTTTGTAAGTTTGGCATATTTGGATAGACTTTAGGAAATAATTGAGAAAAGATTAGGAAATTCCATATTTTTGTTATTCTGCGAGTGATGTGTTTTTGAGGTTTTTCATAGAGTCAGATTTCTTTATTGCAAAAGTGTTCTTCAGAAAAATAAAGTTGACAAATCAAGCTATCCAGGAAGGTATTATGGGCGAGAATCCGAGTTTGTTTGGGTCCTCATTAGTCGGTGCAAAACCGGACTTGGAATCCTAGTCGCGGAAGGATTTCCTATCTGAGTATTGAATTTTTAAACAGGCCTAACTGGAGCGTCAGATATCGAAAGCGGGTGATTCAAAAGCCCATATTCATCTACACATCTAGGACTACAATTTTTATGAAGTGACCGAGCCCAGAAAAGATCTTTTACATTGTGAGAAGCCTGGTGTAATCTGGAGACGAAATCAGTTTTCCATATCTGATAAGATTTTGACAAATCTGGAAGTCTATCTTTTAGGAAACGTCTAGGAAAGATTTTTCGTGATTCCTGGGTAGAATTAAGAAGAAAACATGTTATTTATTGAGGAGTGTTAGGTTAACCAAGGGGGACGGCAGTGGAGTTTGGTTTTTCAATTTTTTTTTTACTTTCTAGGTCAAGATGTGCAGCTGATCTTTCTTCGTCAGTTCAAGGGGATTTTGACGCCTAAATTCACGTCATTAGTGTAACTTGACTTCAGTAACATTGTTCTTAATCTCGTTTTTATTGGAATTGTTTATGTTATTATGTTTTATTTGTTTATGATTCCTGTTTGAGTGATGTAGTTTTGGCCTGCTAAATTGTTTAATCAGAATTTTACCTTTTAGAATTAGAAATTGTGATATGTAATCGTCCTTTTTCTATTCAATGAGTAACATATGATGATAGATGATTATGGACAATTTTTCATTCTGTTATCTTGAATAACATAACCTAAGTTAAATAATCTGAGCTTGCAAGATTGTTGCTTAGAGTGATCTATTTTCCTAATTCTTAAGGCTGCCATTGAATTAAACTTAGCTTATTCTAGATTGTTCAAGGGTTGTGATCTACTTGGAGAGCTTATTTCAGTAGTGACAATTAAGGGAAAATTCAAGTAACAGAGCTTGTTGTTTCCTAGGGTCAGTAGTTCCATAATAACGAGATAGAATAGTGTTACGGTTAGTTCATGTCCAATGCATGCTTAGGTGGATCTTGAACCGAGAACTGATTGCTTTTAACCTGATTTTTTCTACCATTAGAGATTTCTTTGTTTTATTTAGTTTGCCTTGACTACAACCCCCTTTCATTACTATTGTCATGTTTACTGTTTAGGGTTTTATTTTATTTTTCTGTTGTTTCCATTGTTTTAGAATATAGAATTTAATCGAAGCATTCCCTGTGGGATCGACCCTTGCTTATCCTATATACAATTCAGTAGTTAGGTTAGGAAGGGTATTAATTTGGTGCATTCGGCATGCGACCATACTCTCGAGTATAGCCCTCATCCGCATGTACTCTCACGTGCTATACCAATTCTTTCTCTCATGCTCAGGCCGCTCTCTCAATGCGGTGTACATGCGGGAATACTCTACCCATCACTCACGGGTTCCCCATCGCACAACCTATTTTATTCTCTTCCTCAGCACTTCTCATTCTTTTATTCTCTAATGCTCATTCTCTCTTTCTCTTTACTCTTAGAGTGCTTTATTCTTAGAATTTTTATACTCTTATACTCTTTCTCAAGCTATAGAATGTTATACTTTTTCTAAGCTATTACACAAATGCAAACTATATGCATGTGGATGGCTCATGTTCATTAAAAGTGCTCATGAAATGCAAATATGCCATGTTGCAAGAATTTAAGGTTCCCTACTCATACTCATGCTTCACTTAGGCATTTCATCAAACAATAAGTGTGCATACAAAACTTCTACTTTAATTATAGCTCTACTTCTCTCTTTAACCATCCAAGATGAGAGGAAACTCCCTTGTATAATCATAATTCCTGTCAAGGAAAAACACTCCCAAAAAGTTTACTCAAAACTCCTCCAACTTCAACCCAACCTCAATCTCTCATCACACATCCAAAAACACTTCTCATAACTTAAATATCTTCAACAACCATAAATAAATTCACATCTCATCCCAATTTCTCAACAAGCATAAGATATACATACATAAAGAAAGCTCTACTCAAGTGATTTCTTACACCTTAACTTAAATTGGATTTACTTACCTTGTGATTGAGTGACTCCACTAGGATCTCTTTTCCTTGGGTAGCTTGTCCTTTCTCTAAAACCTTAAGCAATAATACTATAAGACTTTAACACTTCTATAAATAAATCTCACATATATAGCAAGAAATCTTACCTTGGGATGATTTGGCTTAACTCTTTACCAAAAACCACTCAAAAGCCCTCTAAAAATCCTTATATAATTGAGTGGGAAGTTGAGAGAAAATGAAGAACGGGAATGGCAGTGGAAGAAGAGAAATGAGGGGGTTTCTAATACTAAACTCTTAATATCTCATTTTGCAATCATTCTTTCCCATTTTGCCCTTACACCTTTTTAGAAATTTCATCCTTGTCCTTTAATTCACTGCAATCACAACTCTAATGTACTCTCCATGAAATTTTCTTATATTTCACTCCCCACTTTACCTGTTAATTAGGGGTAGAATGGTCACTTTGCCCCTATGGAAAATTCTTTAGAACTTCACAAAACAAAACAACAGGCTCTTCGCTGCAGCGATGACTTTTTCTTCGCCTCGGCGAAAAATTACAGAACTTACACAATTATAAAACCTACGTCGCCGCGGCGAAGATTATTCTTCGCCTCAGCGATGTTTGGAACACCAAAATTTTTGCAAAGTCTTTACAATTTTCAGGGCAACCACTCAACCAAACCAAAACATCAATTCAACGAAGGGTCAACCAAACCATATGAACTACATGTAAACTCAATTACGGACAAAATCAATGAATCATTTAGGCAATACTACATACTTTAACTACATACCTCACGTGGGCGTTACAATTCTCCCCCCTTAAAAGAATTTTGTCCCCGAAATTCAAACAAACAACTCCGGGTACTGATTCTACATGTCTTGCTCTACCTCCCATGTGGCTTTTTCTACCTTGTGGTTTCTCGAGAGGACCTTCACTAATGGAATGCTCTTATTCCGAAGCTCTTTAATCTTCCAATCTAAGATCTTAACTGGAAGCTCCTCATACACAAGATTTTTTGCTAAGTCAACATCCTCTATACTCAATATATGGAAGGGATCACTTACGCACTTCCGAAGTATCGAGACATGGAAAACATCATGCACCTTGTCCATGCTAAGTAGTAGTGCCAATCTACAAGCCATTTTTCCCACTCTCTGTAACACTTCAAATGGACCAATGTATCTCGATGCTAACTTCCCTTTGCTACCGAAGCGCATCACTCGCTTGTAGGGGGAAACTCTTAGGAACACTTTATCACCCACCTTGAACTCAACATCTCTTTTCTTCAAGTCGGCATAACTTTTCTGTTTGTCTTGAGCTTGTTTCATTCTGATTCTAATTAACTTTACATCCTCCATCATTTTCTGAGCTACTTCTAGCCCAAAAGTTGTTCTCAACTCATCCTTCTCACCTATCTCATCCCAATGTAGTGGAGATCTACACCGTCTACCATACAAGGCCTCATAAGAAGCCATCTTAATTGTAGACTAGTAACTATTATTATAAGCAAACTCCACTAAGGATAACATCTCATGCCATGATACTTTATAATCCATATAGCAGACCCTCAACATATCTTCGAGCACTTGATTTGTTCTTTCTGTCTGCCCATCTGTCTGAGGATGATAGCGGTGCTAAAAGCCAATCTAGTACCCAAGTTCCTCTACAAACTCATCCAAAAAGTGGAGACAAACCTGGAATCTCTATCTAACACTATCGTCTTAGGTACTCCATGCAACCTTACTATCTCTTTAATGTATATCTAGGCTAATTGATCCGAAGTAGTGCTCTCCTTTATTAGAAGAAAATGGGCGGACTGAGTCAATCTGTCCACAATCACCCATATAGCATTATATCCTTTCTATCCTCCAGGGAGACTTGTGATAAAATCCATCGAGATACTCTCCCATTTCCACTCTGGAATACTAAGCGGCTGAAGCAACCCTGACGGCCTTTAGTGTTCTGCTTTTACCTGCTGACAAACCAGACATTTAGCTACAAATTCTGTAATATCTTTCTTCATACCTGACCACCAATAGCCCTTCTTTAATCTTGATACATCTTGGTTGCTCCAAGATGAGCAGTGTATGGTGTATTATAAGCCTATGTAAGTATTCTCGTCCTCAACTCATCATCCCGAGGAACACACAACCTATTTTTGAAACGGAAAACACCATCCAATAAATGAAACTCTGACATCTTGCCCTCATGCACTATCTGAATTATCTTTTGACACCACTTATCAGCTACTTGCTTTTCTTTGATCTCTTCCAGTAAAGTAGACTGAACCTCTAACCTGGCAATCCCTCCCGGTATGATCTCAATCAGTTCTCTACACAACTCTTCTATTAAATCTTTCTGCTTAGTAAGTCGGGACAAATAAGCTTTTCTACTCAAGGCATTGGCTACTACATTAGCTTTCCCCGGTTGGTACTTAATCTCACATTCATAGTCCTTAACTAGCTCTAACCATCTTCTCTGTCTCATATTCAGTTCCTTGTGGGTAAAGAAGTACTTTAAACTTTTATGATCAGTGTAGATATTACTCTTGGCACCATAAAGGTAATGCCTCCAAATCTTTAATGCAAAGACTACGGTTGCCAACTCTAGATCATGCGTAGGGTATCTTGTCTCATACTCTTTCAATTGTCGAGAAACATAAGCTATCACCCTACCTAACTGCATCAACACAGCACCAAGTCCTTGCAGTAAAGCATCTGTATAAATGTCATAATCTACACCCTCCTGTGGTAACACTAACACGGGAGCTGTCGTTAATCTTTTCTTCAACTCTTGAAAACTCTTTTCACATGTTTCTGACCATATAAACGGAGTTCTCTGTTTAGTAAGAGTTGTCAACGGTTTAGCCAATTGGGCGAACCCTGTTACAAATCGCCTATAGTAGCCTGCTAGGCCTAAGAAACTTCTGACCTCTTTTACTATCTTCGGCCTTTGCCATTCAAGGATTGCCTTCACTTTACTAGGATCCACCGAAATCCCTTCTTTAGACACAATATGACCCAGAAATATCACCTGATCAAGCCAGAACTCACACTTGGAAAACTTGACATACAGCTTCTTTTCTCTCAATTGCTGTAGCAATAATCTTAAATGTCCCTCATGCTCTTCTCTTGACTTAGAGTAAACCAGGATATCATCTATAAAAACCACTATGAATTGATCCAATCAATCATGAAATACCCGGTTCATCAAGTCCATAAATACTACTGGGGCATTAGTCAAGCCAAAAGGCATCACTACAAATTCATAATGCCCGTATCTTGTACGGAAAGTAGTCTTAACTATATCTTGCTCGGCAACTTTTACTTGATGGTACCCTGACCTCAAATCAATTTTGGAGAACACTGCGGCTGTAACGCCCCACTTGAGGTATGTAGTTAAATTATTGTTGCATTGCTTGAATGTTTATTGATTTGTTCTCATTTGAGCTTGCATGTTGTTATTTTTGGTTGGTTGGCCCTTAGTTGAATTTTGTTAAAGTTATTTTGAGAAAAATGTGAAGAAAATCCCTTAAACTTTCATTAGGGGTAAAATGGTCTTTTCACTCAAAATTAGTTGAAAAATTGGGGAGTGAAAAGAGATAGAATTTCATGGAGAATGTAATAAAAATGAGGGCATTATTGTAATTGACTAAGGGACATAGATGGAATTTCCAAGAAAGAGCAAGGGCAAAATGGGAATGATTATATGTAAGTTGAGCTAAAAAGGGTTTAAGTGTTGAAAGCCCTTCATTCTTCACCATCTCCACCGCCATTCTCATTCCCTAATTTCTCTCAATCCTCCACTCAATCTTCCAAGAATTCTAAGGATTTTTGGGGTAGTTTTTAGTAGAGATTTAATCTAAAGCATCCTAAGGTAAGGATTCTTGCTTTAGATGAGAATTTTCTTATTATTTGTTAAAGTCTTATGTTGTTATTATTAAATTTGTAGATAGAAGACAAGATACAAAAGGAAAGGAGAAGTGCTAGAGAAGCCATTTACCCATAAAGTAAGTAAATCCAACCCAAGTTAAGGTTCAAGTAATCAAATGATTGATATGCATGCTTATGTTTATGAGCTTGAGATTGATTGTTGAGAATGATATTATTGATGAGTTGATGGCTTTTCATGAGAAGATTTGAGCCATGAGCAGTAGAAATGAAGTTGTGGTAACCAAGTGAAGTTTAGTTACATTTAGAAAGAATTTAAGTAGAATATTTGAAGTGTTTTTCTTGGCCATGTTTAGATTTATTGTGGAGGAGTTTTGCTCCATGAATGGATGGTTAAAGAAAGAAGTAGAGATGTATCAAAAATAGAATTAAAGTATGCATGCATTATGTTTGATGAAATGCCTAACTGAAAAGCCTAAGTGAAAACTGCCCTGTCACAGTCGTGACTTTCTAAGTGATTTTTGGGCATCTTACAGATTGAAATAGGTTAAGACCAAACAAAAAGTTGTATCCCTGTCTCTAAGCTTTAAAACGAGACCAAAATTGTAGCAATCCGATATGTATAACTCAAGTTATGTCTTCTTGAGTGTGACCTGTGCAGAATGACTATCTTGATGCAACATTGCATTTGTGCATTTCATGAGTGCATTAATGAGCATGAATCATCCATATGCATTAGAGAAAGAGTATAAAAAGAGTATAGAACTTTGAGTGTGAGCTTTATTAAGAGAAAAGAGAGAAAAAGAGAATAGAGTAGGTTGTGCGATGGGGAACCTGTAAGTAATGGGTATAGTATTCATGCATGTACGCCGTATTGAGAGAGCAGCATGAGCATGAGAGAGAGAAGTGGTGTAGCCCATGAGAGTGCATGCGGATGAGGGCTATACCTGAGAGTACCTGAGAGAGAGATTATATACTCACATGGCCAAGGGTTCCAAATCCATGTATAACCGAGTCCGATCGGCTAAGAACGAGTAGAAGTCACGGAGAGCGGGAGCGAGTCCCGACCGTGCCCCCGGTAAGATGGGGCCGTGAATTACTAAAGAGAGTTAGTAGAAAAGAGTTCTAAGAAAGAGAAATAGAGAGAGAGAAACCGAAAGGGAAAACAAAGAGAAGTATAAAAGAGAGAGTAAATGAGAATTGTAAGGAAAGACTTAGAGAGAGAGAGTTACGGGGATAAATGACTAGAGGGTTTACTTACTGAGCATTATTTGTGCTCACCCCGTTGTCTTTCTATGTTTTTGCAAGATTTAGGTAAGGACAAGGTCGGATGGACATTGGCACGCGAGGAGGAATGGCTACACTGTCTACATAGTTTTTGATAGTTTTTGATAGTTTTTGTTTATAAAGAATGTATATGTTTAATAAAAGAAAAATTTGGGCCCAACTACTTATGTTATTATACATGTATCTTATTATGTATATTTTTATGAGTATTTGAGTAGTAAGTAGTTATTACAGCAGCTCCTTTCAGCTGATCAAACAAATCATCTATCCAAGGTAGCGGGTACTTATTCTTCACTGTCACTTTATTCAACTCTCTGTAGTCTATACACATCCGTAGTGATCCATCTTTCTTCTTCACAAACAAGATTGGAGCCCCCTAGGGAGAATGAGTCGGTCAGATAAAACCTTTATCTAAGAGCTCTTGGAGTTGCTTCTTCAATTCCTGAAGCTCGGTTGGGGCCATTCGGTAAGGGGCTTTAGATATCGGTGCTATTCCTGGTGCTAGTTCAATACTAAACTCAACTTTTCTTTCCAGAGGCAAACCCGGTAAGTCTCCTGGAAACATATCCAGGAATTCCTGAACTACTATCACCTTCTGAATTGCTGGCTGTGTAACATCACCACTCTGCACCACATGAGCAATATACCCAGAACACCCCTTCTTTGGTGCATTCGGCATGCCACCATACTCTCAATATAGCCCTCATCCGCATGTACTCTCACGGGCTATACCAATTCTTTCTCTCATGCTTAGGCCGCTCTCTCAATGCGGTGTACATGCGGGAATACTCTACCCATCACTCACGGGTTCCCCATCGCACAACCTATTCTATTCTCTTCCTTAGCACTTCTCATTCTTTTATTCTCTAGTGCTCATTCTCTCTTTCTCTTTACTCTTAGAGTGCTTTATTCTTAGAATTTTCATACTCTTATACTCTTTCTCAAGCTATAGAATGTTATACTCTTTCTCAACCTATTACACAAATGCAAACTATATGCATGTGGATGACTCATGTTCATTAAAAGTACTCATGAAATGCAAATATGCCATCTTGCAAGAATTTAAGGTTCCCTACTCATACTCATGCTTCACTTAGGCATTTCATCAAACAATAAGTGTGCATACAAAAACTCTACTTTAATTATAGCTCTACTTCTCTCTTTAACCATCCAAGATGAGAGGAAACTCCCTTGTATAATCATAATTCCTGTCAAGGAAAAACAATCCCAAAAAGTTTACTCAAAACTCCTCCAACTTCAACCCAACCTCAATCTCTCATCACACATCCAAAAACACTTCTCATAACTTAAATATCTTCACATCTCATCTCAATTTCTCAACAAGCATAAGATATGCATACATAAAGAAAGCTTCACTCTTGTGATTTCTTACACCTTAACTTGAATTGGATTTACTTACCTTGTGATTGAGTGACTCTGCTAGGATCTCTTTTCCTTGGCTAGCTTGTCCTTTCTCTAAAGCCTTAAGCAATAATACTATAAGACTTCACTCCTATAAATAAATCTCACATATATAGCAAGAAATCTTACCTTGGGATGCTTTGGCTTAACTCTTTACCAAAAACCACTCAAAAGCCCTCTAAAAATCCTTATATAACTGAGTGGGAAGTTGAGAGAAAATGAAGAATGGCAATGGCAGTGGAAGTAGAGAAATGACGGGGTTTCTCATACTAAACTCTTAATATCTCATTTTACAATCATTCTTTCCCATTTTGCCCTTACGCTTTTTTAGAAATTTCGTCCTTGTCCTTAATTCATTACAATCACACCCCCAACTCCAATGTATTCTCCATGAAATTTTCTTACATTTCACTCCCCACTTTACCTGCTAATTAGGGGTAGAATGGTCACTTTGCCCCTATGGAAAATTCTCTAGAACTTTACAAAACAAAACAACAGGCTCTTCGCCGTGGCGAAAAATTACAGAACCTATGCAATTATAGAACCTACGTCGCCGCGCGAAGATTATTCTTTGCCTTGGCGAAGTCTGGAACACCAAAATTTTGCCAAGTCTTTACAATTTTCCGGGCAACCACTCAACGAAACCAAAACACTAATTCAACGAAGGGTCAACCAAACCATATGAACTACATGTAAACTCAATTAAGGGCAAAATCAATGAATCATTCAGGCAATACTACATATTTTAACTACGTACCTCACGTGGGCATTACACTCCGGCCCCGGCTCGAAAGCCCAAGGGGATTCCTTGATCCTGGCTCGAAGCCCGTTTGGGCAATCCCCAAAAAAGCCCGTTCCCCAAACAGGGAATTCAAGGATTCCTCGAATTCCCCATTTGGGGGTTTTCTAACTTTTTGTATCCTTATTAGTTTTATTATCCTTTTCTCCAAATTATATATACCAACCGACATATATATATATATATATATATATATATATATATATATATATATATATATATATATTAAACATAAAGACTATATCATCAAAAAAATAAATTAAATCTATAATGTACATATTAAATATAAAATCTAGGATTTGGGCATAATTTGCGTTTATAAAGAAGGGCAAAATTGTTATTATGAAAACATAACAAGGGAAAATGGTAATTATGTAATGGAAAGATGGAATTGAAATTTTGAAATTCATTGAAAATGAAGGACAAGGTCCTAGTCCATACTCCATTACTCCACAAGGTGTCAAGGACTTTATTTATAAATTATAATGATTAAAAAGAATTATAATGATTTATACATTTATTATAATCAATAGCGAATCCAGAAATTTCTGTTAGGGTAGGCCAAAATAAAAACTAATTATACATTAATATTTTTTTCAATTAACAATTTTGTTAGGGTAGGCCAAAATCCAGAAATTATACATATTAGTGTTTTTTTGTTAAAATGTCCACCCTCAACAAGTGTTGGATCTGCCCCTTATTAATGATTATAATGAATCCAAATATCAAAATGATAATTATAATGCATTATAAATATATTATATATTAATAGTATAATATTATGTATTATTGTATTAAGTAATAAGTATTAACATATATAATGTCTCTTTAATATATAATGTATAACATATGATACATTATACATATATATTATAATAAATTTTAAATAAATAACTACCATATATATTATAATAAATTCTAAATAAATAGCTATGATAATATAACAAAGGCAATTAGGTAATAGAATTGAAATAATGATTCAATGAGGGACAAAAAACAAAAAAAAAATTATAATGATTTATTGATTCATTATAATCAATCAAAACAAATAATATATTACATATATATATTGTGTATTAACGTAAGATTATAGATAATAGCATATTATGTATAATTATAATGTACAACACATATATGTTATCTACATTATACTTATATAGTATATACCATATATAATATACAATGTATAATATATAATATATAATATCAAATGCATACCATGTATAATGTATAATATATAATGTCGAATGTATAACTTTTGTTTCATAGCACTAACATATTATGTATAATATATATATATATATATATATATATATTACTAATATTTATAATGATTTATTATATTTAATCTAGTTTTATTTATTACCTATTTGTATATAGTTTCATAAAATACTTACACAATTATAATTTGTCATTGTATAATGTATAATTGATTTTCAAATATTAAAATTATTATAGGTATATATGATTGATTTTCAAATATTAAAATTAATATAGGTATATATGATTGATTTTTAATTATTAAAATTAAAATTGATATATATAGATATATATATAAAATATATGGGCCGAGTCGGGGCAAGACCTATCCCGGCCCTGACTTGTCCACGAATTCCGGGGCTAATCTTAGGCCCGATCCTGGCCCAAAGCCCAAACGATTCGGGAAAAAACTGCCCCGTTCGGGCGAGTCCCCATGAGGCCGGGTTTTGTGTCCATCCCTAGTTCTAGAAGCTGTATGTAACGCTCACATCAAGGTACATTACTTGATTTATGCCCTAATACCCTTAGTTGAATTTTACTAGAGTTATCTTGAACAAGTGTGAAGAAAATTCCTTAAAACTGCACTAGGGGTAAAATGGTCATTTCACTCTTAATTAGTTGAAAGTGTGGGGAGTGAAAAGAAGTAGAATTACATGGAGAATGCAATGGAAATGAGGACATTATTGTAATTGACTAAGAGACATAGATGGAATTTCATAGAAAGTGCAAGGGCAAAATGGGAATACATGCTCATATTATTTGATATAAGGTTTCATTTAAAGAAATCCTAACCAAAATGCAGCCCTTGTTCACGCCATATTCTCCCCATTTTCTCTCAATTTTCTTCACTAAATTTCAAAGGAAAATCATAGGATTTGGCTCGGATTTTCATAGATTTTCAATCCTAAAGTATCCTAAGGTAAGATTCTAGCAAAAGGAGTGTGATAAACTTTAAAGTTTTAATTTCTTATGGTTTTTATATGATCTAGGTCCAAGAGGAAGAGATTTAGAGAAAAAGAGAAGTAATCTCACATATTCAAGGTAAGTAAACCTAGTTTGAACCTTAATTTGAGCAAGACTTGTGTTGAATGAATTATTGCATGTTTGTATATGATGATATGAGAGAATTATTGACTGTTTTTTATGTTTAATGATGTGTAATTTCCACCCATGAGAAGTAGTGTATGGTTATGTGATGATTTGGTGAAGTTATGGAAGAATTCGTGATGGAATTTTGAAGTGTAAATAAATATTGAAAATGGACAGGTTTGATGCTATAATTATTGAGTTTTTGGCTCACAATTTAGTGGAATTAGAGAGTTGTGGAAGTGTAGCCAACATGGTAGTTGCATGTGCACATGAAGTGTTTGATGAAAATCCAAAGAGAAATTGCATGCATGAGTTGGCTAAACCTTAATGAAGAAAGGGTTAGAGAAAGGCAAGAATTGAAGTTTGATTGTTTATTATTGATCTTTTAACATGTTTTCACAGGGGAGAATGGTTAGGAAAGGTTAGGGAGTAAGTGGAGGTAAATAGATATGGAAAAGCCTTAAAGTAGGCATGTTACCAAGGTTGTCCTGTCAAATCCGTAACCTTCTGAGTGATTTTTGGGTATCTTACCGATTGAAATTGGGTTGACACCTAAACATAAGAGTTGTAGCCCTTTCTCTAAGCTTTAAAAGGAGAACAAGACCATATCAATCCAACATGTATAACTCAAGATATACCTTCTTGAATATGACCTGTACAGTATGACTACCTCAAAAGTACTTCCAATTTATTAGTTTATTTTTAGTCTAATAATCGATGATTGATTTCAAGTATGGGAATGTTGTTGGTAGAAAATACTAGTTCTCTAATGATATTTTTATATGCCATAATGCATTCTCACATTCGCACATTTGCATTTAGAAAGAATAGCAAAGAATGAGCATATTTCCATGCACATACACATGTATGAGAATATTAAAGAATAAAGAGAAAGAAAAGAAATTACATGTAGAAGTATTATCTAAAGAAATATAATTAAAGAATAATTTAAATCTGAAATTTTAATTAAAGAAATAAAAAAAGATAAGAGAAGAGAAGGTTGTTGCGATGGGGAACCCGTGAGTGACAAAGAAGAATAGCCCCACATGCACACCGCTTTTAGTGAGTGGCCTCAGAATAAGAAAGAAGAATTTGTACAGTTCATTAGAAGTGCATGTGGATGAGAATTGTACCCAGCAGAGCATACCTACATGCACGCCACCTTTAGTGAGCGGCCTTAATGATATGAATTTCTTCAACCTCAATTCATATACTACCCTAAAAACAACCACTTTTGACTCAACCTAGGCTAGGTTTTCTTTCAACTCCTTATGACCATTCGGTTATCACCCTTCATGCACTTTCACAACCATCAAATAACTAAAAACAACTCCTTATATCAAACTCCAGTCATTCACAAAGTCATTTATGTTCAAATGCACCACAAATGGATTCATACACACCATGCAAAACAAAATCCGGAAAATGAGTTTACTTGAAACTAAAGGAATACAACTTACATAGGAGATGACCAAGGAATCAATCAAGCCTAAAGGAAACTCCACCAGCTTGAAAGACACTCCACCACCAAGTTTGGCCGAACTTGGGTAAAGGAAACAACAGAAAACACTTTCTCAAGACGAATCACTATTCATTCAATATTCAAAGTCACTTTACAAAATGATCAAGTGGCCTTTATATAGGCATTACAAAAATTAGGGATTTACCCTAATAAATATTACATAATGAAAACATTAAAATATTACATTCAACTTAATAAACAAAAGTCCACCACACATGTTAAAAACAAGCCATAACCATTTAATGATCAAGTGGACAACTTTTCCCTAATTTAAGGGACCCTTGTCCTTAACAACAATTTTTAGGGTTTTTCCTCCAAAATTTGAATCAAATGACACCCAAAACTTGGGCTTGGGCCAATGAAACTTGTTCCCACTTCTTGTTCACGTTTTTGGTCACAAAATTGGGCTTGAGCCATGCCTTGGAACCTTAAGACCTCTTGGACAATTTTGTGAACCTCCTTGAGTGCTTGGGATGCTTGGGCCGAATGTTGATCTTCATGTTGTCCTTGAGTCTTCATTGAAATCCCTAGCATTTGTGATGGGCATGATGGGCTAGGATTCTCATCACTTAGAATCAGAAAGAAGAATTTGTATAGTTTGTTAGAAGTGCATGTAGATGAGGATTGTACCCACTCACATAGCTAGGGTTCCGAATCCATGCATCAACCGAGTCCGATCGGCAAGAAAGAATAGAAAGAAAGAAAGAAAGAAAGAATAGAAAAGAAAGAAAAGAAGCACAAAAAGAAATACAGAGAAAAGAAACAGAAAACAGAATAAGAAAATAGAAAAATAGAAAAGAAAGTGCACATCTTATGCATTTGTGCATTTGCATCATACCTATGCATGATACCATGCCTACTATCATGAGTAGTGAGAAATTAGAAACAAAGAAAGAAAAGAATTAGAAACAGAGAAAGAACATATTTAGAAATAGAGAAAGAACAGAGAAGGACGATGTAAGGAAAGAAATTCAGAATATGAGCAACGAAGAGAAAAGAGTAGCATAGCTGGTTTACTTACTGAGCAATTAGTGCTCACCCCATTGTTTTCAATGTTTTTGTAGGTAGTAGGAGAGATGCGGTCAGATGGAGCATCAAGAAGCGGAAGGGTTTGGCAACACTGTCGAGTTTATTTTTGAGTAATTTTGTTAACATACAGTTTTGTATATAAAGAAAAATTAGTTATGGGCCCATTATTTTATACTCATCTACATGTATATTTTCTTAATATATAGATTTTTGTGAGTTTTACTGTTTATTTTACGAGTATGCTAGCTAGAGAGAGAAAGCATTACATTGTACTTATGTAATACTAATGCATGGTGTTCAGTCTAGAGTTGGTCAAGGACCAGTCGCTCATGGGCCTAGGACCAGTCCCAGGCCCATGAGCAATTTCAAGACCTGGACCGGTCCCTAGGACCAGTTCTATGGTCCTAGGATCAGTCCTAAGATCGGTCAGCCTGCAAAATTTCATTTTTCCCCTATCTTTTATTATATTTTAGGGACGAAATGAAATTCTGTAGGGGGTTTAGTAATTTTCAGGGATAGATTAGTAAGTTTTTAAAAGTAATAAATTAATTAATTAATTTTAAAAAATAAATAAATAATTAATTAATAGTTAATTTTAACATAAATGTAATATTCACACATTCACGCTTCACAAATAAACAATTAAATAATTTTTTTTATTAAATTATTCATCTTCATCGTCAACAATATTAAAATCATTAAAATCTGTGTTCCTAAAGAATTCGAGCAGTTCAGGATATTCAGGGTGTTGTCGTAGTCTTCTCTCTGCATGAGTCCAATCTTGTAAACACGTTATCACTTTTAATCATCTCATCGATTAAAGAGCATCTTCCTGTAAACTCGTTGAAAATGTTGGCTCGGATGCAATTGTAGAAACCGACACTTATAAAATGTCACATGCCATTTGGGCTACAATGGGGAATCGACTTTGATGTTGGTTCCACCATTGAAGCAAATCCATCTCACGTTTCTCCTTCATCGTCATGTAGGACAGGTCCATTTGCAGGTAGCGATTCAACTCATTTGGTCCATGTATGTACGAGCTGGAGCTGCTACTTCCGCCATTTTCCATATACGTCCACATGCTCAATCCTTGATGGAGGTCTCCATTAGGGTCCTGATCGTCTCTCCTGGACGTTCCACTTCCACTTCCATTGTACCTGTTCTGATATAAAGAAAAAAGGTTTTCCAATTTTTGCTTAAAGTCACTCAAATAAGACATATAATCATGTCCTAAATGCTAGCCTATCTCAGTAATTATACAATTAACTACTTGTAATTTAAACCTAGGATCTACAACAAGGCCTAATCCATATAAGAATGGAATATCTAACCAATATTTCTCGTATTTTTCTTTCATCTTTAAAATAATTTCCATTAAAACGTCATTATATCTATATTTAGCAAAAGTTATAGAAATTTGAAGTAAAATACCTAACGCTAAATTAGTAGTCGGATAATAAATACCACTTAATGTATTAGTGGAATCATAAAAAAATTTAAGAAATGAATAAAAAAGTTCACAAACCGCCCAATCATCATAGTTGACAACTTCCTTTGGATGGTTCTTCCAGTTGACGAAATTTGTAATTTGTCTTGCGGTTGGCAAAGCTTTTTCCAACATCAAGTAGGTAGAGTTCCAACGGATAGGCATGTCCATACATAACTTCAAAGGTCGAACCGATGGGTCCTCTTGCCTACAATATTTGACGTACTCCTACCATCTTTTATTGCTATCGCCGACAATAAATCCGATAGCCTCGCGCACCCTCTCCATCTTCTAATGTATAGCATCTAAACCTGCTTTAACAATCAAATTGATGATATGGCAAGCACATCTGTAATACCTTGCATCAGCATTCTGATGCTATAAGGTATGTAATTCTTGTTAGGAAGCGATCCATTTACGCAACGAAAAACAAAAATAATAATAACAAGGATCGTTCCATAGAACCAAGATCAGGGCACAATTTACAGTTTATATCAAAATAAGAATCTACAGAAAATTAATCTAGAGTTTAAGAAATCATACGCACGTTTGGAGGCTCCTCCAAGTTGTCTCTAAATGTATTTTGCTACCGAATCGCAAGGAACGAAAGAGGGATTTGCCAGATCCTCTTTATCCTTAAGAAACAAAAGAAATGAAGAGTATTTGATTTTTCAATCAAACATGAATTTTGGCGTGAGAGAGAGGAAAAGGGGCTTTGTGTTTTCTCTTTTTCAATCAATTGATATAATGAAAAATCTCTTTCCTTTTACAATTAAAACTTTTCTTTTATAGTAATATTTTAATTACCCTATTCCCATATTGAATAGGCTTGAGGTCCAACCTAAACACCCCTTGTTTCCAAACACTTCTAATTAGATATTTATTTTAATTCATCATTATCTTAATTAAAATCAATTAATATATATTTAATAATATATATTAACATTTAACAATAATAATAATTTATTTAAATATATACGAACACATATTTAAATGTAATTTTACTTATTTAATTTTTCTAACAAATTAAATAAAGGCTACGACCTCAGCAAATTTAATTGCAATGTGAAATTACCAAAATACCTTTTCGCCCAAAAAAGACGAAAACGCCCTTCTAACTTCCTGAGTCTTAAATTACCTTCTATGTGTGTGACCCATATGCCCCTCATCATACCGATAGTGTATAGTATCGTGATTAACACCAATTAATCGTCTCACTAATACACAGACCAAGATTGGCCCTAACAAGGCATCATGGCCACCCGATAGATTCAGATTCAGCAAAGCAGCTACTTGTCAACGATATCGTTACCGTACAATTCGATCCTTTCATTATACATTATCTGATGAGACGAAGGCATAGAAATAGTGTCAACCTTTGGTTACTCTCAATATGATGTATTCAGTTACTGAACCAATGATCTGTATTATAATCTGGATAGAGCAACAACTCAATCCCACTGTGGGCACAGTTTTAGTGTCATTGTCATTTACTGAATTGCGCCGTGAGATAACTTCTCCCGCACCCGGGAGTGATGAATCCTCTATCTATCCACCATAGTCTTGATACACTCCTTGATGCAGCCAATCACCACCGTATTGATAGCTCTGAAAAGAACTACATTAGGCTAGTGTCAAACTACACCAATCGGTGCACAAGGCACTCTGGTGATCTCAAGTCTAAGGATCACATGCACCACCATTCGTTAGAGGATTTGTTCCATAGACACTGGAGTTACCATCCAATGGAATCCTCTAGTGGGTCACTCCAATGAACTTGCTGCAGTGTATCCGCCTATAGCAAGCACCCATGTGTCGCATGTAATGACTCTCTCTCTCTAGCTAGTATACTCGTAAAATAAACAGTAAAACTCACTAAATATAAATATTACGAAAATATACGTGTAGATGAGTATAAAGTAATGGGCCCAATTTTTCTTTATATATACAAAACTATACATAGTGTAAATAAATTTCTCAAGAAGATAGTGTTTCCCAACCCTTCCGCATTTGACATTCCAAGCGACCACATCTCATCTACTACCTGCAAAAACATTGAAAACAATAGGGTGAGCACTAATTGCTCAGTAAGTACGCCCCCAATGCTACCCTTCTGTCTCTGTTGCTCATATTCTGAATTCTTTCCTTACATCACACTTCTCTTTTCTTCTCTGTTCTTTTCTATTCTTTCTTTCTGTTCTTTCTCTATTCTTTTTATATTCTATCTCTCTATTCTTTTTCTGTTCTTTCTCTCTGTTCTTTCTCTATTCTTGTTTCTCACTTACCAACATGTAAGCACAATCGGAGAAACTAATTCTGAATAATATGAATGCCATGATGCATGTTCATAAATGCATAAAGAATGCAATTTCTTTTCTATTTTCTGTTTCTCTTCTTTTTTTTTAATCTGTTCTTTCTTTCTGTGCTCTATTCTTTCTTTTTTTCTGTTTCGTTCTTTCTTTCTTTCTGTTCTGTTCTTTCTTTCTGTGTTCTATTCTTTCTTTCTTTCTTTCTTTCTGTTCTGTTCTTTCTTTCTATGTTCTATTCTTTCTTTCTTTTTGTTCTGTTCTTTCTTTTTGTGTTCTATTCTTTCTTTCTTTCTTTCTGTTCTGTTCTGTTCTGTTCTTTCTTTCTAATCTGCTTTTTCTTTCCGTGTTCTATTCTTTCTTTCTTTCTATGCCGATCGGACTCGGTTGAGGCATGGATTTGGAACCCTGGCCATGTGAGTGGGTACAGTCCTCAACTACATGCACTTCTATCAGATTGTACTGTTAGTAAACGATACCGTATACGCAGCGGAAACAAAACAAAATTAATGTAGAGATCGTTTACATGAGCCAAGATCAAGGGTATAATTTTACAATTTTATCAAAGCAAGAATCTGCATAAATTAATAATCCGTGTCTAGAAACCATACGCACGTTTGGAGGCTCCACCACGATTGTCTTTAAACGTTTTGCTACCGATCCAAGTGTAGGATCGAACCCACGTAGTCCACACGAAGACAATCTCAAAAGAACCAAAGAGGGATTTGCTAGATCCTCTTTGGCTTCAAGATTCAGAAGAAGAGAAATCAATTGAAATTGATTTAGGCTAAACCAATTTTCTGCCGTGGGAGTGTATTCCAAAAGGGGGCTGCTGTGTGTTTTATTTTTCCAAGGAAAAATCCTCTCCTTAAAAATCACACACTTTTCCTTTTTATATTAAAAACAATTTGCCCTAATCCCATACGGAATAGGCTTGGGCTCCAACCCAAACGGCCCATGTTGCCAAACACTCCCAATTTGATTTATTTTATTTTCCATCATTATCTCAATTAAAATCAATTAATATATACTCAAATATATATTAACATTTAACAATAACGATAATATATTTAAATATGTGCGAACATACATTTAAACGTAATCTCACTTATTTAATTTTTCTGACAAATTAAATAAAGGCTACTACCTCAGCAAATTTAATTGCACTGTGAAATTACCAAAATACCCTTTCGCCTTAAAAGACGAAAACACCCTTCTTTCTTCTTGGATCTTAAATTGTCTTCTATGTGTGTGACCCATAGGATTGTCATCATATCGGCAGTGTATAGTATCACGATTAACACCAATTAATCGTCTCACTAATACACAAACCAAGATTGGCCCCTAGCAAGGCATCATGGCCACCCGATAGATTCGGACTCAGCAAAGTAGCCACCTGTCAACGATATGGTTACCGTGCAATTCGATCCTTTCATCATACATTATCTCGACGAGACGAAGGCATAGAAATAGTGTCAACCTTCGGTTACTCTCGATATTATTTATTCAGTTTCTGGACCAATGACCCGTATTATAAACTGATAGAGCAACAACTCAATCCCACTGTGGCCACAGTTTTAGTGTCATTGCCATTTACTGAATTGCGCCGTGAGATAACTTTCCCCCATACTCGGGAGTGATGAATCTTCTGTCAATCCACCATAGTCTTGATACACTCCTTGATACAGCCAATCACCATCGTATTGACAGCTCTGAAAAGAACTGTGTTAGGCTAGTGTCAAACTACACCAATTGGTGCACAAGGCGCTCCGGTGATCTCAAGTCTAAGGATCACATGCACCACCATTCGTTAGAGGATTTGTTCCATAGACACTGGGGTTACCATCCATATGGAATCCTCTGGTGGGTCACTCCAGTGAACTTGTTGTGGTGTAATCCCCTACAGCAATTTGTTCCATAGACACTGGGGTTACCATCCATATGGAATCCTCTGGCAGGTGGGTCGGCTCCCAATGAACTTGCTGTGGTGTAATCCCCTACAGCAAGCACCCATGTGTTGCACCAGGTTGTCACCAAACAACCTTGACAAGTGAGATCAGTCACTGCCTTTCGACAGGGTCGTTCAACACTATGATAGCCTTACCGTATTATTTGTGCCCTTACTTCAGAATAATACTGGGGCTGCGGACATTTCTAGAATGACCACCATATGTGCTCATAAGGTTCTCACTATCAAAATTTGAAACACTTGATACCCTCGTCACGGTTTTACCATTCTAAGGACATATATCAATACATATTGCAATAATAATGATTTACGCGATATAGAATAAAATGCCGTTTATTGATTAATGAACATTATTACAAAGAGTCAATTCTACAATAATTGATTGGCTCTAGGGCACCTACTCAAACAATCTCCCACTTGCACTATAGCCAATCATTCATGCACTCAACATTGAATGACCCAAGTGCCTGCACTATAGCCAGTCATTCATGCACTCAACATTGAATGACCCAAGTGCCCATCATGCTTCTGCTACAACAGAAACTTCAATAGTGGGTTAGTAGGTATTTTACAAATCTACACATTCCCTTTCTTATCGATCTTTCAGATCAGATTGAATCAACTAAGTAAGTGTTTGGATTACTGGTGAGACCGTGATTCCTCAGCGACAACAATGGCTCCATTGTTATCGTAGTACAACTATACTAGATTAGCAATGCTTGAAATCACATCAAGTTCAGTAATGAACTTTTTGATCCAAACCGCCTACACGGCAGCATTTAAAAATGCGATACACTTAGCATCAATTGTAGAATTCCCTACAGTACACTGATTCAAGCTCTTCCAGCTCACTGCAGTTACATTGAGACAAAATGTGTAATCCCAAATTGCAAACTATAATCATCCTTTTCCCGTTTGGAAATAGCGTCACTGTATTCTCTTACAGTGAGCTCATCTTTCCTCCATAATCCAAGAATATATATTCTTAAGCCTTTTCAAGTACTTAAGAATGTCCATTGACACTCACCCAGTGTCATTTACTTGGATTTAGTTGATATCTTCTACTAGTGCTGAATGCACATAAGACATCAATCTAAGTACATAACATATTGCTCACTTGAGCCTGATTGATATCCACTACAAGTGCTGAATGCACATTAGATATCAATCTCAACATACAAGATGGATCCACTTGCTAAAGCATGTGGGATCCTCTTCATTCTATCTCTCTCATAGTGTGGTTAAAGACACATATCCTTATAGAGATAGACACCATATGCCATAAGAAGAAATCCCTTCTTGGATTTTTCTATACTGAATGTGTTCAGCACCTTGTCTATGTACTCTGACTTAGTTTGAGCAACCTACACGATCTATCACGATAGATCTTTATTCCAAGGATGTAGGCTGCTTCCCCTAAGTCCTTCATGGAGAAGCACTTGGATAACCAAGTCTTTACCGACTGCAAGTTTGGTATATCATTCCCGATCAGAAGTATGTCATCAACATACAACACTAGGAATGCTACTGCTCCCACTCACCTTTTATAAACACAAGGCTCATCTTCGTTCTTGATGAAACTGAATTCTTTTACAGCTTCATCAAAACGAAATGTTCCAGCTCCTTGAAGCTTGCTTGAGTCCATAAATGGATCTCTACTACTTGCATACCTTATTAGCTTGACTATCAAGAACGAAACCATCAGGTTGTGTCATATACACATCCTCCTCAAGGTTTCTGTTCAGGAAAGCAGTTTTGACATCCATTTGCCAAAACTCATAGTCATGATATGCAGAAATTGCAAGCATAATCCAGATGGATTTAATCATGGCAACCGGCGAAAAGGTTTCTCATAGTCAATGCCATGAATTTGTTTGAAACCTTTGGCAACCAGCTGTGCTTTATAAGTATGCACATTGCTATCCATGTTAGTCTTCTTCTTGAAGACCTATTTACACCCTATGGGTTTTACCCCTTCAGGTGGTTCCACCAAAGACCACGCTTGGTTCTGGTACATGGAGTCCATCTCAGATTTCATGGCTTCAAGCTATTTAATGAAATCTGGATCCGATATAGCATCTTCGTAGGTTCTGGGTTAATCGTCTTGGTAGACCAGTACATCACCATGTTGAGTCACGAGATAACCGTATCTCTCGGGCTCATGGCGTACTCTCCCAGATCTACGTAGCTCCTGTGCTACCTGAAGTGGTTCACTTTGATCCACAAGATGTGGAGTAACCTCCTCATGATGCTCAACCACTTCTTGTGGCACATCATCCCGTCCTTCGTCTAGTATATCTTGTGGTTTTAGAACTTCATTGAGTTCTACTTTTCTCCCACTACTACTTCTTAGAAAATATTCCTTTTCTAGGAAGACACCAGATCGAGCAACAAAAAATTATGCGCTCTTCTGGGTGATAGAAATAGTATCCTTTGGCCTTGGCATGCTGTCGTAGGCACCCAGAATTAAAACCTTCCGAACCTAACTACTGAACTGTAAATAGGGTAAGCAAGGGTCGATCCCACGAAGAGTGTCTAGCCGAATTTTCTTTGATGTGAAAAAGGTTGGGGGATTTGTGTAAAAACATAAAACAATCTCAGCAAAAACAAAAACAATTTAGTTCGAATTCAATCAAAATGACGAATTTGGTCTCTGTCAACATCCACCATTGGAATCTTACTACTGATCATTGATGCAAAGATAATCAATTCACACATTGAATATTCACCCTTGGAACTAATTTCCTATCTCTCCTTAATTGTAATTAATCAGGAAACAAGCGATCCTAATTAATCTTACCCCTAAACAACCTTAGACAAGCGCTCAAGATTTAATCTAGTGGCAGCCTTAAGAATTAGAGAGATCGATGAAGCTAAACAACACAAACACAAGCGGTTGTATTTAATTTAGTTGAATGTTCTTCGTAAGGTTACTAATTCCTGACGCAGCAAATTACTAACCCTAATTGCTTCACAAGTTGGAGGGATCAAACAATTACGGATTTGATATCAAACTTAGCAGTAGATTTCAACAAATAATACACTAGTAGGCCTCCTAGTAATTAAATGCATCAATCATGAAAATATGCACAGAATAACATTCAATACTCAAACATGAATTTAACACTCAAAACAGAAAGATCTCACAGTTTATTTGATTCCGAGGTTTCCGTTTCCTTCGACCAAGTTACAAAAGTTCTAGCCGCTCATGGCCATCACAAAAACTCAAGAGAAAGAAAATTCCAGAGAGGAAAAGAGAGAGAGAGGCGTGGTCCCCTCAAAACTAATCTGATCTCCCTTTTAAAATCCAATTTTAGAATTCAAATCCCACTTAATCTCCTAAAAGAAATATTCTCCTATCCTAAAATAACATTAATCCTAATTTAATTCTAATTGGAACTCAAATAAAATAGAGTCCTAATAAAATAGGAAAGTGCTGTTTCCAGCTGTAATTTTCATGCAGCATGTATGTCTTCAAAACGTGCAATAATAGACTGACTTGCATAAAGTCAGAACGCTCCAGGACATCGGCAATGCAGGTGCGTCAACTTCAAGCTCGATTACAACCTTTATTCAGCCATCATATCTAAAGACTCAAAACATAAAAGTTGTAGATCTCTTTCTTAGCGTTCCACATCATTTTGAATCATCTCAATCGGAGCTCGGATGAGAGAATTATGCCCAGAATACCAAGCAGTGGCGAAACTGTCCGAATTCCCCTAATTAATTCCGTTTTTCAATTAACACCTGCATTTGCTTCCTAAACCAAAATAAAGTAATAATGAGTACAATTAGGAAAAAAATACATATAAAAGACTAAACATTAAGGGGGTTAAATATGACATTTTGCATTCCCATCAGGTTTCCTTTGGATACCCCACAAATATACATTTACAGGATTTTGGGCCCAGCTTGTTCGAAGTCAATTTCTTAACATAAGCTTCGCAACCCCAAATCCTTAGATAAGACAAGTTGGGATTTCGCCCACTCCATAGCTCATATGGAGTCTTATCTACAGACTTTGATGGCACACGGTTCAAAACATGAGTCGCAGTCTCTAGGGCATAACCCTAGAGCGATGCAGATAAATCACTAAAACTCATGATTGACCTAACCATGTCAAGTAAGGTCTTGTTCCTCCTTTTCGACACTCCTTTGTGTTGGGGTGTATAAGGAGGGGTGAGTTGTGATACTATCCCATATTCCTTCAGGTATGTCTAGCTCAACTTGACAAAGTTGGCATAGTAGTCATTTTGAGATTATCCTTGTTGTCTTTCTTAAGAACATATTATTATGAAACAGTTCCATAAAGAATATTATTTATACTCAAGGACAATAATCCATTAGTAAGCTAATATTCTCATTTGTCCTATGTGGACACAGAAATATAATTTCTAGAAACTGAAGAAAAACCATAATAATCCACAAGTTCCAAGAAACAAGTCCATCGGCTAAATCAGACGATAAGATCCTACAGCAAATGTAGCAGCACGTGCTTCATTTCCAACTAGTAGGTCCACCTCTCCCTCGATGAGCAATCTACTCTACCGTAGTTCCTACACATCAATCAAATGTGAGTACCACATCTTGTGTCAACTAGATGTTTACGGGAGAAGTTAATCTCAATAACGTACCTGACGAAGAAGCAACATTCTTCTTCCCTTTTGCTAGGAAAGCTTTGCAATGTTTCCTCCAGTGGCTAGGATTCCCACAGTGAGGACAAACGCCTTTCCTTTCTGCAACAGTTCTTTCCATCGACTTCTGAGCCCTTTCCTTTTTGTTTGAGTTGGCTTCAACCAACGTCAATGTTTTTGACATTTTCATGCCTAACTCAGTAGCCTTCAGCAAATCCAGAAGCTCGGAAAGGGTATTCTTCTTATCTTCCTCAATAAAGTCATAGACAAATTGAGAATAAGAATCTGGCAAAGACTGTAATATTAGGTTTATCGCTAAACCTTCATTAAGTCCACATCCCAAAATCTCAAGCTTGTTCATATACTCGATCCACTTGAGTATATGATCGCCAATTTTGGTACCCTCTTCCATCCTACATCTGAATAACGACCGAGACACCATATGCTTCTCATTTCTTCGAAGAAAATGAAGAATAGAAGCTAAATCCATTTTCTGGCACTGTTATCGCAGTAATGGTGCCATTGATGCAAGCACAATGTATCTTGTCATTTCTGCTTTTGCATCATGTGTATGCTTCACATATACATACCCAGTCTCATGGATAGAACTATCAGTAGGCTCTAGTGATAAAGCTTGCTCAATGGTGTATAATCTATCGCTTGACTGAAGTATATTATTTATACTTCTATACCAGTCAACGAAATTTTCACCATTCCATTTATCTCCTAGTTCGATGATTTGTCGCAGTGATGTTGGGATCATTTTGCTCAAATTTAAGTGAATCTACAAGTGCAGAAAAATAACTATTATTACCATGTTCATTATTGTTGTTTAATATGGTCTTTTATTAAACGAAGCTCCCATTATTTTACTCAAGTCAATAGCCCTCACCATTAACTCGGGAAAGTTCGTTGACTTTCCTAGTGGACCGAGATCCCATCCTGCCCATTTCAAACCTTCGCTTTGGTGAACAAGCCAAAATAAGTTGATTAGGTAGGCCAACAAACTTAATCCACACTAGTTGATAGCTCCTACTATCAACCTCAAATGTGAAAAAGCCAACAAGCCAATCACACAATCCAATGGACACTGTATGCCATCGTCCTCAAGTGTGATTCTCAGTATCGGTAGAGTGGACACTACATGTCACTACGTACACACAATACGTGTACTGCTCTACTATGCCTATACACGCGTTTATCAACCTTCGCTTTGGCGAACAAGCAAAACTGTCATTTTAAGTCGACCCATCACCATTAAGGAAAACTCCAATGCATTTTAACCTCCCACTGGTAAAAGTGTACCCTTCGCTTTGGTGAACAAGGTTTCGACGAACAGTGGTTTGATTAAAACCATGGTGATGGAAGGCTTTCGTGACTTAATATACTTTGATTGAGGGTTTTGTTATTTAATGTCTCACCAGATTATTATCTTTGTTAGAATGACATTGCTTGGCATGTTATTGAACATTCAACCTTATCATGCATTCTAAACAAAATATTAAAACGTGCCAATACATGGCCCAACTAAAACCAATTTCCTCGAGCCTAGAGGAATCAGTGGGTCACCTAGGGGTCCTGTAATAAACATCTTGAGTCTTCAAGTATGGTTGCCTCGTCCTTTGCTCCATTTTCAAGTACATTACAAAAATATCGTTCTAAATTTACAATAAATAATTATACAAATTCTTTACATCAATAAATTTAGAAACCTCGATTTACATTCGAGGGGAGTTAGATGAGAAGAGAATGTACATCAAGAAAGAGGAGAAAGGCAGGACACGCAGGCCCTATTTAATAAATTATACAACCATACATACCCAAAAATATTTTAAAACATTCGCCCTTAGGTCTAAGGCTCATGTACCTGGCACCATGCAATATACAAAAAAGTACAAAGCATACATTTCAAAAACAATCAATTTTTGAAATTAGTGGGTTAATTACAATTTACCCCCTGATAATTGGTAGAACTACTTTGGTCCAAAAGTTTTGAAACTTTACATTCTGGCCCCTGCACACTCGGAAGTGCGCTCGCTGCGGCGATGAGTTAGATCGCTGTGGCGTGCGTTGATTACTTGACGTTCACAATCGTCGCGGCGATTTGGTACAGCGTCCATCCCAAGGATGATTGCCGCGGCGAGCGCTGTTTTTCATATAGCGCTCGTCCAGAGGACGATCGCCGCAGTGATGGATTATATCGCCCCGGCGAGCGTTGGTTTCGTCACCAGCGCTCGTCCAGAGGACGATCGCCATGGCGATGGGTTATATTGCCGGAGCAAGTGTTGGTTTCGTCACCAGCGCCAGCGTGAACAACGTTCGCTGCAGCGATGAGTTATATCGCTACGGCGAGCGTACACAGATCTGTAGCTCCGGATCTGTTCATACAGCAACCAAAAACACTCTAAACGGATTTTGCAATCAATCAAACACATTGATCTCAACAAAAATCCACCAACCATTATACCAAACCAGCAGATCATCAAGAAATGAAATTAATCGATTAATCAGTTTCTTAAAACATGTTTTTTTAAGACAGATTTTTAGTAGATTCAATATGGCAACATATCATCAATCAAACGCATGTTATCAACCATCCATTTAAAAATTGTAAAATTCAGTACCCTAGGCTCTGATACCACTGTTAATAAATGGTCCCGTATACGCAGCGGAATCAAAACAAAATTAATGTAGAGATCGTTTACATGAGCCAAGATCAAGGGTATAATTTTACAATTTTATCAAAGCAAGAATCTGCATAAATTAATAATCTGTGTTTAGAAACCATAAGCACGTTTGGAGGCTCCACCACGATTGTCTTTGAACGTTTTGCTACCGATCCAAGTGTAGGATCGAACCCACGTAGTCCACATGAAGACAATCTCAAAAGAACCAAAGAGGGATTTGCTAGATCCTCTTTGGCTTCAAGATTCAGAAGAAGAGAAATCAATTGAAATTGATTTAGGCTAAACCAATTTTTATGCAGAGTGTATTCCAAAAGGGGGCTGCTGTGTGTTTTATTTTTCAAAGGAAAAATCCTCTCCTTAAAAATCACACACTTTTCCTTTTTATATTAAAAACAATTTGTCCTAATCCCATATGGAATAGGCTTGGGCTCTAACCCAAACGCCCCATGTTGCCAAACACTCCCAATTTGATTTATTTTATTTTCCATCATTATCTCAATTAAAATCAATTAATATATATTTAAATATATATTAACATTTAACAATAATGATAATATATTTAAATATGTGCGAACGTACATTTAAACGTAATTTCACTTATTTAATTTTTCTAACAAATTAAATAAAGGCTACAACCTCAGCAAATTTAATTGCACTGTGAAATTACCAAAATACTCTTTTGCCTTAAAAGACGAAAATGCCCTTCTTTCTTCTTGGATCTTAAATTGTCTTCTATGTGTGTGACCCATAGGCTCCTCATCATATCGGCAGTGTATAGTATCGCGATTAACACCAATTAATCGTCTCACTAATACACAGACCAAGATTGGCCCCTAGCAAGGCATCATGGCCACTTGATAGATTCGGATTCAGCAAAGTAGCTACCTGTCAACGATATGGTTACCATGCAATTCGATCCTTTCATCATACGTTATCTCGACGAGACGAAGGCATAGAAATAGTGTCAACCTTCGGTTACTCTCGATATTATTTATTCAGTTTTTGGACCAATGACCCGTATTATAAACTAGATAGAGCAACAACTCAATCCTACTGTGGCCACAGTTTTAGTGTCATTGCCTTACACTGAGTTGCGTGAGATAACTTTCTCCCATACCTAGGAGTGATGAATCCTCTGTCAATCCACCATAGTCTTGATACACTCCTTGATGCAGCCAATCACCACCGTATTGACAGCTTTGAAAAGAACTACGTTAGGCTAGTGTTAAAGTACACCAATCGGTGCACAAGGCGCTCTGGTGATCTCAAGTCTAAGGATCACATGCACCACCATTCGTTAGAGGATTTGTTCCATAGACACTGGGGTTACCATCCATATGGAATCCTCTGGTGGGTCAGTCCAGTGAACTTGCTGCGGTGTAATCCCCTAAAGCAAGCACCCATGTGTTGCACCAGGTTGTCACCAAACAACATTGACAAGTGAGATTAGTCACTGCCTTTTGACAGGGTCGTTCAACACTATGATAGCCTTACCGTATTATCTGTGCCCTTACTTTAGAATAACACTAGGGCTACGGACATTTGTAGAATCGCCACCATATGTGCTCATAGGGTTCTCACTATCAAGATTTGAAACACTTGATACCCTCATCACGGTTCTACCATTCTAAGGACATATATCAATACATATTGCAATAATAATGATTTACGCGATATAGAATAAAATGCCGTTTATTGATTAATGAACATTATTACAAAGAGTCAATTCTACAATAATTGATTGGCTCTAGGGCACCTACTCCAACATGTACAACTATTCTTTCTTATTCTGAGGCCGCTCACTAAAGGTGACGTGCATGTAGGTAAATTCTGTTGGTACAGTTCTCATCCACATACACTTCTAATGAACTGTACACTTACTTCTTTCTGATTCTAAGGCCACTCACTAAAGGCGGCGTGTATGTGGGACTATTCTTCTTTGCCACTCACGGGTTCTCCCATCGCAACAACCTTCTCTTCTCATATCTTTTTACAATTAATTCTTTTCTTTCTTTTTCTTTATTCTGTACTATTCTCATCCATGTGTATGTGCATGGAACTATGCTCATTCTTTGCTATTCTTTCTAAATGCAAATGTGAGAATGTGAGAATGCATTATGGCATATAAAAATATCATTAGCAAACTAGTATTTTCTACCAACAACATTCCCATACTTGAAATCAATCATAGATTATTAGACTACAAAATATTTTGAGGTAGTCATTCTGCACAGGTCATATTCAAGAAGGCATATCTCGAGTTATACACAACAGAGTACTACAATTTTGGTCTCGTTTTAAAGCTTAGAGAGAGGGCTACAACGTTTATGTTTAGGTCTCAACCCAGTTCAATCGGTAAGAAGCCCAAAAATCACTCAAAACGTCATGGCTGTGACAGGGCAACCATGGTAACATGTTTTCTCTTAGGATTTTCATCAAACAAATTGCATGCATACTTAAACTCTATTTGGCTACACTTCTACTTCTATCTCAAACGACCAATATTTGGAGCAAAACTCCATTAAATCAACACTAAACCTGGCCAGGAAACTACACTCCATAAAGTCTACTCAAACTCTTTCTAAATTCAACCAAACTTCCATCAATCACCATATAGGCAAAGTCTACATTCTCATGGCTGAATTTTAATTATCATCAAGTATCAATCTCATCAAAACTTCTCAAAAACATAAGCACATACATACATGTACAAATCTCTACGAACTTACTCAAATCAAACTTAGGGTTGGATTTACTTACCTTGATCTTGGGTAGTTCCACACTAGAAACTCTCTCTTTGGGTAGATCTCCTCTTCTTCGTAAACCCTAAGCATATAACTATAACAATTTAACACTTTAAAAATTAGTCTCACATCATATTGCAAGCACTCTTACCTTTGGATGCTTAGGATTGAATATCTACCAATATCCAAACCAAAATCCTCTAAATTGCCTTGGAATTTTGATGAAGAAAATGAGAGAACTTGGAGATGAAAGTGGTGTGTGAGGGAGTAGAGAATGATAGGGTTTTCAACAATGAACTCAAAATATCTCATTTATTACTTCTACTTTCCTATTTTGCCCTTGCACTTTCTATGAAATTCCACATATATCCCTTAGTCAATAACAATAATGCCCTCATTTTTATTAACTTCTCCATGAAATTCTATCTCTTTTCACTCCCTACTTTTTCAACTAATTATGAGTGAAAAGACCATTTTACCTCTAATGAAATTTTAAGGCATTTTCTTCACACCCGTTCAAGATAACTTTAACAAAATTCAACTAAGGGTATTAGGGAATACTTAAAGCTACGTACCTCGATGCGGGCATTACATTGCACCAGGTTGTCACCAAACAACCTTGACAAGTGAGATCAGTAACTGTTAGAGTAGATGCCCTAGAGCCAATCAATTATTGTAGAATTGACTCTTTGTAATAATGTTCATTAATCAATAATAAAAGGCATTTTATTCTATATCGCGTAAATCATTATTATTGCAATATGTACTGATATATGTCCTTAGAATGGTAGAACCGTGACGAGGGTATCAAGTGTTTCAAATCTTGATAGTGAGAACCCTATGAGCACATGTGGTGGCCATTCTAGAAATGTCCGTAGCCCAGTATTATTCTGAAGTAAGGGCACAGATAATACGGTAAGGCTATCATAGTGTTGAACGACCTGTCGATGGCGGATGGATCTCACTTGTCAAGGTTGTTTGGTGACAACCTGGTGCAACACATGGGTGCTTGTTGTAGGCGGATATACCGCAGCAAGTTCACTGGAATGACCCACCAGAGGATTCCATATGGATGGTAACCCCAATGTCTATGGAACAAATCCTCTAAAGAATGGTGGTGCATGTGATCCTTAGACTTGAGATCACCGGAGCGCCTTGTGCACCGATTGGTACAGTTTGACACTAGCCTAACACAGTTCTATTCGTGTCGTCAGATGGTGATTGGCTATATCAAGGAGTGTATCAAGGCTATGGTGGATTGAGAGGATTCATCACTCCTGCAGGAGAAGTTATCTCACGACATAATTCAGTATATGGCAATGACACTAAAACTGTGGCCACAGTGGGATTGAGTTGTTGCTCTATCCAGATTATAATACTGGTCATTAGTCCAGAAACCGAATATATAATATCGAGAGTAACCGAAGGTTGACACTATTTCTATGCCTTTGTCTCGTTGAGATAACGTATGATGAAAGGATCGTATTGTACAGTAACCATATCGTTGACAGTTAGCTACTTTGCTGAATCCGAATCTATCGGGTGGCCATGATGCCTTGGTAGGGGCCAATCTTGGTTTGTGTATAAGTGAGACAATTAATTGGTGTTAATCGCGATACTATACACTACCGGTATGATGAGGAGCCTATGGGTCACACACATAGAGGTTAATTTAAGACTTAGGAAGAAAGAAGGGTGTTTTCGTCTTTTTGGGCAAAAGGGTATTTTGGTAATTTCACAGTGCAATTAAATTTGCTGAGGTCGTAGCCTTTATTTAATTTGTTAGAAAAAATTAAGTAAGTGAAATTCCGTTTAAATATATGTTCGCATATATTTAAATAAATTATCATTATTGTTAAATGTTAATATATATATTAAATATATATTAATTGATTTTTAATTGAAATAATGATGAAATAAATAAAATATCTAATTTGGGAGTGTTTGGCAACATGGGGTGTTTGGGTTGGAGCCCAAGCCCATTCCATGTAGGAATAGGGCAACTTGGTTTGCCTATAAAAGGAATAGTGTTTGTTGTTTTATCAATCAATTCATTTTGCCCTTTTGAAAAACAAAAAGAAAACACAGTAGCCCCTTTTTCTCTCACTCCCACGCCACTTTCACTTTTTGATTAAAAATCAAATACTCATTTTCTTCTTGATTTCTTAAGGCCAAGGAGGATCTAGCAAATCCCTCCTTGGTTCTTGGTGGTTGTCTTCGTGTGGACTTCTTGGTTCGATCCTATACTTGGATCGGTAGCAAACACGTTCAGAGACAACATTGGTGGAGCCTCCAAACGTGGGTATGAATCTAAACCTTTGGATTTATTTTTCTACAGATTCTTATAAAATATAAACTGTAATTCTCTATGCCCTGATTTTGGATTCTAAGGAACGATCCATGGTTGTAATTTTTTTTGTTTTTCGCTGCGCAACCGGGTCGTTTCCTAACAGTGGTATCAGAGCCTAGGGTAGTAGATTTACAGTTATTGAATGGTTGATTACATGTATTTGTTGATAACATGCTGCCTTGATGAATCTGCCATGAAAAACCCAGATTTTGTTAAAACTGAAAAATCTGTAAGTCCACTGTTGAATGAGTGATTCAAATGATAAACTAGTTTAATAATGTGTTGATGAATGTTATATTGGTTGGTTAATATCCTGGTTGAACGTATGTGTGTTTGATTTGATTTGGATTAGTGTTTATACACAAAAACTGCAAAAAAAGCGAATTGTACGAATTGGGGATTTCCAGGTCTAAAGCTTCGCCGCGGCAAAGTGCCTCTGTGAAGTCTCGCCGCGGCGAAGATAAAACCTTCGCCACGACAAAGTCTGTGGCAGCTAGACCTAATGTAAATCCTCGCCGCGGCGAAGATAAAACCTTCGCCGCGGCGAAGGCTGTAGTTTTCCCAATTCTGTATTTTTCTGTAAAGGGACTAATCTACAGTTTTAATAACCTATAAAGCCAATGTATATTCTGCACATTTAAGAGGGTAATTAATTAATTAACCCACCCAATTCAAAATTGATTGTTTTTGAAATGTATGCTTTGTACTTGTTTGTATATTGCATGGTGCCCGGTACATGAGCCTTAGACCTAAGGGTGAATGTTTTAAATTATTTTGGGTATGTATGGCTGTAATATTTTAAATAGGGCCTGCGTGTCCTGTCTTCTCTTCTCTTCTTGATGTACATTCTTTTCTCATCTCATTCCCCTCGAATGTAAATCGAGGTTTCTAAATTTGTTGATGTAAAATTAGTTTAATATTCATTTTATTGTAAATTTAGAATGATGATTTTGTAATGTACTTGGAGTCGGAGCAAAGGACGAGGCAACCATACTTGAAGACTCAAGATGCTTATCACAGGACCCTTAGGTGACCCACTGATTCCTCTAGGCTCGAGGAGATCGGTTTTAGTTGGGCCATGTACTGGCACGTTTAATATTTTGTTTAGAATGCATGCTAAGGTTGATTGTTGAATAACATGCCAAATAATGTCATTCTAACAAAGATAATAATCTGATGAGACATTAAATAACAAACCCCTCAACTAAGTATATTAAGTCACCTATGCCTTCCATCACCATGGTTTTAATCAAACCACTGTTCGTTGAAACCTTGTTCGCCAAAGCGAAGGGTACACTTCTACCAGTGGGAGGTTAAAATTCATTGGAGTTTTCCTTAATGGTGATCGGTCGACTTAAAATGACGGTTTTGCTTGTTCGCCAAAGCGAAGGTTGATAAACGCATCATAGGCATAGTAGAGCAGTACACATATTATGTGTACGTGGTGACATGTAGTGTCCACTCTACTGATACTGAGAATCACACTTGAGGACAATGGTTGGAGCCATTGAATTGTGTGATTGGCTTGTTGGCTTTTTCCACATTTGAGGTTGATAGTGGGAGCTATCAATTGGTGTGGATTAAGTTTGTTGGCCTACCTAATCAACCCATTTTGGCTTGTTCGCCAAAGCGAAGGTTTGAAATGGGTAGGATGGGATCTCGGTCCACTAGGAAAGCCAACGGGCTTTCCCGAGTTAATAGTGAGGGCTATTGGCTTGAGTAAAATAGTGGGAGCATCGTTTAATAAAATGCCATATTAAATAATAATGAACTTTATAATAACTTTATCTTTTCTGCAATTGTAGATTCACCAAAATGAGCATTATGAACTGCGGCGATAATCGAAAAAGAAAACAGGGTTGGATGGATCCAATTTCTCGAGACTAGTATCGTAATCTTCGGATTATACTTAAGTCAGAAAAGAAATTGTATATCCTTGAAAAGCCATACATGACTAAGCCTGATCCTGATGCCACTCAGGAAGTTAAGGATACTTATCAAAAGTTCCTTGATGATGCTGATAGCGTACAATGCTTGATGTTAGCATCGATGACACATATGCTGCAAAAGCAGCATGAGAATATGGATGCTTCTTCCATAATTCTACACCTCAAGGAGCTTTACGAAAAAAATGCTCGACATGAGAGGTACAAGGTGTCGAAAGCACTGTTTGGGCATCGTCTGACTGAGGGTGCCCAAGTTGGTCCTCATGTGCTCAAGATGATCGAGCACATAGAGAGGCTTGAGACTTTGGGATGTGGCTTGGATGTAGAATTACAAATGGAATTAATTCTGCAATCCTTGCCTGACTCTTATGCTCCGTTCATAATGAATTTCAATATGAACACGATGGAGAAAACCCCTGTCGGAACTTCGAACATGCCCGAGGATCAGCAGCAAGACTTGAAAAAGTCCAAGCCTCGGGGCTTTATTCTTGTTCACGCAAAGAAAGCAAAGGGTAACGGCAAGGGTAAGGCTAAGGCCAAACCCAAGCCCAAGCCTAAAGGACAGGTTGCTCTTGGTCCCAGAGTGGCATAGGAAAGGGCAAGGTAGTCTCGGCTTTTGTGGCAAGCCCTCAGGCCACCTGGAGGAAACACCGCAAGGCTTTCCTCGCAAGCAAGAAGAAGTCGAGGCTACGACTTGGGTACTTTCATGATTGAGATTAACTTCTCTCCCTCAACATCTTGGGTCATGGACACGGGATGTGGTACTCACATTTGTACTGATGTGCAGGGACTAAGGCAGAGTAGAGTGCTCGCCAAGGGAGAGGTGGACCTACGAGTTGGAAATGGAGCACATGTGGCTGCATTAGCTGTAGGGACTTATTGTTTATCTTTGCCTACGGGTTTATTGTTGGAACTACATAACTGTTATCACGTACCTTCTATTTCTAGAAATATTATTTCGGTATCCGTTTTGGATAATATGGGGTATCATTTTGAGATATCTAATGGATTGTTGTCCTTTAGTTTGAATGGTATTCTATTTGGAATTGCAAGGTTATATAATGGATTATATGTTCTTGATTTAAACAATAAAGATATTCTCAATATTGAAACCAAGAAAGCTAAACATAGCGATCAAAACCAAACATATCTCTGGCATTGTAGATTGTGTCATGTTAATAAGACCCGCATTGCAAAACTTCAAAGGGATGGAGTTTTGGTCCCTTTTGACTTCCAGTCATTTGAGGTATGCGAGTCATGCCTTTTAGGCAAGATGACCAAGTCTCCTTTCACAGGACAAAGTGAAAGGGCTACTGAATTATTAGGCATCATCCATAGTGATGTATGTGGTCCACTAACAGTTGAAGCCAGAGGTGGATATTCATACTTCATCACATTTACTGAAGATTTCAGTAGATATGGTTATGTCTACCTTATGAGACATAAATCTGAAGCCTTTGATAAATTCAAGGAATTCAGGAATGAAGTACAGAATATGTTGGGCAAAAGTATTAAAGCTCTTCGGTCGGATCGAGGAGGTGAATACTTAAGCTCGGGGTTTTCTGAGTACCTGAAGGAATGTGGGATAGTATCACAACTCACCCCTCCTTATACACCCCAACACAATGGAGTGTCAGAAAGGAGGAATAGGACCTTACTTGACATGGTTAGGTCCATGATGAGTTTTAGTGATTTACCTGCATCGTTTTGGGGTTATGCCCTAGAGACTGCGACTCACGTTTTAAACTATGTGCCGTCAAACTCTGTAGATAAGACTCCATATGAACTATGGAGTAGGCGAAAGCCCAACTTGTCTTATCTATGGATTTGGGGTTACGAAGCTTATGTTAAGAAATTGACTTCGAACAAGCTGGGCCCAAAATCCTGTAAATGTATATTTGTGGGGTATCCAAAGGATACCATTTCTACTACCCAGAAGAGTGCAAAATCTTTGTTGCTCAATCTGGTGTCTTCCTAGAAAAGGAACATTTTCTAAGAAGTACTAGTGGGAGAAAAGTAGAACTGGATGAAGTTCTAGAACCACAAGATATACTAGGCGAAGGACGGGATGATGTACCACAGGAAGTGGTTGAGCATCATGAGGAGGTTACTCCACAAATTGTGGATCAAAGTGAACCACCTCAGGTAGCACATGAGCTACGTAGATCTGGGAGAGTACGCCATGAGCCCGAGAGATACGGTTATCTCGTGACTCAACATGGTGACGTACTAGTCTATCAAGACGATGAACCCAGAACCTACGAAGACGCTATATCGGATCCAGTTATTCTGTTAAATGGCTTGAAGCCATGAAATCTGAGATGGACTCCATGTACCAGAACCAAGTGTGGTCTCTGGTGGAACCACGTGAAGGGGTAAAACCCATAGGGTGTAAATGGGTCTTCAAGAAGAAGACTGACATGGATGGCAACGTGCATACTTATAAAGCACGGCTGGTTGCCAAAGGTTTCAAACAAATTCATGGCATTGACTATGAAGAAACCTTTTCGCGGTTACCATGATTAAATCCATCCGGATTATGCTTGCAATTGCGCATATCATGACTATGAGATTTGGCAAATGGATGTCAAAATCGCTTTCTGAACGGAAACCTTGAGGAGGATGTGTATATGACACAACCTAATGGTTTCGTTCTTGATAGTCAAGCTAATAAGGTATGCAAGTTGCGAGATCCATTTATGGACTCAAGCAAGCTTCAAGGAGCTGGAACATTCGTTTTGATGAGGCCGTAAAAGAATTCGGTTTTATCAAAAACGAAGATAAGCCCTGTGTTTTCAAGAAAGTGAGTGGGGAGCGTAGCATTCCTAGTGTTGTATGTCGATGACATACTTGATCAGAATGATATACCGAACTTGCATGGTCGGTAAAAACTTGGTTATCCAAGTGCTTCTCCATGAAAGACTTAGGGAAGCACCTACATCCTTGGTATAAAGATCTATCGTGATAGATCACGAGGTTGCTTGGCCTAAGTCGAGTGCGTATATTGACAAGGTATTGAAAAGATTCGGTATGGAAGAATCCAAGAAAGGATTTCTTCCGATGTCACATGGTGTTTATCTCTCTAAGGAATTGTGTCCTAAAACACAAGATGAGAGATAGGATGAAGAGGATTCCATATGCATCAGTAATTGGATCCATCATGTATGCCATGCTATGTACTCGGATTGATGTCTCATGTGCTTTGAGCACTTGTAGTAGATATCAATTGGATCCAGGTGAGCGTCACTGGATGGTGTCAAGAATATTCTTAAGTACTTGAAGAGGACTAAGGATATGTTCTTGGTTTATGGAGGGGAAGATGAGCTCACTGTAAAAGGATACAGTGATGCTAGTTTCCAAACGGACAAAGACGATTATCGATCGCAATCAGGGTTTGTATTTTGTCTCAATGGCGGTGCAGTGGGCTGGAAGAGCTCCAAGCAAAGCACTGTAGCAAACTCTACAATGGAGGCTGAGTATATTGCATTGTCAGATGTGGCCAAGGAGGCGGTCTGGATTAAGAAGTTCGTCATTGAACTTGGTGTGGTTCCTACGATTGTTGATCCTATAGACATCTATTGTGACAACAATGGAGCAATTGCTCAAGCTAGGGAACCACGATCTCATCAGAAGTCCAGACACATACTCAGACGATTCCATCTCATCGGAGAGATTGTTGAGAGGAAAGACGTGCAGATTAGTAAAGTGCATACGGACGACAATCTCGCAGATCCACTGACAAAGCCTCTGTCACAGCAGAAGCATGAAAGGCACTTGAAATCATTTGGTATTAAATACATGAATGATTAGCTATAGTGCAAGTGGGAGATTGTTAGAGTAGATGCCCTAGAGCCAATCAATTATTGTAGAATTGACACTTTGCAATAATGTTCATTAATCAATAATAAAAGGCATTTTATTCTATATCGCGTAAATCATTATTATTGCAATATGTATTGATATATGTCCTTAGAATGGTAGAACCGTGACGAGTGTATCAAGTGTTTCAAATCTTGATAGTGAGAACCCTATGAGCACATGTGGTGGCCATTCTAGAAATGTCCGTAGCCCAGTATTATTCTGAAGTAAGGGCACGATAATACGATAAGGCTATCATAGTGTTGAATGACCACTGCCGAAAGGCGGTGGATCGATCTCACTTGTCAAGGTTGTTTGGTGACAACCCTGGTGCAACATGGGTGCTTGGGTGCTTGTTGTGGCGGATATACCGCAACAAGTTCACCGGAATGACCCACCTAGAGGATTCCATATGGATGGTAACCCCGGTGTCTATGGAACAAATCCTCTAACGAATGGTGGTGCACGTGATCCTTAGACTTGAGATCACCGGAGCGCCTTGTGCACCGATTACAGCTTTGACACTAGCCTAACGCAGTTCTATTCGAGTGTCGATGCGGTGGTGATTGGCTATATCAAGGAGTGTATCAAGACTGTGGTGGATTGACAGAGGATTCATCACTCCCAGGTGCGGAGAAGTTATCTCACGGCGCAATTCGGTATATGGCAATGACACTAAAAGCGTGGCCACGTGGGATTGAGTTGTTGCTCTATCCAGATTATAATACGGGTCATTGGTCCAGAAACTGAATATATAATATCGAGAGTAACTGAAGGTTGACACTATTTCTATGCCTTTGTCTCATCGAGATAACGTATGATGAAAGGATTGTATTGTACGGTAAACATATCGTTGATAGGTAGCTACTTTGCTGAATTTGAATCTATCAGGTGGCCATGATGCCTTGGTAGGGGCCAATCTTGGTTTGTGTATAAGTGAGACGATTAATTGGTGTTAATCGCGATACTATACACTACCGGTATGATGAGGAGCCTATGGGTCACACACATAGAGGATAATTTAAGACTCAGGAAGAAAGAAGGGCGTTTTCATCTTTTTGGGCAAAAGAGTATTTTGGTAATTTCACAGTGCAATTAAATTTGCTGAGGTCGTAGCCTTTATTTAATTTGTTAGAAAAAATTAAGTAAGTGAAATTCCGTTTAAATATATGTTCGCATATATTTAAATAAATTATCATTATTGTTAAATGTTAATATATATATTAAATATATATTAATTGATTTTTAATTGAAATAATGATGAAATAAATAAAATATCTAATTTGGGAGTGTTTGGCAACATGGGGTGTTTGGCAACATGGGGTGTTTGGGTTGGAGCCCAAGCCCATTCCATGTGGGAATAGGGCAACTTGGTTTGCCTATAAAAGGAATAGTGTTTGTTGTTTTATCAATCAATTCATTTTGCCATTTTGAAAAACAAAAAGAAAACACAGTAGCCCTTTTTCTTTTTCTCACTCCCACGCCACTTTCACTTTTTGATTAAAAATCAAATACTCATTTTCTTCTTGATTTCTTAAGGCCAAGGAGGATCTAGCAAATCCCTCCTTGGTTCTTGGTGGTTGTCTTCGTGTGGACTTCTTGGTTCGATCCTATACTTGGATCGGTAGCAAACACGTTCAGAGACAACATTGGTGGAGCCTCCAAACGTGGGTATGAATCTAAACCTTTGGATTTATTTTTCTGCAGATTCTTATAAAATATAAACTGTAATTTTCTATGCCCTGATTTTGGGTTCTAAGGAACGATCCATGGTTGTAATTTTTTTTTGTTTTTCGCTGCGCAACCGGGTCGTTTCCTAACAGTAACTACCTTTCAACAAGGTCGTTCAACACTATGATAGCCTTACCGTATTATCTGTGCCCTTACTTCAAAGTAATACTGGGGCTACGGACGTTTCTAGAATGGCCACCATATGTGCTCATAGGGTTCTCACTATCAAGATTTGAAACACTTAATACCCTTGTCACAGTTCTACCATTCTAAGCACATATATCAATACATATTATAATAATAATGATTTACGCGATATAGAATAAAATGCCTTTTATTATTGATTAATGAACATTATTACAAAGAGTCAATTCTACAATAATTGATTGGCTCTAGGGCATTTACTCTTACAATCTCCCACTTGCACTATAGCTAATCATTCATGTATTGGCGTGCTGTCGTAAGCACCCAGAATTAAAACCTAAAAAACACATGTAGTAGTATGAGTCAGGGTCATTCCCACGGAGAGTGTCTAGCTGTATTTTATGTTATGTGAACAAGGCTGAGGGGAGTTTTAATAAAGTAGAAATAATCTCAGGAAAAACAACAGCAATTCAAATCTAAATTAATCAAAATAACAAAACTTGGTCTCTGTCAACATCCACCGTCGGAATCTTACAACTGATCATTGATGCAAAAGTAAATCAATTCTTACTTTGAATATTCACCGTTGGAACTATTTCCCTATCTCTCCGTAATTGTAATTAATTAGGAAACAAGCAATCTTAATTAATCTTACCACTAAACAACCCTAGACAAGCGCTAAAGATTTAATCTAGTGGTAGCCTTAAGAATTAGAGAAATCGATGAAGCTAAACAACACAAACTCAAGCGGTTGTATTTAATTTAGTCGAGTGATCTTCTTAAGATTACTAATTCTTGACGCAGCAAATTATTAACCCTAATTGCTTCACAAGTTAGAGGAATCAAACAATTATGGATTTGATATCTAACTTAGCAGTAGATTGCAACAATTAATAAACTAGTAGGCCTCCTAGTAATTAAATGCAACAATCATAAAATTAGGCACAGAAGAACATCCAATACTCAAACACAAAAATTGAACACAAAAACAATAGATTATATCTCACAGTTTATTGATTCCGAGGCCTCCGTTTCCTTCGACCAAGTTATAAAAATTAGCCACTCGTGGCCATCACGAATATTCCAAGGAAAAACGAAAATCCACCAGAGAGAGAAGAGAGAGGCGTCTGTGATATCTCAATCTGATCTCTCTCTCCTTTTAAACATATCTCATTCCAGTATTTGAATTCTACTAAATCTCCTCAAAATATTATAATATCCTAAAATAACATTTATCCTAATCTAATTCTAATTAATTGAAAATAAAATAAAGTCCTAAAATAAAATATGAAAGTGGTGTGTCCATCTGTAACTTGCATGCCACAGGTCTTCAAATCTTCCAATAATAAATTGCCTCTTTATTGCATGACAAGGCGGAATGTTCTAGAACGTCAGCAGTGCAGGTGCGTCAACTTCAAGTCCAATTATAACCTTGATCCAGCGAGTATCTCTCCAAACTCAAAACATGAAAGTTGTAGATCTGTTTCTTCTAGTTCCACAGAATTTTTAATCGTCTCAATTGGAGCTCGGATGAGAGAGTTATGTCTAGATTATGAAGCAATGTTGAAACTGTCCGAATTCACCTAATTAGTTCCGTTTTGCATTTAATGCCTCCATTTGCATCCTAAATCAAAATAGAATAATAATGAGTACATTTAGGCAACAAATAAGTATAAAATACTAGACATTAAGGGGGGTGGTAAATATGAAATTTTACATTCTCATCATGTTTTTAATACCAAATGATCTCAAGGGTCTTTCAGGCTTCTGTTGCGACAGAGGCTCTGTCAGTGGATCTATGAGATTGTCGTCAGTATGCACTTTACTGATTTGCAAATCTTTCCTCTAAATTATTTCTCTGATGAGATGGAATCGTCTGAGTATGTGTCTAGATTTCTGATGAGACCGTGGTTCCCTGGCTTGAGCAATTGCTCCATTGTTATCACAATAAATGTCTATTGGATCAACAATCGTGGGAACCACACCAAGTTCATTAACGAACTTCTTAATCTAGACTGCCTCCTTGGCCACATCTGACAATGCAACATACTTAGCCTCTATTCTAGAGTCCGCTACAGTGCTTTGCTTGGAGCTCTTCCAGCTCACTACACCCCCATTGAGACAAAATAAAAACCCTGATTGGGATCGATAATCATCTTTGTCCATTTGGAAACTAGTATCACTGTATCCTCTTACAGTGAGTTCATCTTCCCCTAAATAAACCAAGAACATATCCTTAGTCCTCTTCAGGTACTTAAGAATATTCTTGACAGCCATCTAGTGACGCTCACCTGGATCCGATTGATATCTACTACAAGTGCTTAAAGCACATGAGACATCAATCCGAGTACATAGCATGGCATACATAATGGATCCAATTGCTGATGCATATGGGGTCCTCTTCATCCTATCTCTCTCATCTTGTTTTCTAGGACACAATTCCTTAGAGAGATAAACACCATGTGACATCGGAAGAAATCCCTTCTTGGATTCTTCCATACTGAATCTTTTCAGTACCTTGTCAATACATGCACTCTGACTTAGGCAAAAAAACCTATGCAATCTATCACGATAGATCTTTATTCCAAGGATATAGGCTGCTTCCCCTAAGTCCTTCATGGAGAAGCACTTGGATAACCAAAGTCTTTACCGACTGCAAGTTTGGTATATCATTTCCGATCAGAAGTATGTCATCGACATACAGCACTAGGACTACTACTACGCTCCCACTCACTTTCTTGTAAACACAAGGCTCATCTTCATTCTTGATAAAACCGAATTCTTTTACGGCTTCATCAAAATGAATTTTCCAACTCCTTAAAGCTTGCTTGAGTCCATATATGGATATCTGTAACTTGCATACCTTATCAGCTTGCCTATCAAGAATGAAATCATCAGGCTGTGTCATATACACATCCTCCTCAAGGTTTCTGTTCGAGAATGCTGTTTTGACATCCATTTGCCAAATCTCACAGTCATGATATGCAGCAATCGCAAGCATAATCCGGATGGATTTAATCATGGCAACCGGCAAAAAGGTTTTTTCATAGTCAATGCATGAATTTGTTTGAAACCTTTGGCAACCAGCCATGCTTTATGAGTATGCACCTTGCCATCCATGTCAGTCTTCTTCTTGAAGACCCATTTACTCCCTATGGGTTTTACCCCTTTAGGTGGTTCCACTAGAGACCACACTTGGTTCTGGTACATGAAGTCCATCTTAGATTTCATGGCTTCAAGCCATTTAACGGAATCTGGATCCGATATAGTGTCTTTGTAGGTTCTGGGTTCATCATCTTGGTAGACTAGTACGTCACCATGTTGAGTCACGAGATAACTATATCTCTCGGGCTCATGACGCACTTTCCCAAATCTACATAGCTCTTGTGCTACTGAGGTGGTTCACTTTGATCCATAAGTTGTGGAGTAACCTCCTCATGATGTTCAACCACTTCCTATGGCACATCATCCCGTCCTTCATCTAGTATATCTTGTGGTTTTAGAACTTCATCCAGTTCTACTTTTCTTCCACTAGTACTTCTTAGAAAATATTCCTTTTCTAGGAAGACACCAGATCAAGCAACAAAATTTTTGCACTCTTCTGGGTGGTAGAAGTAGTATCATTTGGTCTCATTTGGATACCCTACAAATATACATTTATAGGATTTTGGGCCTAGCTTGTTTGAAGTCAATTTCTTAACATAAGCTTCGCAACCCCAAATCTTAGATAAGACAAGTTGGGCTTTCGCCCACTCCATAATTCATATGGAGTCTTATCTACAGACTTTGACGTCACACGGTTCAAAACGTGAGTTGTAGTCTCTAAGGCATAACCCCAAAACGATACAGGTAAATCACTAAAACTCATCATGGACCTAACCATATCAAGTAAGGTCATATTCCTCCTTTCAGACACTCCATTGTGTTGGGGTGTATAAGGAGGGGTGAGTTGTGATACTATCCCACATTCCTTTACGTACTCTGAAAACCCTGAGCTTAAGTATTCACCTCCTCAATCCGACCAAAGGGCCTTAATACTTTTTCCCAACATATTATGTACTTCATTCCTGAATTCCTTAAATTTATCAAAGGCTTCAGATTTATGTCTTATAAGGTAGACATAACCATATCTACTGAAATCATCAGTAAATGTGATGAACTATGAATATCCACCCCTGGCCTCAACGGTTAGTGGACCACATATATCACTATGGATGATGCCTAACAGCTCAGTAGTCCTTTCACCTTGTCCTATGAAAGGGGACTTGGTCATCTTGCCTAACATGCATGACTCACATACCCTAAATGACTGAAAGTCAAAAGGGTCCAAAACTCCATCCCTTTGAAGTTTTGCAATGCAAGTCTTATTAACATGACACAATCTACAGTGCTAGAGATATGTCTGGTTTTGATCGCTATGTTTAGCTTTCTTGGTTTCAATATTAAGAATATCTTTATTGTTTAAATTAAGAACATATAAACCATTATATAACCTTGCAATTCCAAAAAGAATACCATTCAAACTAAAGGACAACAATCCATTAGATATCTTAAAATGATACCCCATATTATCCAAAGCGGATATGAAATAATATTTCTAAAAATAGAAGGTACGTGATAACAGGTATGTAGTTCCAATAACAAGCCTGTAGGCAAACATAAACAGTAAGTCCCTATGCCAATGCAGCCACATGTGCTCTATTTCCAACTCGTAGATCCACCTCTCCCTTGGCGAGCACTCTACTCTACCTTAGTCCCTGCACATCAGTACAAATGTGAGTACCACATCCTGTGTCAATGACCTAAGATGTTGAGGGGGAGAAATTAATCTCAATCATAAAAATACCTGAAGTCATAGCATCTGACTTCCTCTTGCTTGCGAGGAAAGCCTTGCAATGTTTCCTCCGGTGGCCAGGCTTGCCACAAAAGAAGCAGACTACCTTGCCCTTCCCTATGCCACTCTCAGGCCCAAGAGCACCTTGTCCTTTGGGCTTGGGCTTGGGCTTGGGCTTGGGTTTGGCCTTGGCCTTACCCTTGCCGTTACCCTTTGCTTTACTGCCAGCAACCAATAAAAGAGGCTTGGACTTTTTCAAGTCCCGTTCTACATTCCTCAACATGTTCAAAAGTTTTGACAAGGTTTTCTCCATCATGTTCATATTGAAATTCATTATGAACGGAGCATAAGAGTCAGGCAAGGATTGCAGAATCAAATCCATTTGTAATTCTGCATCCAACTCAAATCCTAAAGTCTCAAGTCTCTCTATGTGCTCGATCATCTTGAGCACATAAGGACCAACTTGGGCTCCCTCAGTCAGACGACTCCCAAACAGTGCTTTTGACACCTTGTACCTCTCATGTCGAGCATTTCCTTTGAAAAGCTCCTTGAGGTGTAGAATAATGGAAGTAGCGTCCATATTCTCATGTTGCTTTTGTAGCATAGGTGTCATCGATGCTAAGATCAAGCATTGAATGCCATCAGCATCATTAAAGAACTTTTGATAAGTATCCTTTACTTCCTGAGTGGCATCAGAATCAGACTCAACCATGTATGGCTGTTCAAGGATATACAATTTCTTTTCTGACTTGAGTATAATCCGAATATTACGATACCAGTATGAGAAATTGGATCCATCCAACCTATTTTCTGTAAACCCCGCGTTATTATTCCAATGCCTTAAGGTATGAAATTTACCTTTTCAAGTAATTTTCTTTTTTGAATGGAAGGGTAAAATGGTCAATTTACATGTATTTCGAGATGTAGCCGTTATAAAGTGTAAAGGATGATGTCATTGAAGAGAAATGAGGGTAGAATGGTTATAAAGTTGATTGATAAGGTTAAATGGCATAAACGGTAACCAAGGGTATAATGGTCTTTTCATACAAAACCATATGATTAAGTGTCCATAAAAGTGCACCAAGGGTAAATTAGTCATTCACCTAATGGGATTGCTTAATGGTTAAGTGTTTTAAAGAATTCAAATGGCATTAAATGAGTACTTATCTTTATGTTGAGGTGGAAATGACCAAAACGCCCTTATATGAAAAATTTATGCCAAATGACCTTTATATCTAACTTTTATTGACCAATCATATTTGAGTATCAATGGAATGAATATTTACAAGGTTTAAAAGAGAGTAGTCGGCCTTGGAGACCCCAAATATATCATCTTCTTCTTCATCTCTCAAATCCACCATAAAAGCCACTAATCCAAGCTTTTATTCTCAAATTTTCTTAGGATTTCAAGTTGATTTTCAAAGGAGATCACCATCCACCCTTAAAGAACTTCAATTTCAGGGTTAAAGGTGAGTTTCAAAACCCTAGTTTTTCTGAATTTTTTGGTTAAAAGAGAAATTCATAAGTGGTTGTGTGTGTAAGGTAGAAAGGTGAAACTTTGGAGCCAAGGAGGAGTACCTTTGTGCTTTGAATACTAAGGTAAGGAAAAAAATCTCCCTTATGACTATAATTGATAACACCTAGGGTTTATGAAACTTACATTTATTTATGTTAATATGAGTGTGATGCTATGTTTTGGTTATGGATTGTTTAAATGGGTGTGTTGATTGGTGTATGTGTGCATGTGGAGGATGATTATGCCAATTAAGAGATTTGTAGTTGGACGATGTTTTGGCACTTTTTGGTTCTGTAAAAGGGAGGTTTTTATGGCCTTTTATACTAAGAATGATATGGCAAATGATATGAATGTGCAAATGAAGGTGACATGGTTAAAATAAATAGAATTCGGATTTGGCTTTTTGAGACTTATACTGTACATGCTTCACTGAATCAGTCATAACTGAAGTTATAGAAGTCCGATTGAGTTGATTCTTGAAGTGTTAAAAATTTGAGAAACAGACCTAAAACTTTTATGTTTTAGCCAAAAATAAATTCGAATTAGAAGATAATGGAAAATTGCTTGAAAGTAACGAACTGTATGGCATCCACCTTCTTAATGGAAATTCCCATTTGTTTCTAATTCTAATAAACCCCTGAATAATCTTACTACTGAAATTCTTTGTATTGTATGAGAAATTGAATGAATTAAGTTAAGAAATTTAGTAGGAGAATATAGTATGATTGAGCATGGAATATGTTAGTCCATATGTTTGCATTCATAATGGTAATGCATATAGCTTATTTAGTTGTCTTATGAAAAAATTTATGAAATGTTAAAGAATGAATTCCATGAGTCTCTTGAGGTATAAACCAAGATCAGAGGAATGGAATTCTTATGGAAACCATGAGTCCTTTGAGGTGACGACCAAGAACAAGGTAATGGTTCAAATGAATCCGATCGGATAACAAAGACTAATGAAACCATCAAGTATAAAGACAAAAGAAATAAGCATGCCATGTACATGAATATTTCATAAGTCATATATGTTCTATGTTATATTATGTATAATTATGTTATGACTTATGTTTATGAGAAAAGTCCAAAGTGTATGATATGTTTTATGAACTTGTTATGTTAAAGAATGAAGGTCATATTTTGTAGGTAGGTAAGGTCCTAAGTAATATACTTGTAAAATGATGTTTAATGAACCTTAATAGTTTATAAATGGCCATATTCCTTCTTGAGGCGATTAGCGCTCACCCCTGAAATGTTTTAAAATGTTTTGCAGGTAAGGATTAAGGCATGAAGGCTGGGAGAGGATTCCGAGGGACGTTATGAGCATGAAGGGATGTTTTAATTATGACTTTTGAATGGTTTTGCTAGTATTTAGCGTAGTAATTATGTTCATACCTCATAATGTAGTAATTATGTCCATGTTCTATAATGGAGTAAATATGTTATATTAATAAAGGAAATCAAATTGCTAGTAAATTTTATAAAAGTGTATATGTTCTAGTAAGTATTACTATGGATTTCATAATTTACTCCAAGAAAGGAAATTATATTTTTTGATTATACAATGAACTTATTATAAAAAAAAAAAAATTAAACACATATATCTATATATATGTTTTAAACTACAAGTTTATTCTTTAAATAGGATTTTAAAATAAACTCTTTCCTAGGCGTGCGTTTTCTAGGTTCTCAATGGCCAAGGGATACTTAGGAAATACCCGGCTAGGGAGGGGTTTTACATTTGGTATCAGAGCGCGATTTTGGGTGTTCGAAATGATGTTTTGATTGAATTATTGTAGTTATTTTCTATTTAATTGATGATGAAAATGGTGTTTGTAAGTAATGGAAGTACCATTCCTCATGCGTCCCCAAGATACTCTCTCCGGAGATTCTTTGTAAGTATTTTCTTTAATTGTTTAATGAATAGAATTAGCTAATATTGATTGAAATTTGTGTGAGTAAATGGTATGGCTGCGGCGTCCACGAAAGGTTAATAGGAGGGGTGAGGAGAATATTAATGATGCGAGGCACTAGTGAGCCAGCACTGACTAGCCGATGTGCCCCTCCCTAATAGTGGACCAGACTAAATGCGAGCCCAAAATGCTTGTTTTGGATGAGGCTGCAATCAACATGGATGATTGACAGGCCATTCACGAGGCCTTTAGGAGGGTGATCCCGGAGGGTATAAGTAACCAAGTGAACACAAATCCCTCGGCTCAGTAGTTACCACCCTGACTCCAAATACCAGTTCCACCTCCGATGGCGGACCGGTTATGCCGATGGGTGCTACACCTTCCGGACAAGTAGAACCAATCTATAATCTTTCTCAAAAGCACCAACCTCCGAGTTCGGTGGTTCAAGCGATCCGCGGTACAGAGGAGTGGCTAGAGACTGTTGACGGGCAATGGCCTTGTTTCCCATGAGTGATCGGGGAAAAAGTCCGCTATGCTTCCTATTTGTTGAGAGGAGATGCTCGGGTATGGTGGAAGCTAATGGAGCATACCTATGTGACGAGTAATCTTTCTGGAATGAATTTAAAAGGCTATTTGAAGCGAGAATATCGGTCGAGACATGTTATCCGTGAAGACTCAAGAGTTCACGGAATTGAAGCAGGTAATATAGTGATAGAGTATGCTACAATGTTCAACTCTTTAGCCCGTTTTGCTCCTACTATGGTGAGTACTCAACGTGTCGGTTAGAGATTTATTAATGGACTACACCCAAAAATTGCCCAGTTGTTATAGCGGGTGGTCAACCTCCTCGACTTATAGTGAGGCCTTGGAACGGGCATTGAGGGCGGAGATTTATGTGAATAAGGAGGCGGATGGAGAACCCCAAGTTGGTGATTGGTAGTTCTAGTTCGGGCCGGATAGCGATTCGAGAAAGTTGAAGTGGGGAATTCCACTCAAGCCTCGAGGACAAAGGTAAAAGAAAGTTTCAGCAAGGATTTCAAAAGAAGGGTAGCAAGAATAAGAGGACTCCACAACAACAGAGAAGGACTAATCTTCCCCATTGTCAAAAATGTGGGAGGCGGCATAAAGGGAATTGTCTATTAGGAACCAATGTGTGTTTCAAATGTAAACAACCGGGACACATGGCAAAGGGACTGTAAAGTTACTCAAGCTACTTCCCTTCTTAGCTTGTTGGAGGTTATTGCGAGTTTACTCGGTGGCTCGAAAGAAGTGAAGCCAATCCATCTGCGATTCTTGGTCGATTACAATTCCACTCTACCTCTTTATATGTCTTGATTGATTAGGGGCTACCCATTCTTTTATCTCATATGGTATTATAAAAAGATTAGGTTTAGAGCCTTGTAAAGTGGAACATCTTTGTTAAAATCGAGATGCCTAATGGGGAGAATTATTTTCTTGATAAGTTGTTAATGGGGAAACTATAGTGATTGATGGGCATGAGTTGAATGTTGATTTGATTGTTTTTGATATGCCTGATTTTGATATGATTTTGGGAATGGACTTCTGAGCAAATATGGAGTATTGATAGATTGTCGGAAGAAGAAGGCCGAGGTTTAACTTAGATCTTTGGAGGCAGTTTCACCTTTGGGGAAGGTCATCTACATACGATGATAAGTGCGGTGAAGGCAATGAAGATGATAAGGAAGGGTTGTGCGGGTACATAGCTAATGTGGTGAATAAAGAAAAGTTTCCAAACTTTAGTGTTCGGGATGTACCCATAGTACGAGAATTGAAGATGTTTTTCGAAGATTTGCAGGACTTCCTCCGAGAAAGGGAAGTGGAATTTTGTATAGAATTAGCTCTGTACGGCACCAATATCTAAAGCCCCGTATAGAATGGCTCCATGAGTTACAAGAGTTAAAGAAGCTTCAGGAGTTGTTAGATAAAGGTTTCATTCGACCTAGTCATTCTCCATGGGGAGCTCCTATTTTATTTGTGAAGAAAAAAAGATGGTTCGATGAGAATGTGTATTGATTACGGGGAGCTCAATAAGGTGACGGTGAAAAACAAGTATCCATTACCAAGAATTGATGACTTGTTTGATCGGTTAAAAGGAGCCGGTGTTTTCCAAGATTGATCTTGGTCGAGGCTACCATCAAGTGAGGGTCGGCGACAAGGATATTTCCCAAGGCGCATTTCAAACCAGATATGGGCATTATGAATTTATAGTGATGCCATTTGGATTGACTAATGCACCAGCGGTATTCATGGATTTGATGAATAGGATTTTCCATGATTGTTTGGATAAATTTCTAGTAATTTTTATAGATGATATCCTGGTCTATTCCAAAACAAAGGAAGATCATGAAGAGCATTTGAGATTTGTGCTACAAAGACTACGGGAGAAAAAGTTATATGTTAAGTTCTCCAAATGTGAGTTTTGGTTGGATCAAGTAACATTCTTGGGACATGTTGTTTCACAAAAGGGTATTTCGGTGGACCCTAGTAAGATTGAAGCGGTGATTGAATGGCCAAGACCAAAGGCGTAAAAGAAGTTAGAAGTTTTCTTGGTTTAGCAGGATATTACAGGAAATTTGTGGAAGGCTTTGCTAAGTTAGCTTCTCCACTCACAGCTCTGACCAAAAAGGAAGCCCCGTTCAGATGGACTGAAACCTGTGAGAAGAGTTTCCAAGAATTGAAAAGAAGATTAACTACTGCTCCTATTTTAACACTTCCAGAGGATGGAGTAGCTTATGATATTTACACGATGCCTCTTATAATGGTTTAGGGGCAGTATTGATGCAAAAAGGTAAGGTGATTGCTTATGCCTCTCGTCAATTGAAAGACTATGAAAAGAGGTATCCCACTCATGATCTTGAATTAGCAGCTGTCGTTTTTGCTTTGAAGATTTGGAGACATTATCTCTTTGGGGTGAAATGTAATATTTACACAGATCACAAAAAGTCTAAAATACTTTTTCACCCGAAAGAATTGAATATGAGGCGAGAAGATGGCTTGGTGGTGAAGGACTATGAATGTGATATTATGTATCGGCCGGGGAAAGCTAATGTAGTTGCAGATGCCCTCGGCGGGAAAGTCTCTTTAGCTCAATTAACTTTTGAAACACGCAACAAGAGATAATGAAAGAGGGGATAGAGTTGGAGTTTGGGAAATTATCCAAAATTGAAGTTCGGTCTAAGTTTTTGGAGGAGATTAGAGAAAAACAAGCGAATGACAGGTTTAGTAAAGGAATTGAGCAGCAGTTGAAAGATGGTAGAGAATCGGAATTCAAATGGGTGAATGGAATCTTAAAATTTAGAGATAGAGTGTATGTTCCTCAGGATATTGAATTAAGAAAGAAGATTTTAGAGGAAGCACATAGTACTCTTTCTGCTCATCCGGGGAGTGTAAAGATGTATCGGGATTTGAGGAAGAGCTATTGGTGGCCAAGGTTAAAGAAAGATGTAAGCGAATATGTTGCGGATGCTTGGTGTGCCAACGAGTTAAAGCGAGCATCAACGCCCTTCAGGATTGTTGCAACCCCTTAGTATTCCTTCGTGGAAATGGGAAGATATTTCTATGGATTTCATTTTAGGTCTTCCTAAAGTGCAAAGGGGTTATAATGCCATTTGGGTGATTGTAGATAGATTGACTAAATCTGCTCATTTCATTCCAGTTACAGACAAGATCTCCTCTGATCAGCTAGGCCGATTATATGTTAAAGAAATAGTAAGATTACATGGAGTACCTAATAGTATTGTCTCGAGAGGGGATGTGAAATTTATGTCGTATGCAGGTAGCATGCGAAGGCATTGGGTACTAGGCTTAATTTTAGGCCACACCTATCATCCTCGAGCAGATGGACAGAGAAAAGAACGAATCAAATATTGGAGGATATGTTACGGGCATGTTGTATTGACCATAAGTTGAATTGGTGTGACATTCTCCCTCTAGTTGAATTCGCTTATAACAATAGTTATCAAGCAACCATTAAAATGGCACCATATGAAGCCTTGTATGGAAGGAAATGTAGATCTCCATTACATTGGGACGAAATAGGAGAAAAGAATGCATTGACTCAAGCTCTTGGTCCAGAAATGACACAAAAAATGATAGAAGATGTAAAGTTAATTCGAGAGAGAATGAAGCGAGGCCCAAGGCAGAGAGAAGAGCTATGCGGACCCAAAAAGAAAGGATATAGAATTCCAAATAGGAGACAAGGTGTTTGTGAAAATCTCTCCTTATAAAAGGGTGATGAGGTTTGGAAGAAAAGGGAAGCTCGCCCCTAGATATATCGGTCCATATGAGGTATTAGAGAAAGTGGGCAAAGTAGCTTACAGACTTGCCTTACCAGCTAGTATGGATCGGATCCATAATGTTTTCCATGTTTCCCTTTTGCGAAAGTATGTTAGTGATCCTTCGCATATATTACAAGCAAATGAAGTGGAGTTAAAAGATGAACTAATTTATGAAGAACGTCCGTTCGATTAGGATAGGACGAATAAAAGAGCTTCGAAATAAGAAAGTACCGCTTGTTAAAATATTGTGGAGGAATCATAATGTAGAAGAAGCGACATGGGAGGTTGAGCAAGATATGAAAGAAAGATATCCAGACCTCTTCAACTGAATTTCGAGGACGAAATTCTTCTAAGAGGGGGATGATTGTAAACCCCGCGTTATTATTCCAATGCCTTAAGGTATGAAATTTACCTTTTCAAGTAATTTTCTTTTTTGAATGGAAGGGTAAAATGGTCAATTTACATGTATTTCGAGATGTAGCCGTTATAAAGTGTAAAGGATGATGTCATTGAAGAGAAATGAGGGTAGAATGGTTATAAAGTTGATTGATAAGGTTAAATGGCATAAACGGTAACCAAGGGTATAATGGTCTTTTCATACAAAACCATATGATTAAGTGTCCATAAAAAGTGCACCAAGGGTAAATTAGTCATTCACCTAATGGGATTGCTTAATGGTTAAGTGTTTTAAAGAATTCAAATGGCATTAAATGAGTACTTATCTTTATGTTGAGGTGGAAATGACCAAAACGCCCTTATATGAAAAATTTATGCCAAATGACCTTTATATCTAACTTTTATTGACCAATCATATTTGAGTATCAATGGAATGAATATTTACAAGGTTTAAAGAGTAGTCGGCCTTGGAGACCCCAAATATATCATCTTCTTCTTCATCTCTCAAATCCACCATAAAAGCCACTAATCCAAGCTTTTATTCTCAAATTTTCTTAGGATTTCAAGTTGATTTTCAAAGGAGATCACCATCCACCCTTAAAGAACTTCAATTTCAGGGTTAAAGGTGAGTTTCAAAACCCTAGTTTTTCTGAATTTTTTGGTTAAAGAGAAATTCATAAGTGGTTGTGTGTGTAAGGTAGAAAGGTGAAACTTTGGAGCCAAGGAGGAGTACCTTTGTGCTTTGAATACTAAGGTAAGGAAAAAAATCTCCCTTATGACTATAATTGATAACACCTAGGGTTTATGAAACTTACATTTATTTATGTTAATATGAGTGTGATGCTATGTTTTGGTTATGGATTGTTTAAATGGGTGTGTTGATTGGTGTATGTGTGCATGTGGAGGATGATTATGCCAATTAAGAGATTTGTAGTTGGACGATGTTTTGGCACTTTTTGGTTCTGTAAAAGGGAGGTTTTTATGGCCTTTTATACTAAGAATGATATGGCAAATGATATGAATGTGCAAATGAAGGTGACATGGTTAAAATAAATAGAATTCGGATTTGGCTTTTTGAGACTTATACTGTACATGCTTCACTGAATCAGTCATAACTGAAGTTATAGAAGTCCGATTGAGTTGATTCTTGAAGTGTTAAAAATTTGAGAAACAGACCTAAAACTTTTATGTTTTAGCCAAAAATAAATTCGAATTAGAAGATAATGGAAAATTGCTTGAAAGTAACGAACTGTATGGCATCCACCTTCTTAATGGAAATTCCCATTTGTTTCTAATTCTAATAAACCCCTGAATAATCTTACTACTGAAATTCTTTGTATTGTATGAGAAATTGAATGAATTAAGTTAAGAAATTTAGTAGGAGAATATAGTATGATTGAGCATGGAATATGTTAGTCCATATGTTTGCATTCATAATGGTAATGCATATAGCTTATTTAGTTGTCTTATGAAAAATTTATGAAATGTTAAAGAATGAATTCCATGAGTCTCTTGAGGTATAAACCAAGATCAGAGGAATGGAATTCTTATGGAAACCATGAGTCCTTTGAGGTGACGACCAAGAACAAGGTAATGGTTCAAATGAATCCGATCGGATAACAAAGACTAATGAAACCATCAAGTATAAAGACAAAAGAAATAAGCATGCCATGTACATGAATATTTCATAAGTCATATATGTTCTATGTTATATTATGTATAATTATGTTATGACTTATGTTTATGAGAAAAGTCCAAAGTGTATGATATGTTTTATGAACTTGTTATGTTAAAGAATGAAGGTCATATTTTGTAGGTAGGTAAGGTCCTAAGTAATATACTTGTAAAATGATGTTTAATGAACCTTAATAGTTTATAAATGGCCATATTCCTTACTGAGCGATTAGCGCTCACCCCACGAAATGTTTTAAAATGTTTTGCAGGTAAGGATTAAGGCATGAAGGCTGGGAGAGGATTCCGAGGGACGCTATGAGCATGAAGGGATGTTTTAATTATGACTTTTGAATGGTTTTGCTAGTATTTAGCGTAGTAATTATGTTCATACCTCATAATGTAGTAATTATGTCCATGTTCTATAATGGAGTAAATATGTTATATTAATAAAGGAAATCAAATTGCTAGTAAATTTTATAAAAGTGTATATGTTCTAGTAAGTATTACTATGGATTTCATAATTTACTCCAAGAAAGGAAATTATATTTTTTGATTATACAATGAACTTATTATAAAAAAAAAAAAATTAAACACATATATCTATATATATGTTTTAAACTACAAGTTTATTCTTTAAATAGGATTTTAAAATAAACTCTTTCCTAGGCGTGCGTTTTCTAGGTTCTCAATGGCCAAGGGATACTTAGGAAATACCCGGCTAGGGAGGGGTTTTACATTTTCTTTCTCGATTATCGGTCGCAGGTTCATAATGCTCATTTTGGTTAATTTACAATTGTAGAAAAATAAAGTCATTATAAAGTTCATTATTATTTAATATGGTCTTTTATTAAACGATGCTCCCACTATTTTACTCAAGTCAATAGCCCTCACTATTAACTCGGGAAAGCCCGTTGACTTTCCTAGTGAACCGAGATCCCATCCTGCCCATTTCAAACCTTCGCTTTGGCGAACAAGCCAAAATGAGTTGATTAGGTAGGCCAACAAACTTAATCCACACCAGTTGAAAGCTCCTACCATTAACCTCAAATGTGAAAAAGCCAACAACAATCACACAATCCAATGGCTCCAACCATTGTCCTCAAGTGTGATTCTCAGTATCAGTAGAGTGGATACTACATGTCACCACGTACACACAATATGTGTATTGCTCTACTATGCCATGACGCCTTTATCAACCTTCGCTTTGGCGAACAAGTAAAACCATCATTTTAAGTCGACCCATCACCATTAAGGAAAACTCCAATGCATTTTAACCTCCCACTGGTAGAAGTGTACCCTTCGCTTTAGCGAACCAGGTTTCGACGAACAATGGTTTGATTCAAACCATGGTGATGGAACGCTTATGTGACTTAATATACTTTAATTGAGGGTTTGTTATTTAATGTCTCACTAGATTATTATCTTTGTTAGAATGACATTGTTTGGCACGTTATTCAACATTCAACCTTAGCATGCATTCTAAACACAATATTAAAATGTGCCGATACATGGCCCAACTAAAACCAATTTCCTCGAGTCTAGAGGAATCGGTTGGTCACCTAGGGGTCCTATAATAAATATTTTGAGTCTTCAAGTATGGTTGCCTCATCCTTTGTTCCGTCTCCAAGTACATTACAAAAACATCATTCTAAATTTATAATAAAATTAATTTCAAACTAATTTTACATTAATAAATTTAGAAACCTCGATTTACATTCGAGGGGAATGAGATGGGAAGAGTATGCACATTGAGAAGAGGAGAAAGGCAAGACACGCAGGCCTTATTTAATAAATTACAACCATACATACCCAAAAAAATTTAAAACATTCACCATAGGTCTAAGGCTCATGTACCGGGCACCATGCAATATACAAACAAGTACATAGCATACATTTAAAAAATAATCAATTTTTGAAATTGGTGGGTCAATTATATTACCCCCTAACAATTTGTGGATCTGCAATTTGGTCCAAAAGTTTTGAAACTTCATAATTTGGCCCCTGCGCACTCGAAAGTGCGCCCGCTACGGCGATGAGTTAGATCGCCGCAGCGTGTGCTAGTTAACTTGACGTTCATGCTCTACGTGTGATCGTCGCACGATGGGTTATATCGTCGTGGCAAGTGCTGATTTCGTACAGTGCTCGTCCTAAGAATGATCGTCGCAGTGATGGTTTATATCACCGCGGCGAGCGCTGATTTCGCAATCAACATGAATGCCAAACACACACACTGCGGCGATGCGTTATATCGCCGCGACGAACGTGCATTGATCTGTAGCTCCGGATTAGTTCAAACAGTAACCATAAACACAGCAAATGGATTTTGCAATCAATCATACACATTGATTTCAACAAAAATCCATCACCCAATATTCCAAACTTGTAGATCATCAATAAATTAAAATTAATCAATTAATTGATTTCTTAAAACATCAATAAATTAAAATTAATCAATTAATTGATTTCTTAAAACATACTTTTAAGGCAGATTTTACTAGATTCTTTAAGGCAACATATTATCAATCAAATACTTGTAATCAACCATCCATATAAAACTGTAAAATATGGTAGCCTATGCTCTGATACCACTGTTAGGAAGTGATCCATTTACGCAACGGAAAACAAAAATAATAATAACAAGGATCGTTCCATAGAACCAAGATCAGGGCACAAATTTACAGTTTATATCAAAATAAGAATCTGCAGAAAATTAATCTAGAGTTTAGAAAATCATACGCACGTTTGGAGGCTCCTCCAAGTTGTCTTTGAATGTATTTTGCTACCGACCCAAATGTAAGATTGAACCAACGTAGTCCACGCGAAGACAATCGCAAGGAACTAAAGAGGGATTTGCTAGATCCTCTTTAGCCTTAAGAAACAAAAGAAATGAAGAGTATTTGATATTTCAATCAAACATGAATTCTAGCGTGAGAGAGAGGAAAAGGGGCTGTGTGTTTTCTCTTTTTCAATCAATTGATATAATGAAAAATCTCTTTCCTTTTACAATTAAAACTTTTCTTTTATAGTAATATTTTAATTGCCCTATTCCCATATGGAATAGGCTTGGGCTCCAACCTAAACACCCCTTGTTTCCAAACACTCCCAATTAGATATTTATCTTAATTCATCATTATCTTAATTAAAATCAATTAATATATATTTAATATACATATTAACATTTAACGATAATGATAATTTATTTAAATACATGCAAACACATATTTAAATGTAATTTCACTTATTTAATTTTTCTAACCAATTAAATAAAGGTTACAACCTCAACAAATTTAATTACACTGTGAAATTACTAAAATATCTTTTTGCCCAAAAAGACGAAAACGCCTTTCTAACTTTCTGAGTCTTAAATTATCTTCTATGTGTGTGACCTATAGGCTCCTCATCATACCTGTAGTGTATAGTATCGCAATTAACACCAATTAATCGTCTCACTAATACACAGACCAAGATTGGCCCCTAGCAAGGCATCATGGCCACCCGATAGATTCGGATTTGACAAAGTAGCTACCTGTCAACGATATGGTTACCGTATAATTCGATCCTTTCATCATACATTATCTCGACAAGACGAAGGCATAGAAATAGTGTCAAACTTCGGTTACTCTCGATATGATGTATTCTGTTACTAGACTAATGGCCTTTATTATAATCTGGATAGAGCAACAACTTAATCCCACTATGGCCATAGTTTTAGTGTCATTGCCATATACTGAATTACGCCGTGAGATAACTTCTCCTATACCCAGGAGTGAGGAATCTTCTGTCTATCCACTATAATCTTGATACGCTCCTTGATGCAGCATATCACCACCGTATTGACAGCTCTGAAAAGAACCGTGTTAGGCTAGTGTCAAACTATACCAATCGGTGCATAAAGTGCTCCGGTGATCTCAAGTCTAAGGATCACATGCACCACCATTCGTTAGAGGATTTCTTCCATAGACACTAGGGTTACTATCCATATGGAATCCTCTGGTGGGTCAGTCCAGTGAACTTGCTGTGGTGTATTCGCCTACAGCAAACACCCATGTGTTGCACTGGGTTGTCACCAAACAACATTGACAAGTGAGATCAGTCCCTGCCTTTCGACTGGGTCATTCAACACTATGATAGCCTTACCGTATTATCTATCCCCTTACTTCAGAGTAATACTGGGGCTATAGACGTATCTAGAATGGCCACCATATGTGCTCATAGGGTTCTCTCTGTCAAGATTTGAAACACTTGATACCCTTGTCACGGTTCTACCGTTGTAAGGACATATATCAATACATATTGCAATAATAATGATTTACGCGATATAGAATAAAATGCCTTTTATTATTGATTAATGAACATTATTATAAAGAGTCAATTCTACAATAATTGATTGGCTCTAGGGCATCTACTCTAACAATTCTACCCTTAAAAGGATTTTTATCAATAAATGGGTAAAATGGTCATTTTGTATGCATTATGTGACGTGAATGTTGTAAAGTGTTAGGAGTTGATGATACTGATAAGAAATATGGTTAAAGGGTCATGAAGGAGCCTAGTAGGGTTAAACGACATAAATGGTTCCCAGGGGGTATAATGGTCTTTTCACAGTAATTAATAGGAATCAAGTATCCGTAAAAGTGTATTATGGGTAAATTAGTTAATTATCTTATGGATTTAGTTGGTCACCAAGTAGAAAAGAGAAGTCAAATGGCATTAAAGGAGTGTAATAATTATGTTGTAGTGGAAATGACCAAAATGCCCTTATATGCAAAATTTATACCAAATGACCCATATCTCTAACTTTTGACGGCCAATCCCATTTGGGAATTAAAAAAATGAAATATTTATAAGATATTTTCTCGGTTAAGTCGGCCATCACTCTTAGAACACCAAACTCTCTTCTTCAAGTCTTATTTTCCTCCATTAAAGGCTTTAATTCAAGCTCTCTCTCTCAAAATTTTCATAGGCTTTCAAGTTGAATTTCGAAGGAGATCACTATCCACACTTAAAGAGCTTCAATTTCAGGATTTAAGGTGAGTTTCAAAACCGTAGTTGTTTTGATTTTTAGTTAAAAGAGAAATTCATAAGTGGTTATGTGTGTAAAGTTGAAAGGGTGAACCTTTGGAGCTAAGGAGGAGTGTCTTTGTGCTTTGAATACTAAGGTAAAGAAAAAAATCTCCCTTATGACTACAATTGATAACACCTAGGGTTGATGAAACTTACATCTATTTATGTTAATTTGAGTGTGGTGCTATGTTTTGGTTATGGATTGTTTAAATGGGTGTGTTGATTGGTGTATGTGTGCATATGGAGGATGATTATGCCAATTAAGAGATTTGTAGTTGGATGATGTTTTGGCACTTTTTGGTTCTGTAAAAAGGGAGGTTTTTATGGCCTTTTATACTTAGAATGATATGGAAAATACTATGAATGTGCAAATGAATGTGACATGGTTAAAAATGAATAGAATTTGGATTTGGCTTTTTAAGACTTATACTATACATGCTTCGCTGAATCAATCATAACGGAAGTTATAAAAGTCTGATTGAGCTGATTCTTGAAGTATTAAAAAGTTGATAAATAGACCTAAAACTTTGATGTTTTAGCCAAAAATCAATTCGAATTGGAAGATGAGGAAAAAATTGCTTGAAAAGTGACAAACTGTATGGCATCCACCTCCTTAATAAAAATTCCCATCTTTTTTATAATTTCTAATAAACCACTGAATAATCTTACTGTTGAAATTCCTTGTGTTGTATTAGAAATCGAATGAATTAATTATTGAATTTAATAGGAAAATATTCATGTCATGGAGTTTTGCTAAATTGATTGATGAATTGTGCAATTGGCCAAGGGTACATGTTAAATGAATGAATAGTATGATTGAGCATGGGAGATGTTATCCCATATGTTTGCATTCATAATGGTAATGCATATAGCTTATTTAGTTGACTTATGAAAAATTTATGAAATGTTAAAGAATGAATTCCATGAGTCTCTTGAGGTATAAACCAAGATCAGAGGAATGGAATCTTTGTGGAAACCATCAGTCTTTTGAGGTGACGACCAAGAACAAGGTAATGGTTTAAATGAATCCGATCGGATAATAAAGACTAATAAATACATCAAGTACAAAGACAAAAGAAATAGGCATGCCATGTTTATGAATATTGCATAAGTCATATATGTTCTATGTTATGTTATATTATGTAAGGTTATGTTATGACTTATGTTTATGAGGAAAGTCCAAAGTGTATGACATGTTTTATGAACTTGATAATGTCAATGAATGAAGGTCATGTCTTGTAGGTAGATAAGGTCTAAGTAATATGCTGGTATAATGAACCATAATAGTTTATAAATGGTCATATTCCCTTCCTGAGCGATTAGCGCTCACCCAACGAAATTTTTTTAAAATGTTTTGCAGGTAAGGATTGAAGCTTGAAGCTAGGAGAGGCTACTGGGGAATGAGATGTGCATGAAGGAATGCTTATCCTATGTTTTGAATTTTTGTTGTAAAATAACATAAAATGGTTTTTGGTTTATGGATGTTGAAGTAAATATGTTTTAATAAACCTCGTATGACCATTTCCTTGTCAAATGAATGAAAAAGGTTAAATGATATTAGTAAATGATATTATATACTTATGATATTAACTCTGTAGGAAGCTAAATTTCTTGAATCATTTTATGGATATGGGATGTTTAATATCATGCTTTCAAATGAAAGAGAAAGAAAAACAAAGACAAAACAGACAAAAGTATAGGTTTTAAAACAAACTCATTTCCTAGGCGTGTCTTTTCTAGGTTCTCAATGGCCAAGGGATGCTTAGGAAATACCTAGCTGGGGAGGGGTTTTACAACATCACTGGTGAAAAAATTTTCCTTCACCACACGGATCCAATCTCTTTTCAAATAAAGAGATTGTCGCAGTGTTAGCAGCTTGCTGCATTATCAAACGTTAGCGCTACAACTCTATCAATTAATATATATTCTTGCAAAACTTCAAGAATTGTAATATAAATAGTGTCAGCACTATGTTTTTCATATAATGGTTTAAAACCCATCAATTTTTGTTGTAAACCCCAACTATGATCTAAGAAATGTATTTTGACAGTTAAAAAATATGTTTTTGATCTACAAAGCCCATATGTCTGATGTAAGTGCAATAGATATATTCCTAAAATTTTGAAATTTGTTTTTAAGTTTATTACTTATTTTGTTATAAAGTTTTAGTATATCTCTTCTACTTGTACTTCTACTAACAAGGGTATATGTTGGACAAAATGCAATTTTAATCATGTGAATAAAATAAGGATTTTCAGATAAACAAATGGGAGAGTTCGTAGAAACTATGAATCTTGCTATTTGCTCTCGTGTAATATGTGCATTGTATTGGCATGTTGAGAGAGTTGAGGATTGTGGATTAAAATTAAGTTGAGTTTGAATTTGCCTACCTAGTCCAGTTGAAGATGTACCGGACAGCTACATTATTTGGGGGTGCTTCTTCTCCAAGTGTCGTCGCATCGTCGAAGTCCCCTTCTCAGCTCCAATAATGGTTCTACAAAAATTACATACCCCACACGATTCTTCCCCCTCCCCATTTGTCTTTGGGTGTTTTGATTTGGTGAAGTGTCGCCATATATCGGGACACGACCCTCTTTAACGGTCGGGGAGGGGAGTTGGGTCATGTCCATGCCCGTTGAGTCGCAGCTCGCTTGTGTTTGGCTACACCTCGTCCCGGCCGAATGTGATTGTTGAATTGCAGTTGCTACCTCTAGAGGAAAAGGTGAAAATGGATTGAACCCTTCCATTTCTTCAGTGGATGGAACGTAAAACTCATTTGGGGATGATCCTCCGAATGCATCATTTTGGGAATCCATTATGAATTTATGATAAAATAATAAATAATTAAAATGAAAAAAAATTAAATAATAATATAAATAAGAGATGATATTGAAAAATAGAAAAAAATTGAATAATATAAATAAATAAATTATAAATATATATATATAAATTAAATGAGAATTTGATTGGAGATTTGAAGTAGAGAATAGAGAGATTGAGTGGTGTGGAAAAAATGAGAAATTTAGGGGATATTTATATGGTAGCATTGGTTGGGGGGTGGAGAGTGAAGAAAAATAAACCTGCACCCCATGAACGTTGGCTACTGCCAACGGTCATGTGACCATTGGTTGCCAGCTAACGATTATATAACTGTTGGCAACAACCAACGGTTAAATGAATTTTTTTTCCTTAAATTTTATAAAATTTTATTTTAACCCCTACAATTTCTGTTTATTTCAAAATTTATAGGGGGTTTTATGTAATTGTCTAAGGGGCTAACAAAATATACCAAAAGGGTTTGGGCTCGGGCCTTGGAGGAGGGCCCAGTGGAGGGACCGAGCCCTCCTCCTTAGGCTGGTCCAGTTTTGGGACCAGGCCTGCTAGGACCGGGTTTTTGGGTTAGGTTTATGGACTTGGTCCTAAATGTCCAACTTTAGTGTTCACGAGCGGTTGAGGAAGACGACACGTGTTGAAAAGGCAACTGAAAGCGTGGTGGCATAGGGTTTGGATCTGGTGTTGGTGGGTGTTGTGTAAGTAAAAGTAGAGGCTTCGAGGAGAAACTAGTAGAAGAAAAAGTGATTGATAGAGAGTTTTGGAAGAATAATAACAAACTAGATAGAAGGCTCACACACTGTGCGGTATGTTTATTGGATATTTTTGAAACAATTTGTAAATATGTTTATGGTAATGACATAAATCACTTATATTCAGTTATAACAATTTTTAATCATATTTTTTCCATGGGTAATATATAGGGGTTGTTAGACTTGGTAAAGATTAAAATTGAAAGCAAAATAAAGTAGCATATAGAGAATCAAGTAAATTTAATATTGAGCAACCAATAACTTGAAGTGAAATTTATTTAATATATTTTTACTATTAAGGAAATGCGTACATTGGTTTTTCATTCTGTCAAGTAGGTTTAGATGATGTAGATGGGTTTTGTTTTGTTTTTTTGTTTTTTTTTTTTTTTTCCTGTGCAACAAATGCGTATTCCCTTGTGTTTATATCATAAATAATATCCATGACAAATTGTATAATGCCTAACATTTAGTCAATGACTTCTTTGAATTTCTAACTAGCAGCATGTAGATTGTCTAAGTTGATGTCAACTTTTTTGGAGAATTTTTGTTAATTCTGATGTCGCTTTAACCATTGATAAATCAAATGGGATACAAAATACAATCAAGTTTTATAAATATATGAAAGTGCTACATTTTAACAATTTCTTATAGTTGTTTAGAAATAGACATAACATGAATGTGTAAATATAAACATGAAACGAACTTCAGACATAGGTTCATACCTTTTAGTTTCTTTGGTGGATAGTTAGAGTTGTCATCGTTGGTGCTAATATTTGTTGCAGACTCTTTTGGTTGCAATGTTCTGTCAACCATTGTGAAATTAACCTAGGGAAAAGTAATGAACAATGAAAGCATAGAGATTTTCATACAATTTGAATGGGTGATTCTTTATCCTTATATGTAGATAAGTGTGAGAGGATTATTTAAATGAGAACAGGATACAAATAGGTGGAAAATGAATAGACAACTCGTAATAAATAAACATGCCAATTGATGAAGTTTCAAAAACTCTTTGGATAATGTGATTCGAAACGATAGTTAATCATACAAGTAATAACAATAGGAAATGTAATGTTGATGCAATAACATATTAATTAAGTACTTAATTATGGGTTGGTGGGTGGATTTTTTCAATTAATAATGGTTCAGAATTTTTTTTAAATATGTAATAGGAATGATTATTGATAGCTATCGTTAATTGATATTATTCAATAATGAGAAACTTTAAGTGAGAAATATTTATTATATTTTGATTGTAAAAGGAATGTGTACATTGGTTTTTCTTGCTGTCAAGTAGATTTGGATGAAGTAGATGGGGGTTCTTCTTTGTTTTACTTAACGTAGTTCAATTCCTCTATAGCAATTGAATACTCCCCTGTTGTTATATCAAATATAATATTCATGGTAGATCACATGATGATTTTATATTTATTAAGTAGTTACTTTATTAAATTTGTCGGAACCACTTTAACTTTTTTACTTTTTTTAAATTATAGTTCGCCGTTGTGCTTTGACATGACAATTGATATATATATATATATATATATATATATGTTTTAAATTAATTGCATTATTTTAATTATTAATATTGTTATATTCATTTAATATAGAGGAGCATATCTAATTATTAATTAAGTTTGTTTTCTAGTTTTGGTGAAATAATTTTTTAATTATACATAGTTTTACATTATGATTTTATTGTTAATTGTCGTTTCTTGGCGTCAAAATGTCTAACATTTTAAAATGATGTCGTTTCATATATTGTTTTAAATAACTTATCATTTCTTTTAATTGTGCTTCGACCATAACTGGAAGGGTATACACTTATCCAAATCTAGTGTATAATATATCAAATTAAAGTTCTATTTGTCTAGTTTTCCAAAATTCAAACCACTCATCAATTGGATTTTTATTGAGTAAGTTATAACCAATTTACTTTTTTTAAATTATAGTTCGCCGCTGTGCTTTGACAAGACAATTGATATATATATATATATATATATATATATATATATATATATATATATATATGTATGTATGTATGTATGTATGTATGTTTTAAATTAATTGCATTATTTTAATTATTAATATTGTTATATTCATTTAATATAGAGGAGCATATCTAATTATTAATTAAGTTTGTTTTCTAGTTTTGGTGAAATAATTTTTTAATTATACATAGTTTTACATTATGATTTTATTGTTAATTGTCATTTCTTGGCGTCAAAATGTCTAACGTTTTAAAATGATGCCGTTTCATACATTGTTTTAAATAACTTGTCATTTCTTTTAAGTGTGGTTCGACCATAACTAGAAGGGTATACACTTATCCAAATCCAGTGTATAATATATCAAATTGAAGCTCTATTTGTCTAGTTTCCCAAAATTCAAACCACTCATCAATTAAATTTTTATTGAGTAAGTTATGACCAATTTACTACTAACTATTTAGTGAAAACTAGAAACATGGGAAACTGAAATATGTGTGATGATAACATGAATGGTTCTGCAACGGGTCCACAGTTATCCAAATTTAGCATATAATATATCAAATTAAAGTCTTGTCTGTCTAGTTTCCAAATATTTAAACCTCTTATTAATTGGATTTTTCTTTTGGCAAGTTATGACCAATTTACTACCAACTGTTAAGTAGAAACCGAGAAATAGGGGAAACCGAAATGTATGTGATGATAAAATGAATGGTTTGGAAATGGGTCTCTAGTTATCCAAATTCATCATATAATAAATAAAATTAAAACCCTATTTGTCTAGTTTCGAAAGATTCAAAATGTTTATCAATTGGAATTTTATTGAGCAAGTTATGGTCAATTTACAACTGACTATTTAGTGAAAACCGAGAAATAGGGGAAACTGAAATATGTGTGATGATAAAATGAATGGTTTGGCAATAGGTCTATAGTTATCCAATTTTAGCGTATAATATATCAAATTAAAAACCTGTCTACCTAGTTTTCAAATATCAAACCTCTAATCAATTGGATTTTTCCTCAGCAAGTTATGACCCATTTACTACTGACCTTTCAGTGGAAATCGAGAAATAAGAGAAATCGAAATGTGTGTGATGATAAAATAAATGGTTTGACAGTAGGTCTACAGTTATCTAAATTCAACCTATAATATATCAAATTAAAGCGCTGTCTGTCTAGTTTTCAAAAATTCAAACCGCTCATGAATTGAAATTTTATTGAGCAAGTTATTACCAATTTACTACTGACTATTCAATAGAAACTGAGAAATAGAGGAAACCGAAATGTCTATGATGATAAAATGAATGGTTCAGCAGTGGGTCTACATTTATCCAAATGTCTGTCTAATTTTTTAAGATTCAAACCGCTCATCAATAAGAATTTTATTGAGCAAGTTATGACCAATTTACTATTGACTGCTTAGTGGAAACCAAGAAACAAGGGAAACTAAAATGTGTGTGATGATAAAATGAATGGTTTGATAGTGTGTCTACAGTTATCCAAATTAATCCTCAAATATATCAAATTAAATCCATCTCTATCTAATTTCAAAATATTCAAACCGCTCATCAATTGGAATTTTATTGTGCAAGTTATGGCCAATTTACTATTGACTGTTCAGTGAAAACCGAGAAACAGGGGAAACTGAAATGTGTGTGATGATAAAATAAATGGTTTGGCAATGACTATACAGTTATCCAAATTTAGCATATAATATATCAAATTAAAGACCTATCTATTTAGTTTTCAAATATTCAAACCTTTCATAAATTGGAGTTTTATTGAGCACATTATGACCAATTTACTACTGACTATTCAGTGGAAATTGAGAAACAGGGGAAACCGAAATGTATTGATGATAAAAATAAACATTATTCAACATTTCTTTCAATAGGCAATAGTAATTTAAATGGTGGGTTTTTTAAAGATAATAACAATGGCTGAGCTTATTACAATGGTTCCGAATAATATAAATTGATCGACATAGTACAATGGTTTGACAATTTTTTAATACGCAATAGTAATTTAAATAGGCATTTTATTTCAATTAAACATTGTTAAGCATATGTTTTGCATTGGCAATAGTAATTTAAATGGTGGATTTTTTTAAAGATAATAACAATTTGTGTGATGATAAAAATTAAACATTGTTCAGCATTTTTTGAATAGGCAATAGTAATTTAAATGGTGGATATTTCAAAAATATAACAATGGTTCTGAATAATACAAATTGATAGGCATATTATAATGGTTCAACAATTTTTTGAATAGGCAATAGTAATATAAATAGGCATATTATTTCAATTAAACCTTGTTAAGCATATTTTTTGCATTGGCAATAGTAATTTAAATGGTGGATTTTTTAAAGATAGTAACAATGATTCCATAGATTTTTTTAAGATAATAATAATAGTTCGGCATATTACAAATGGTTTACTAAATTTACATGGTTTGACATCAAACATTAGTTGTTATTTATGAAATAAATAAAATTGGTTATATTTAGCAACAAAATCTTTTCATTATATATGTACATAACATAAAAAAAATATATCAACAACAAGAGAGAACAAATACAATTAAAACTACATATCGATATTTGTTTTCCTTTCTCATCACTAAAATTGAATTAGTTTTTATATCACAAATTCTTGCCTATTTATCTTGAAATGGTGAATGATACCAATCCTCACAGGTCATCATCACTTGATTTTCTTGAAACAGATGAAAATGAAGATGAAAAGATGGAGATAGTTATTAAAGGACAATTCCATTAAAAAATGAAAATTCTAAACTAAACAAAGAAATACAACTAAATATTATGCAACAACGTCACAAAACTATCAAAAAAAAAAAAAAAAAAAGCACAACTACAATTAAATATCAAACATCAGTTGATATTTGTGAAACAAATGAAAATCGTTCTCCTTCGTTGAAACTAGAGTGGGCATTTGGGGACCGGGCCCAAAACCCAAAGGCTCCAAAAGCGAGCCTAGGGACCGGTCCTTGAGGAGGTCCTACGAGGCCTGGTCCCAAAAGCAGGACCAGGCCTAAGGAGGAGGGGGCGGGCCCAGGCCTGGGCCTAAAAGTTTTTTTGTCTTTTATCAATTTAATCCTTTGTAAAATTACATTAAACCCCCTAAAATCAGTATAAATTCAAGGACTAAAATAAAATTTTACAATATTTATTAAAAAAAATAATAAAATAACCGTTGGCTGCAACGGTAACGGCCAAGTGCCAACGGTTACATACTTACATTTATTATTTATATAATATAAGTTTTTTTTTTCATTTTCCCCCCCACAACTACACTATAAATAACGCTAAAACCTTTAATTTTTTTCACACCAATCTCTGAATCTCTCATTCTTTCATTCTCTCAATCTCTCTACTCCAAATCTCCAATCAATTTCTCATTCAATTTATATTTATAATTTACTTATATTATTCAAATTTTTTTCTATTTTTCAATATCATCATAATTTCATATTATTATTTAATTTCTTTTCATTTTAATTATTTATTATTTTATCATAAATTTATAATGTCTTCCCCAAATGAGTTTTACGTTCCATCCACTGAAGAAATTGAAGCCTTCAATCCATTTTCACCATTTCCTCCAGAGGATGCAGCTGTAATTCCACAACCACATTCGGCCGGGACGAGGTGTAACCAAACACATGTGAGCTGCGAGTCAACGGGCACGGACATGGCCCAACCCCCCGACCGTCAAAGAGGGTCGTGTCCGATGTCTGGCGATATTTCACCAAATCAAAACGGCCAAAGACAAATGGGGAGGGGGAAGAATCGTGTGGGATATGTAATTTATGTGGAACCATTATTGGGGCTGAGAAGGGGACTTTGACGATGCGACGACACGTAGAGAAGAAGCATCCCCAAATAAGTGCATCTTCAAGTGGATTAGGTAGACAAATTCAAACTCAACTTAATTTTAATCCACAATCCTCAACTCTCTCAACATGGCAATACAATACACATGTTGCACGAGAGGAAATAGCAAGATATATAGTTGCTACAGACTCTCCCATTTGTTTATCTGAAAATCCTTTTTTTGTTAATATGGTTAAAACTGCATTTTGTCCAGCATATACCCCTGTTAGTAGAACTACAAGTAGAAGAGATATACTAAAACTTTATAACAAAATAAATAATAAACTTAAAAACGAATTTCAAAATTTTAGAAATATATCTATTGCACTTACATCAGACATATGGGCTTGTAGATCAAAAACCGATTTTTTAACTGTTACAGTACATTTCTTAGATCATAATTGGGGTTTACAACAAAAATTGATAGGTTTTAAACCATTATATGAAAAACATAGTGCTGAAACTATTTATTTTACGATTCTTGAAGTTTTGCAAGAATATTTATTAACTGATAGAGTTGTAGTGCTAACGCTTGATAATGTAACTGCTAACACCGTGGCAATATCTTTATTTGAAAAGAAATTGGATCCGCTTGGTGAAGGCAAATTTTATCACTAGAGATGTGCTTGTCACATCATCAATTTGATAGTTAAAGCAGGTTTTGATGCTATACATTCAAGGATTGAGAGGGTGCGTAGAGCTATCGGATTTATCGTCGGCGGTAGCAATAAAAGATGGCAGGAGTACGTCAAATATTGTAAGCAAGAGGACCCACCGGTTCGACCTTTGAAGTTATGTACAGACATGCCTATCCGTTGGAACTCTACCTACTTGATGTTGGAAAAAGCTTTGCCAACCGCGAAACAAATTACAGATTTCGTCAAGGCCAAGGAAGACCTATCCAGAGGAAGTTGTCGATTATGATGATTGGGGGGTTTGTGAACTTTTTTATTCATTTCTTAAAATTTTTTATGATGCTACTAATACATTAAGTGGTATTTATTATCCAACTACTAATTTAGTGTTAGATATTTTAGTTCAAATTGCTAAAACTTTTTATCAATATAGACATGATAACATTTTTAGTGAAATTGTTTCAAGTATGGAAGAAAAATATAAGAGATATTGGTTAGATATTCCATTCTTATATGGATTAGGCCTTTTTCTAGATCCTAGGTTTAAATTATCCGTAGTTAACGGTGTAATTACTGAGTTAGGCCATTATTTAGGATATGATTATACGTCTTATTTGACTAACTTTAAAAACAAATTGGATAGGCTTTTTTCTTTATATGAGAACAGATACAATGCAAGTAGAAGTGGAAGTGGAAGTGGAAGTGGAAGTGGAAGTGGAACATCTAGGAGAGGCGATCAGGACCTTGATGTAGCCCCCCCTCAATGGTCGACCAAGTGGGTGTATGTGGGACGTAGCGGAAGCTCCAACTCTAGCTCCAGCTCGTACATACATAGACCAAATGAGATGACTCGCTACCTACAGGTGGACTTGACCTTTATGACGTTGAAGGAGCAACTTGACATGGATATTCTTCAATGGTGGAACCAACAAGAAAGTCAATTCCCCATTATATCCCAAATGGCACGTGACATTTTATCTGTGCCGATTTCTACAATTGCATCCGAGTCAACATTTTCAACGAGTGGTCGGATTGTTGAAGACAGAAGATGTTCTTTAACCGATGAGATGATTGAAGTGATAACGTGTTTACGGGATTGGACTCATGGAGAAAGAAGACTACAACAGCACCCTGAAGATCCCGAACTACTCGAACTCTTTAGGAATACAGATTTGAATAATGTAACTAGTGTTGACGATGAAAATGAAGATGAATAATTTAATAAAAAAATTATTTAATTGTTTATTTGTGAAGCGTGAATGTGTGAAATGTGAATATTATATTTATGTTAAAAATTAAAATTAATTATTATTTTTTAAAATTAATTAAATTTTTAGAAACTTACTAATCAACCCCTAAAAAATACTAAAAACCCCCTATAAAATTTCGTTTTACCCCCAAAATATAAAAAAAATTGAGGGGGGAAATTAAATTTTCCAAACCCCATGGGACCGGTCCTAGGACCGGTCGTGGGCCCATGGGACCAGTCCGGACCAAGCCTAAGGCCTGGTCCGGGCCCTGATTTTTCTCATGGGCTGGGCCAGGTCCCAGCCCATGCCCATGAGCTGGTCCCATTTGGGACCAGTCCCAAGGGACCGGTGTCCCTTGCCCAGGTATAGTTGAAACCATTAAATAGTGTTAGTGATTGATCTCCAGTAAGTAGCGGAAAAATAAAAAATAAACCAGAAATCAATCACCTTTTATGCCAAGATCTGGGTATCGATTAAATTGCTTACATGTTAAAAACAAAAATTTTGTATGGTAGAACCGTAACGAGGGTATCAAGTGTTTCAAATATTGATAGTGAGAACCCTATGAGCATATATGGTGGCCATTCTAGAAATGTCCATAGCCCCAGTATTATTCTGACCAACGGCACAGATAATATGGTAAGGCTATCATAGTGTTGAACGACCTTGCCAAAAGGTAGTGACTGATCTCACTTGTCAAGGTTGTTTGCTGACAACCTGGTGCAACACATGGGTGTTTGTTGTAGGTAACTTCACTAGACTGACCCACCAGAGGATTCCATATAGATGGTAACCCCAGTGTCTATGGAACAAATCCTCTAACGAATGGTGCTGTATGTGATCCTTAGACTTGAGATCAACGGAGCACCTTGTGCTCTGATTGATGAAGTTTGACACTAGCCTAACGCATTTCTATTTAGAGTTGTCAATACAGTAGTGATTGGCTGCATCGAGGAGTGTATCAAGACTATGGTGGATCGATAGATGATTCATCACTCTTGGGTACGGGAGAAGTTATCTCACTGTGCAATTCAGTAAATAACAATGACACTAAAACTATGGCCACAGTGGGATTGAGTTGTTGCTCAATCTAATTTATTATTCTTGTCATTGGTCTAATAACTGAATACAAACATATCGAGAGTAACTAAGGTTGACACTATTTCTGTACCTTAGTCTCGATGAGATAACAGATGATGAAAGGATTTGATTGCACGGTAACCATATCGTTGACCAGTAGCTACTTCGCTGAATCTGAATCAGTTGGGTGGCCATGATGCCTTGCTAGGAGCCAATCTTGGTCTGTGTGTAATGAGACGATTAATTGGTGTTAATCGCGATACTACTCACTGGTGGTATGATAAGAAGTCTACGGGTCACACACATAGAAGATAATTTGAGAATCAGTTTTTGCAAGGGGCATTTTCATCTTTTAGGACGAAAGGGTAATTTGGTAATCTCACAGTGCAATTAAATTTGCTTAGGTTGCTGCATTTATTTAATTTAATGTTAAAATTAAATAAGTGAGATTATATTTAAATATATGTATGCATATATTTAAATGAATTATTACTATTATTAAGTGTTAATATATTTTTATATAAATATATTAATTGATCTTAATTATAATAATAATAATAAAAATAAAATACAAATTGAGAGTGTTTGGACACAAGGGCTTGTTTGGGTTGGAGTCCACTCCTATCCCTAAAGGGATTAGGGTTTCACACATGCACTATATAAGTGCACGTGCGTTGAGAGAATTATTAATTCCATCAATCATTGAGAGAAAGAAAAGCTACCCTCTCTCTCCCTTCACTCTCACGCTGCCCCTTGGGTTTACTGAATCAAAGTTTTCCTTTGATTCAATTTGGTTCTTGAAGCTAAAGAGGATCTAGCAAATCTCTCTTTAGCTAGATTTTCAGGTTATCTTCATATGGATCACCACTGGTTCGATTCTATTTTGAATCAGTAGCGAATCTGAGTCAGAAACAAAGCGAAAGAGCCTCCAAACGCACGTATGATCTCTGACCTTCTTGATAGTTTATATTTCTGTAGAATTTTTTATTTAACATATTGACTATATAATCTATACTCTGATCTTGGGTTTTAGCAGAATCAATTTATCCTTCAAATTTTTTTTTTTGTTGCGTTGGGTAGAGTAGCAGGTTATATAGTTTAATCTGAGATTGATAACATGTGTTTGATAGATAACATGTTATTTTGTTAAATCTGTATATATTCTGCGTTGATGGGATGTTTTTGAGAAATCGATTGACTCAGGAAACTTGATAAATCTTGATTTATTAATGATCTACAATTTTGGTATATTATGATGTGGATTTTCATTGATATCTGATGTTAAGATTGATTGCAAAATCAGTTTGGCATTCTGTGCGGCTGATTGAGCTAATCTGATGCAGATTAGCATACGCTCGTTGCGGCGATATAATCCATTGTTGTGGCAATCGTTGTTTGGCATACTCACTGATTGAAAATCAGTGCTTGCCGTGGTGATATAATGCATCATTGCGGTGATCATTCTTTAGTGTGATCGTTAATTGAATATCAGCACACACTGTGGCAATATAACCCATTGTTGAGATGGTCGTAGTCTAAAGTGCGGGTTGACGAAAGTCAACGCTCGCCGCGGTGATTGCACATGGTGCATGTACGTGATGTAAGTCAGTGCACGCCGTGGCGAGCATACTTTCAAGTGCGTAGGGGCCTAAGCGAAATGTTTTAAAACTTTTAGACCAACTTATAGATCTGTAAATTGTCAGAGGGTAATTATAATTTCACCCACCCAATTCAAAATTGATTGTTTTGAATGTATGCAAAGTACTTGTTTGAATATTGCACGGTGCCCGGTACATGAGCCTTAGACCTATGGTAAATGTTTTAAATTTTTGGGTATGTATGATTGTAAATTTTAAATAGGGCATGCATGCCATGCCTTTCTCCCTTTTCTCAATGTACATTCTATTTTTATCTCATTCCCCTTGAATGTAAAATTAGTTTAGGATTAATTTCACTGTAAATTTAGAATGATGTATTTTGTAATTACTTGAAGACGGAGCAAGGATGAGGCAATCATACTTGAAGACTCAAGATATTTATTACAGGACCCTTAGGTGACCCATTGATTCCTCCAGGTTTGAGGAAATCAATTTTAGCTAGGCCATGTACCGGCACGTTTATATTTTGTTTAGAATGCATGCTAAGATTGAATGTTTCAAAACATGCCAAACGATGTCATTCTAACAAAGATAAAAACTAGTGAGACATAAAATAAAATCGCTCAAATAAAGTAAGTCACGAAAGCCTTCCATCACCATGGGTTTAATCAAACCACTATTCGTTGGAATCTTGTTCGCCAAAGCGAAGGGTACACTTCTACCAGTGGGAGGTTAAAGCTCATTGGAGTTTTCCTTAATGGTGAAAGGTCAACTTAAAATGATTGTTTTGCTTGTTTGCTAAAGCGACAGTTGATAAACATGTCATAGGCATAGTAGAGAAGTACACTTGTTATGTGTATGTGTATGTGGTGACATGTAGTGTCCATTCTACTGATACTGGGAATCATACTAGAGGACGATGGCTAGGTCATTGGATTGTGTGATTGGCTTGCTTCACATTTGAGGTTGATAGTGGGAGCTATCAACTAGTGTGGATTAAGTTTGTTGGCCTACCTAATCAACCCATTTTGGCTTGTCCGCCAAAACGAAGGTTTGAAATGGGGTCCACTAGGAAAGCCAATAGGCTTTCCTGAGTTAATAGTGAGGGCTATTGACTTGAGGAAAATAGTGGGAGCGTTTTAATAAAAGACCATATTAAATGTTAATGAACATTATAATGACTTTTACTTTTCTACAATTGTAGATTCACCAAAATGAGCATTATGAACCTGCGACCGATAATCAAGAAAGAGTACTGGCTGGATGGATCCAATTTCTTGGACTAGTATTGTAATCTTCGGATTATACTGAAGTCTGAAAATAAATTGTATATCCTTGATAAGCCATATATGGCTAAGCATGGTCCTGATGCCACTCAGGAAGTAAAGGATACTTATCAAAAGTTCCTTGATGATGCTTATGTCGTTCAATGCCTTATGTTAGCATTGATGACACCTGAGCTACAAAAGAAGCATGAGAATATGGACGTTGCTACCATTATTCTGCACCTTAAGGAGCTTTTCGAAGGAAATGCTTGACATGAGAGGTACAAGGTATCGAGTGTGTTGTCTAGGAGCCATATGACTGAGGGAGCCCAAGTTGGCCCTTATGTGCTCAAGATGATCGAGCACATGGAGAGGCTTGAGACTTTGGGGTTTGGGTTGGATGCAGACTTGCAAGTGGATTTAATTTTGCAATCCTTACCTGATTCTTTTGCACTATTCATAATAAAATTCAACATCAACACAATAGTGAAATCCCTATCAGAGCTTCCAAACATGCTGAAGACCTCAGAGCAGGACATGAAAATGTCCAAGCCCATTTTACTAGTGGCTGCCAGTAAAGGAAAAGGTAGAGGCAAGGGAAAGGCCAAGGCCAAACCCAAGTCCAAACCCCAAGGACATGATGCTCTTAGGCCTGAGAGTGGCGTTGGGAAGGGTGGGAAAGTAATCTGCTTCTATTATGGAAAGTTTGGCTACTAGAGGAAGCTCTGCAAGGTTTCCTCGCCAGCAAGAAGAAGTTAGAGGCTTCGACTTCAGGTATGTTCATGATTGAGATTAACTTCTCTCCTTTGATATCTTGGGTCATTGACATAGGATGTGGTTCTCACATCTACACTGACTCTCTTTTTAGCTAGTATACTGGTAAAATAATAGTAAAAACTCATTAAATATATATAAGAAAATATATAAACGAGTATAAAAGTATGGGCCCATATTTAATTTTCTCTATACAAAAAACTTAACATAATATGATAAAGTCTCAAAATAGTAACTCGACAGTTTTGTCCAACCTTTCCACTGCGTGATGTTTCAAGTGACCAAATCTCACCTGTTTCCTACAAAAACATTGAAAACAACGGGGTAAGCACTAATTACTCAGTAAGTAAACCCTCTATGCTACCCTTCTCTCTCCGTTGCTTAAATTCTGAATTTCTTTCCTTACTTCACACTTCCCCATTTTTCTTTATTCTTTCTCTACTCTTACTCTATTTTTCTCTCTGTTCTTTCTATTCTAATTTCCCACTACTCAGATAATGGGCATGGTATTATGCATATATATATTGCAAATGCACAAATGTATAAAATATGCATTTTCTTTTCTATTTTTCTTATTTCGTTTTCTGTTTCTGTTCTCTGTATTTCTTTCTTTGCTTCCTTTTCTAGTCTTTCTTTCTTTCTATTCTTTCTTTTCTTTCTCATTCTTTTCTTTTCTTTCTTATTCTTTTCTTTTCTTACTCTTTTGCTGATCAGACTCGGTTGAGGCATGGATTTGGAACCTTGGCCGTGTGAGTGTATTCTTCTTTCTTGTGTATAGCCCTCATCCACATGCACTCTTACGGACTGTACCAATTCTTCTTTCTTCTTCTTAGGCCGTTCACTAAAGGCGGCTTGCATGTGGGGAAAATTTTTCTTGTCACTCACAGTTCCCCGTCGCAACAACCTTTTCTTCTTTACATTTTTTAAAGATGCTTATGCTTATGTAGCGTCTTGTGATAGGTGCCAAAGAACAGGGAATATAGCTAGGAAACATGAGATTCCCTTGAACAATATTATTGAATGTGAATTATTTGATGTTTGGGGGATAGACTTTATGGGACCTTTTCCTAATTCATTTTCTAATAAATGCATCCTTGTGGCGGTGACTACGTTTCTAAGTGGGTGGAAGTTGAGGCATTTAGAACAAATAATGCTAGGCTGGTTGTTAAATTTTTAAAGAAACATATTTTTTCTAGATTTGGCACCCCTAGGGCAATTATTAGTGATGGTGGGACACATTTTTGCAATAAACAGTTTGATAATCTTTTGAAAAAATATGGGATCACACATAAGGTTGCCACTCCTTATCACCCACAAACTAGTGGCCAAGTGGAGGTATCTAATAAGGAACTGAAACAAATTTTAGAAAAGACCGTTACCTCTAGAAAAGATTGGTCTTTGCGATTGGATGATGCATTGTGGGCATATAGAACAGCTTTTAAAACCCCTATTGGTATGTCCCCATATAGACTAGTTTTTGGGAAAGCATGCCATCTCCCTGTTGAACTTGAGCATTGTGCATATTGTGCTACAAAATTTCTTAACTTTGATATGCAAGCTGTAGGTGAAAATAGGTTGCTACAATTGAATGAGATGGATGAATTTCGGAGTCATGCTTATGAGAATGCGAAGATCTATAAAGAGAGAACAAAAAAATGGCATGACAAGCATATTACGAAAAGAGAGTTCGTCGAAGGGGAAAAGGTGTTGCTCTATAACTCTAGACTCAGACTTTTTCCAGGTAAGTTAAGGTCTAGATGGTCAAGACCTTTCACGGTCACCCAAGTATTTCCTTCTGGCGCCATTGAGATTTCCCATGAGCAGAAAGGCACATTCAAGGTGAATGGACAACGTCTCAAGCATTATGAAGATAGAGGATGGAAAAAAGATAAGATCTCCATGGCACTACATGAACTAGAATAAGCAAGCGCAGAAAGTCAAGCTAACGACTCTAAATTAGAACTAATTTTTGTTTATTTTTATTTTTTTATTGTTTCTTTCTCTCTTCTACAGTTATTTTATTTTTGCTTGATTGTGTTTTTATTTTTGTTGTGTCATCGTCAGAACAAGGAACAAATTTGGGGGAAGCTTATGTGCTAGAAGAAGAAGACAATTTCGAGCAGACTAGAACACAGGGCACCCCATGTCACTTTACACAACCGAGGCCATGTTGACAGATGAAAAGGTTGCAGAGTCCAGGCTTCACCACAGGGTACCCCGTGTCACTTTACACAGCCGTGGTTTTTTTTTTCTAAAAACAAAAAAGCAAAATGTTTAACAAAAAGAAAAAGGGAAGTGGCAGGCCATTACCCTAGAAAAAAACAATTTCCTTTCTTCCCACTTTTCACTTGCTGTCCACCGCTCCAACCATCTTCTTCTCCTAACCAACTTTGTTTTCTTTTTGTTTAAATCTTGTGCATTTTTTTTGTCCTTTTCTCTTTTAAGGTAAGTTTTTATTTCTTTGCCTTTATTTGATTTTGGTGGAATCATTCATTAATTTTTTTTTTTTTTTTTTTTTTTGCCATAGAGTGCTTTGATTATTGTGGGTTTATACTTCGGTGGGGTCATGCTAAACTTATTTCTTATACTCCTCATGTCTTGGTTGTGTTTCTTTTTACATTTTTCTGTCAGTTATTTAGTTTCAGTTTGTACTTGGCCACTATTAAATAGGGGATTTTCGTATCTTGTTTGGTTGTTGGATATGAGTGTTTGCCATTGTCATTTTGCGACTTCATTCTTCTCTTTTTGTCTTGTTTCAGTTCATTTTTGTTGGTTTTATTTGTACGCATATCAACTTTCGCACTTAATGGGTCCACAAAAGAAACAGAAGACTACAAAAGGAGCAAAGTCCTCGTCTTCCAAACAATCAGCCTCATCCTCTCGAAGATCCATAATTCCAAACATTCCAGGAGCTATTATCTTCAAAAGCAAGGACTAAGAGGATAGGTATGCCACTCTTGCCTAACGGCCTATAGTTTGTACACGTTATATGGACGATGCAGTGTTGCTAGAGTTAGACTTAAAAGACGAAATTGATCGTCTGCTTAGTAACATAGGTTGGACTACATTTATGGGGTTGAAATCAAGCACCTATGTCAAATTAACCTTAGAGTTTCTTAGTTCTTTTTCATATAAGGTAGTCGCCAAAGATAAACAAGATGAAGGATGCATTTCATTTAGACTGTTAAACCAAGACCATTGTCTCAATCTATCTCAGTTTAATGACATTTTTAGTTTCTCTACCTTGGGATTCAGATTTCCTCCTCCTGAATATGTTGAAAATGTAGCTTGGCACAGCGTTACCAACACACAACACATCCAACAATATGATGCTAGTTTTTCTAAAGCCACTCACTTACGAAACCCTGCCTACAAATACATTCATAGAGTCATGTCACATACCATTTTCGGGCGGGGAGAAAGTACAGAGGTTGTTAATAAGAGTGAATTGTTTTGTTTATGGTGCATGGAGAAAAGCCATAAACACAACTTAGGTATTTGGATTTTAGGACATTTGAATCATGTAGCACATGGTCGGACCAGTAAGACTACAGTTGCTGGTTTAATCACCACTATTGCTAAATCAGTCGGCATCTCGGATGCGCAATTAGGTGAACCCTGTAATATCCCACTTGAGGTACGTATTTAAGCTTTACTGTATTAGTTAAAAGTTTACTGTTTCAGCTTCAATTGAGTTTGTTTGTTGTCATGGTTAGTTTGTATGTTGAGTTGGTTGAATGGTTGCCTTGAAATTGGTTGAGTTTTGGTGAAGTTTGGAAATCCAATCTTCGCCGGGGCGAAGAAGAAGCTTCGCCGTGGCGAGGAGGAGCTGCACCCATGGGTAGGTTCTGCCCTGTTTCGCCGGGGCGACGGAAAGTTCTTCGCCGTGGCGACGAGTCTAATAAAAAGTTTCTTGAGTTTTCTAGAGAATTCTTCTTTTGGGGCCCAATGACCATTCTACCCCTAATTAGTAGGAAAAGTGGGGAGTAAAATGTAAGGAAATTTAGTAGAGATTGTGTTTGGATGGGGGTGTATTTGTAAAGAATCAAAGGATATAGATGGAATTTCTAAGGAAGGGCAAGGGCAAAATGGGAAATGATGCTTATAATATGAGCTAAAAAGGGTTAAGTGTAGAGAAACCCTTTAGTCCATCCTTTCCACCGCCTCTTCCATTTGCCTAATTTCTCTCAATTTCTCCATCCAATCCTTCCAAGATTTCTAAGGAGTTTAGAGAGCTTTTGAGTAATTTTGAGTAGAGATTTCATCTAAAGCATCCTAAGGTAAGGATTCATGCTTTAGATGTGAGTTTTCTTATAGTTATAGTGAAGTCTTAATTGGTTGTTATTGTTCTTGTTGTTGTTTTGAGTTGTAGAGACGAGACAAGACAACAAAGGAAAAGAAAAGTGCTAAAGAAGTCACCTTTTCACAAGGTAAGTAAATCCAACCAAGTTGAGATTTGAATAAGCTTTTGAGTAGAGATGTATGCATGATCAGTATATAATATGCTTGATGAGAAATTGAGTTGAGATGAGTAGCTATTTTTTGGTTGTTGGATAGACTCCATGTATGAGAAGTGTTTTAATGTGTATTGAGAAATGGAACTTGAGATGAAGTTTGAGAGATATTGTGTAAACAGATTTGGAAGTGCTTTTCTTGACAGGGATTATGGTTATTTGAGGGAGTTTTCCCCCATTTTGGATGGCTAGAGAATGAAGTATAGTAGTAATTTTAGTAGAGTGTTTATATGCACATGAGTTGCTTGATGAAATGCCTAGGTGAAATCTGCCCTGTCACTGCCGTGACTTTCTAAGTAATATTTGGGCAACTTATGGATTGAACTGGGCTGAGACCAAAACATATAAGTTGTAGCCCTGTCTCTAAGCTTTAAAACGAGACCAAAACCGTAGCAATCCGAGATGTATAACACAAGTTATGGCCTTTTTAGTGTGACCTGTGCAGAATGACTGTTTTGAGGATATCTTGTATTTGGCATTTCATTAGTGCATTAGTGAGCATGAGCTAGCTATACACATTTGTTTATACACTTAAGAAGTAGCTTGAGACATAGTAGAGAATTTGAGTATAAGCTACTTTAAGAGTTAAGAGAAAGAGAATAGAGTAGGTTGTGCGATGGGGAACCCGTGAGTAATGGGTAGAGTATTCCCGCATGTACGCCGCATTGAGAGAGCGGCATGAGTATGAGATAGAGAAGTGGTGTAGCCCGTGAGAGTGCATGCGGATGAGAGCTATACCCGAGTACCCGAGAGAGAGATTATACACTCACATGGCCAAGGGTTCCGAATCCATGCATAACCAAGTCCGATCGGCTGAGGATGAGTAGAGGTCACATAGAGCGGGAGCGAGTCCCGCCCATGCCCCCGGTAAGATGGGGCTGTGACTTACTAAAGAGAGTTAATAGAAAAGAGTTCTAAGAGAAAGAGAAAGAGAAAAAGAGAGAGAAGTACCGAAGAGAAATTGAATGAGAAGTTGTAAGGAAAGAATTAGAGAGAGAGTTACGGGGATAGATGAGTAGAGGATTTACTTACTGAGCATTATTTTAGTGCTCACCCCGTTGTTTTCCTATGTTTTGCAGGATCCAGGTGAGGACACAGTCGGATGGACGACGACCGAGGGGAGGCGGTTGCACTGTCCACCATGTTTTAATATCTTTTGTACACATTATAAGTTTGTGTAAAAATGTATATGTTTGTAAAGAATATATATACATATTTAATAAAAAGAAAATTTTGGGCCCAATTTCTTTATATTATTTTACATGTATTTTATTATGAGTATTTGAGTAGAAAGTGGCTATTACAAACCCATTGTAGGTAAAGAACGTATTGACCTTGCTACCTTAACTGCTATGTGTATATGTATTCCCTATCGTTGTCAATATGTTTTACAAGATGGATAGAGACGTCCTATTCTGCCACCGACTGATATTGCTTAGTCTCCTCCCGAGGACTTGGCAAATGACACTCCAATAGGCTTTCATGCAGAGAGAGCTGCGCCGAGCACTAAGCGTCAAGCCATTCTGACTCCACAAGCTCAAGCACATGTGCCTTTAAAGACGCTCTTACAGGTAGTGCACAGAATAGAGACTAGCATCAACAATGTCAATGATCACCTGCTCGTTCTGGAAGCCAAATTTGATCGTTATATAAGCTCACCTTCCTAAGTGTTCAGTCCTCTACATGCAGGGAAGTTTCTCTCTTTTATCTTCCTTTTTTTTTTTTATGTGTTGTTTCTTGCTTGTCATGCATTGAGGACATTGCATTCTTTAAGTTTGGGAGAGTGGGTAGTTGGGTTTGTGTTGCATTGTTGATGCCCTATTTCTTTTGTTTGGTGTGTTTGTTTTTAGGAAGTGCTTAGTTTGTTTGCTTGTTTTTTTTTTTTTTTCTTGTTTGTTTGGTTTGTATTTGGTATTTGTTGCATGGTGGGTAGTATGCTTATGCTGTTGATACAATCCCGAACGAAACTTTGTGATATTCCCAAAAAAAAAAAAAAAAATTGCTTTTTGTAATGAACTTTGTAATCACTTGGAGTAGTGGCAGTATCAAGTCATTGAAAGGATTCACTATGCTTATGTGTTTATTTTTGAATGACCTGCTCCGCTATTTCGAGCTACTTAGTAACCAGGAGTATTCATGAGACCCATGTTTACTTTTGCGTCAAACCGTAGCTTGAATTATGAGTATGCAAAGCACTTTATGTGTTGTGACATTGTTGAGTAACCGGGGGCATTCATAAAAAAAATGTTTGCATTCGCGTAAAAAGGTAATTCGACAATCTAAAGAAGCCTATGAAAAAAAAAAAAAAAAAAAAAAAAACAAAGAGAGAAAAATGAGCAGGGGGTTAAGTATAAAGTCTTGGTGAGACACGACTGCGTTAGGGAAAGATTAGAGTTGCACAATTAGCTGGGTTGTATGTTTGGATGCATGAGAATTATTTAAAGCGTGTTTGCCTTCTTTCCTTGATTTTGGAAGTGCTACGAATCCTTGATGATTGTTGAGTTTGTTTCTTCTGATATTTTCTTTACTCGGGGACGAGCAAAGGACTAAGTTTGGGGGGAGTTGATAAGTTGCATAAATTTAGTGTTTTTAGGTTTGTTTTTATAGCCTTCTAGTTAATTTTTCATTTGTTTTCTGTGTTTTGATGTTAGTTTTTGTTAAGTTTGAAATATGAATGGTTAGCTATTGATTTGGAGAATTTTTGTAATTTTCAGGCGTTAATTGAGTAGATTGGAGCATTGGAATGAAATTGAAATTCAAAGCTTGAAGAAATTAAGATTAGCTGACAAGTTTGGAGGCCATGGCCTTGCCTTGGTGGTTCACCACAGCCGTGGTGGTGGAATGAAGATAAAATAACGAGGACAGGAAACACCATGGCCTAGGCTGTGGTGACGTACATTTGGACACGACCAGGGCTATGTCGGACACTTTTAGGGTTTTTATTAGTTTTTCTTTCCTTTTTCACTTAGGTGTCTTTTGGGTATTTAAGGGTGATTAAGATTACTCCTTAGAGGCTGAATTTTACCTATTCTTGAAAGGAGATTATTGTGTAACAAAAGAGAAAGGAGAATCAAGAACAAAATTCATCACAGAGTTTGTTTTTACCTTTTCAATATGATTTATTTCTTGGATTCTACTCTTGTTTCTTTTATTATGAACTAATTTTCTCAGGCTAAGACTAGGGTTAGTCTATTTACGGATCTGTGATCAATCTTTTACTCTTTGATCAGTGAATTATTTTTCTAATGATGAGTCTATGTTATGTGCTTAATGTTATTAGGAACTTGATCAATTTCTAATAGAATTGTTTTGTGTGATTGAGACCGAGAGGAGATATCACATGAGTGCTCTAGTAATATAGGCCATGGATTAATTGGATATAGAGATATATGAATTGATACATGCAATAGTTATAGGCAGGATTAACTTATGCTGAAAGCTAGAGGATTTCATAAAGCTTAATGCTTGTCTATTTCGTTAAATCTATATAGAGATATCTAGGTTGTGAAATAGAAGTAGAATTAATATTGCTTGAGAAAGAATATTGGTTAACTTAGGAAATCATGTTGTTACATTAATTAAATAAATTCATTGACCATAGTAAATTGAGGGGTGCAGAGAAGTTATAGATGGGTCTGAAGTCTTAGCCGTTTTCTCTCATTGAATTCTTAATTTTAGTTTTACTGCAATTCATTTCTAGTATTCCAAATTTTAATATTTTTAGTTTTAAAGATCACCATTCTAAGTTTTGATTATCTAGATAAAGTTAAGACTAATTAATATTTCAGTACTTGTTTACGCAATCCCTTGGGTACGATAACCTGTATTTTGTTATACTATATTACTTGAGACTAGTACTCTTGCTAGTAGTTGTTGCAAACGACACAACAAAGACGCAGGTCGGAAGAGTATACATCGTTTGATCAAACTACCTTAGAGAGTGCATCAATTTTTGGTCTTAATAACTTTCCTCTTGCTTTGTGACATTTTAGATTTTTAAGTGTTTTTAATGCTTGGGATTTTATTACTGTATATTTTAAATATGATATAAGTTTCGGTAGAAGCTAATAAGTGTGTCTTTGTTTTGTTTGTGCACTTTGATTTGTTTTTGTTTATACGGATATTGTTATTGATTTAGGTTGTGTTATGTGGTTAATGATGGTGTAGATGCAGCACAACTTTGTGGGTTTCTTGATTCAAAGAAAATAAGGTCAAGTTTAATTTTTAATATTTAGTTTATTTTGTGTATTCAATAACTCCATGGTGTATCTGCTTGTATTTATGGGACTTTTCTTATACTTCGTTTGGTCAAACTACCTTAGGGAGTGTAACACTTTTTGGTCTTTTCTTTGGTGTTGGCAACTTGATACATTGTGGGAAATCTTACTAACTTTTCTCTTGCTTTGTGACATTTAGATTGTGTTATTTGTGTTATCATAAGTGCATTAATGCTTAATTTTTTTTTTTTTTCCATGTTCTATAGAGGAGGAATTCTGCACCTTTATACATTTTGGTATTACTATTGATTGAGTTTATTAGATTGTTATTTATTCAGGTTGTGTTATGTGGTTAATGATGGTGCTGTTGCAACATAGCTTTGTGGGTTTCTTCATTCAAAGAAAATAAGGTCAAGTTTGACTTTTAATATTTAGTTTATTTTTTTCTTACTTTTTGCCTAGGTCCCTATGATCCAGTTTTGATCGCAGCTTGGGAACACTGGGATGATCAACATGTTTCTGAAAATGATCATCCTAGAGCATTTTCAGACAATCAGGTTGCTTTTGATATCATTGATCAAAAGAAAAGATTATGTTTCATGTGTAGTTTACATTTTAAGCCCTTTTTTATTTTTCTATTAACTCTATTTCATCACTTTGCATTCAGTGCTATGTTGTGTTTGTTTTACAACATGGGGGTAAGGATCTTGAAAGCTTAGTGCTCCTGAATTTTGACGAAGCATAGAGTCTATTAGTTTAGGTAAATAGAGATTTATTTTATTGATATTTGTGTTCATCTGCGAATCTTTGATATGCTTCTTAACAAAGTGCCTATTATGTTTTATAGGTTACGATAGCCCTGGCACTGGCTGAATCTACATATGAGTTCAAATGATTGATATCAAGGTTGTACACTTAGTTCCTGGAGTGAACAATGGCTGACGGCGTATTTTTCTATAAACTGCTGTATATTAATTATGTCTCCAATGTAACGACTGATCCAGTTAGACATTAGCAATTTAAAGCCTCTGCCAATGAATTACTTGAAAGTCAACGCTTAATAAATCCTGTAGTCCATGCTTGTGGTGTGTCGTGTATCATAAGAAGATGAAACTACCATTTGTAATGCCCAAGATGTCAAAGGTATGTTCCCAACTCAAAATAGTCATTTAAATATTAATTTTATGTTAAAAAGCATAAAATCTAAGTGGCAAAATAGTCATTTTGCCTATGGACAAGCATTGCAAAAGTTAAGGATGAGTAGACTTAATTGCATTTAATGACATTAATTAAGTAATAGTTATGTTTAGTGCCAAATGACCAAAATGCCCTTATATAAAGAATTAAGGACTTATGAGTTATACAATTAAAATAATTGGTCCAATAGCATAATTTTGGAAAATTAATGAAATATTTTCCTATAAATGAGAGGAAAATTCGTTCAAGCCAAGAGGAGACCTCATTTCTTCAACTTTTCTTCCATTTTCTCTCAAATCCTTTATGAAACAAGCTTTCTCTCTCTAAGTTTCAAAGAAGTTTTGCATAATTTTTCAAGGAGAACAAGATAGGAGCCTTGGATCTTAAAATTGAAAGGTTTAAGGATTAAGGTGTAAAAGAAGATAAAGGCAAAAGATTTGGTGGGGGAATTCTTTAAAAAGGTAAGGAAAAGGTAAGGAAGAACCTCTCATGACTTTAGGGATTATGCTAGGGTTTGCAGATTTAATGAAACCTTAAATTAAGGCTTTAAGGCATAGAATTAGTTGATGGCAAGTGTAGTTGAACTCATTAATTTTATTTATTGCCTTTAATTCATTATACATGAAGTTATTGTCATTTATGTTTTATGAGTTGTTATGTTTAATTGAAGAAAAGTATTGATGTTGATTGTGGCAAAACTTGTAGTATTGGAGGCCACATGGTGTTGAATGGTTGCTATTAGAAGTATTGATGTGTTGTTTGCATTAACTTACAATGTTATAACAATGATGGATGATTATAGGAATGAGATTTTACACTTCCTTTAAGATGTGAAAGACTATTAAGGGGAGATTTACTTGATCCATAAGTTGACCTATTTGTTACTTGTCAATAGGAATTGATGTAGCATAGTTTAATATGAAAAATTCGGATTTGATAAGTTTAGGGGTTATGTTAAACATGTTTTAGTATTTCGACCATAACTTGAGTTATAAAAATCAAAATGAGATGATTCTTGAAGCACTAGAAAGTTAAGACATAGTCCTATAACTTTTATGTTTAGGTGATAAAAGCTTGAAAATACACATTTACTTAGTGGTTTGTGGGGATTATTTGTGAGAAATTAGGCTTAATTTGGGTAAAGTTGCTTAATATTTTCACAATTGTCTTTTATGGGATCATGGGTGTGTTTTGAGTGTTTTTCAGGTTATTAGTGCTAAATGTTATGCTCGGATGAAGAATCATATCGGCAATGGAATGAGTGACAAGTAGAAACAAACGGATCAAGAACGGAGTTAATTGAAGAAGTTATGGAGCTTTGAAGTAAAGAGGAGATACTAGATTATGCTCCAGTTTGAACATGCCTTAGTGTTTCGACAATAAATCAAGTCATAGACCTTGGATTAAGACGATTCTTTAGCTATTGGAAATATGATTCAAAGGGATACATTTCATATGTTTACCACTTCTCCAGATTCCATCGTTATCGTGCTAAAAAATCACCATCTTTGGAGTGTTGAGGAATGATGCGAGATTTGAACTAAAGAAGAGGAAGTTATCGCGGTGCCACAACATAGTGCTGCAATGCACTTTGTCCAGAATCAACCATGCCACAACACAGTGTCAGGGCATAGTCTCGATAGTTAGAAATTTTTTTCCGCTTTTGATTAGGAAAATGGGGTTAAGAGTCCTAAACTAAATAGAATTAAGGAAAATAAAACCCCAACCTATGTGGGATATAAATAGAAGTCTTTTAGCATTATTTTGAGGATTTTTTGGGGAGAAATAGAGGAGGCTAACGCAAGAGAAGATCAAAGTGACAAAATTTATGGAGCTTTTGATTTGCAATATACAGAAGTCTTCTTATTTCTTTCTATAACTCATGTTTCTTATTTCAATAAAGATGATTGTTTCTTTCATGTTGGTTAGGAACTAAATTTATTCTCTAGGGCTAAGATGTAGCCCAATCTCTTGATTATGTATTGATTTATGCATGTTAATTTTTATTAAGATTTTTTTCCTAAGTTTTACTATTAGGCTTAATGCTTTCGATTCTTAAGAGCTCACGAATTGAATGATCCACGAACTAGGTTGAGATCGAGAGATGATATCTAGTTGGTCTACAACAGTAAAACCATAGGTTGAGCGAACACTAGAGATAGGTTACCACGACTTGTGAGGTTATAGTAAACTCCATAAAGCGTAACGATCTCCAATTATTTAAATCTGATTAGAGATAATTTAGGTTAGTAATTAGGAGTTAATTCGATAATTGTTCGAGAGAAAGTTATTGGAAATTTAGGGATTTTGACCTATAGGATGAGCATAATGAAATTAGCATAAGTGATCAATACATATGAATAAGAGTTGGTGTGAAATCTATGCCTTAGGTCTAGCCATCTTGCTTTAAACCCAAATATTTATTTTAGTTGTTTTCTTTTCAGTTTTCTTTTAATTTCAATTGTTAATTTAGTTTAGATTTTCCTTGATAAAAATTGTGATTAATCAAATAGTAATTAGATAGTAAATTTTGGTAATTAATAGTAGTAATTCCCTTGGGCTCGACATCCGTATTCTTACACTTTATTACTTGCACGATTTTGTACACTTACGAAAATCCACAATAAGTTTTTGGTGCCTTTGCCGGGGAATTGCTTTTATATTATCAATATCAATACAAGCCGTTTAGTTGCTAATTTGGTTTGCATAATATTTTTTTTAATTTTTTTTTTTGGTGCTTTAATTTTTAGTTATATATTTTTAGTGTTGGATTGTACAAAGGAGTTAGTTCAATAGCTGATACAAGAGTTGAAGTTGGTTCAAGTAGCATTGAAGGACTACTCTAGTCTTACTATTGAAGCTTGTTATTCTAGCATAAGGTGGCCATCAGTTCGAGCGAATATTTTTGAAATAAAGCCAGCAATTATTCAATTGATACAACATTTGGTTCAATTCACAAGGTTGCCTAATGATGATCCCAACCTACACATTGCCAACTTTCTAGAGCTATGTGACACATTCAGACACAATGGAGTATCCGATGATGCAATTAGGCTTAGACTTTTCCCATTCTCTCTTCGGGATAAAGCTAAGTCTTGGTAAGCTTCTCTACCACTTGGAAGCATCACTACTTGGAATGAGTTAGCTCAAGCATTCCTTATGAAATATTTCCCACCTATCAAATCTGCTAAGATGAGGAGTAACATCACTAATTTTATCTAGCAAGATATGGAGTCGCTTTATGAAGCTTGGGGGAGATATAAGGATCTCTTACGGAGGTGTCCTCACCATGAGCTTCCAATATGGTCGCAAGTGCAGACATTTTACAATGGGTTGCTGCCAAATATACAAGTGATGATTGATGCTGCAAGTAGGCCTATAAATTGATTAAGGTGATGGCTAGCAACAATTACATGAGACATTTGGAAAGGAATATTCCAAAGAGAGTAGCGGGAGTGCATGAAGTCGATGATCACATCGCATTGGCCGCTCAACTTTCAGCCATCCAAAAACAATTAGGTGTTACTCTCATAGTTAATGTTATTGAAACTTGTTCTCTAACATGTGAATTTTGTGCAGGAAATCATTTATCTAGAGATTACCAAGTAGGAAGTCTGTTTGCTTAACCCGAACTAGTGCATTATGTCAACAATTTTCAAAGAGAGCAAGGGAATTCATACTCAAGCACATATACTACAGCATGGCAAAATCATCCAAATATCTTGTGGAGTAATAATAATGATCATAAGCCATATCTTGGTTTCCAACCTCAAGAGAAGAGATCTAATATGGAGAGTGTGCTTACTAAATTCATGAAGGAGTCGGGAAAAAGATTTGACAAGAATGAAGCTCAACTCCAAAAGTATGAAGTTTTGTTGCAAATCCAATCCGCTTCCATAAGAAATCTTGAAACTCAAATGGGGCAAATCCACAATATTTTAGCGAAAGAGTTCAAGGAGCATTGCCAAGTGATACCAAGAAGAATCTGAAGGAGAGAGTCAATGTTGTCATGCTGAGAAGTGGTAAGGAGTTGAAGGAAACAAGTAAAGAAGGAGAAACAAGGGAAAAACTTGAAGATGAAAAAAAGGGCAAAACCAAGTGTGCCGCAGCACAATGCCACGGCACGGGAGAGGGTAGAAGCGAGTGTGCCGCGGCACAGGGGCAAAAAATGATGAAAATGCCCATGCTGTGACGAACGATGACATGACCCTCCCGTATCCTCACAGAGTGCAGAAACAGAGATTAGACAAGCAATTTGGTAAGTTCATGGATATGTTTAGAAGCTTACACATAAATATTTCTTTTGTAAATATGTTAGAGCAAATGTCGAAGTATGCCAAGTTCTTAAGGAGATCCTTACACACAAAAGGAGGTTTGAAGAACATGAGATGGTCATGCTCACTGAGGAATGTGGTGCGTTGCTTCAAAAGAAACTACCATTGAAATTAAGAGATCCAAGGAGTTTTAATATTCATTGCACAATTGGTAGTTTTTATTTTGATAAAGCTTTATGTGATTTATCAAAAGCTAGCATTAACTTGATGCCATTTTCTTTTTCGAGGAAAATTGGTTTAGGAGAGGTGAAGCCGACTACGATTCATCTTCAATTGGCGGATAAATCCATAACATATCCTAGGGGAGTGGTGGAGGATGTCTTGATAAAGGTAGACAAATTTATCTTTCTGGTAGATTTTGTAGTTCTTGACATGGAAGAAGACCAGAACATACCTATAATATTAGGAAGGCATTTTCTAGCTACTAGTAAGACTTTAATAGATGTAGACCAAGGTAAACTAATCTTAAGGGTGGAAGACGAACAAGTGGAATTCAATGTCTTTAACACGGTAAAATGTTCATCCGAGTTAGATACTTGCTTTGAGATTAGCTTCCTTGATGACAAAGTAGCAGAAACCTTAGAAAAAACTACCCTAGCTCAGCCCTAGAAAATTGTTTAGTCAACTCTAGGATTATGGAGGCTGAATTTGAGAGGGTAGATGAACAACGATTGAAGCCTTATATGTATGATGGATTGAAGGATAGAAGGGCTTGGATTTTCCTAGATGATCCAGATTGAAGGATTTAAAAAGTCGAGCTTACAACTCTAATAAAGCGCCTCTTGGGAGGCAACCCAAGACTTTACTTTAATTTTGATTTTTGTTTTGAATTTATTTTAGATTTTTTTTTTTAATGTGTTAAGTTGTGATAACTTTGATTTGGTTCGATATGTTAGTTGTTTATGTTTCACCCATCATTCCTTTTATGCACACTAAATTGGCCAAGAAAGGCGCATAGTTTGTTTTCTTTTGACTAGATTTTCGATGACTTTTGGACACGACAAACATTATGCATGACTTCATGTGATTATCTCCACATAAACGTTGCGCATGAAGGGTATTGTAGTTGTTCTCTTTGCACATTGAGGACAATGTCTATCTCTAACATTGGGGGTAAGGAATTTTTTTTTTTATGGCCAAATTGAGTTTCGTCTGATGGATATCTTTGAATATCTTTTGTTTTTAATTATCTCTTTAACAGCTTTTGAGTGGAATTGTTTTAGGTGTGTTGTAAGGTCAAAGAGTCAATGTATTATGTTTTGTTTTTGGAACTCATACATAAGTCAATGATAAGACCATGATTGTGAATTTGTAACATTGATACTTTATTAACTTTTGCATAGTGTAAAGATGATAGTAGATGACAACTACATCTAGTTATGATTCTCTTGGGAATGAGTTTGATTGGTTGAATAATTTAGAAACTTAGAGACGTTTTATGTGTGTTTTTATAGGCAATAATTTTATTTTATTTTTTTTGTGAAAATTGTGCATAAACTCTAGAACTCATTTGATAACCACTTGAGGCGAAATCCTAGAATCCGCATTGCTTAGGATATGATTTAGACAATTTTCTTTGGAACGATTGAGTATTTCAAGCCAACCTATAGTATTGTATCCCTAGTTAACCCTTTGAGCCTATTATATAAACTTGGTAAGCCTTAATTTTTTTTGTTTTAAACCCACCATATCTCACCTTGTTGATGAAGCCTAAAACACTTTTTGACCCATCTTATAGTGAGGGATTTAATTTGGGGTGACCTTAGAAGAAAAACTCATGAAAAATAAAGTGGTTAAAAAAATGTATCTTTTGGATCACAACCTAAGTATGTGCAATGAAATAGGTTGGGGGTTGAAAAAAAAAAATAATAGAAGGAAGTTGGGGTAGACGATTGGTTTTATAAGTTACTATCTTCCTATGAAAAAAAAAAAAAAATTTGAAAATAATGAAAATATATGGAGAAAAATAGGAAGAAATAGCTAGTGAGAAGAACATGGCATGAGGTTTACATTATATGAGGGTTGGTGCAATTGTTGGAAGGAAGAGTTCAATGAATGTGAAAGAGTGGTGGGTGAACGAGAAGGAAAGCAAAGAAGAGATTGTTCATGGTCAGTTACTATAAAATATTAAGTTTCTTATATTTTGGTAAAAATTCCTTTCCGTTCTTTCATAAACCATTACCTTAGCCTAACATTACAACCATGATAAAGACCTAATGATTCGAGGTAGTGATTGGATTCTACATTCGTGGAGAGTGGTTTTAAAAGTGAGTCTATGGAGTTTGATTGTACATATATTTTGTTTTCTCTTACTTTGCCTATGAAAGCTATGCATAAAATCATCCGGGTTTTTGGATGAATGGTTTGTGAATGATTATGAGAGAGTCAATAACAAAAGTGTAGTTGAAATTCGCTTATTCTTTATATTTGCGTGTTGTTAATTATTCAATTTTTTCACATTGACACAATTTTTGAGACGATTATATGTATGGATCCTAAAATGTTTGTTTGAGTCTTTAGTTTTGAGTCTAGGTGAGGTTAGGTTTGGATGTTTATGGGTATCATCACTGGAAACCCTCACGATTATATGTATGAATGTTTTTGTTTTCAAGCTAATAGACTTGTTTTATCGCTTAGCTTGCTAGGGGCTAGCAAGAAGTTGGTTGGCAGTTGTGATAAGAGCTTGAAAATACACATTTACTTAGTGGTTTATGGGGATTATTTGTGACAAATTATGCTTAATTTGGTAAAGTTGCTTAATATTTTCATAATTGTCTTTTATGGGATCACGAGTGTGTTCGAGTGTTTTTTAGGTTATTAGTGCTAAATGTTATGCTCGGATGAAGAATCATATCAACAGTAGAATGAGTGACCAAGTAGAAACAAATGGATCAAGATTCAGAGTTGAATTGAAGAAGTTATGGAGCTTTAAAATAAAGAGGAGATTATAGATTACGCTCTAGTTTGAGCATGCCTCAGTGTTTTGAAAATAAATTGAGTTATAGACTTTGGATTAAGGCGATTCTCTCACTGTTGGAAATTTGATTCAAAGGGCTACATTTAATATGTTTACCACTTCTCCAGATTCTATCGTTATCATGCTTAAAAATCACCATCTCTGGAGTGTTAAGGAATGCTACGAGATTTGAACTAAAGAAGAGGAAGTTATCACTATGCCACAACACACTTTGTCAAGAATTAACTACACCACAGCATAGTGTTGGGGCATAGTCACGACAGTTAGAAATTTTTCTTTCGTTTTTTATTAGGAAAGTAGGGTTAAGATTCCCAAACTAAATAGAATTAAGGAAAATAAAACCCTAACCCTTGTCGGATATAAACAGAAGTCTTTTAGCATTATTTTGGGGATTCTTTGGGGAGAATTAGAGGAGGTAATGCAAGAGAAGATCAAAGTGACATAATTTCTGGAGCTTTTGATTCGCAATATAGAGAAGTCTTCTTATTTCTTTCTACAACTCATGTTTCTTATTTCAATAAAGATGATTGTTTCTTTCATGTTGGTTATGAACTAAATTTATTCTCTAGGGCTAAGATGTAGCCCAATCTCTTGATTATGTATTGATTTATGCATGTTAATTTTTATTAAGATTTTTTTTCCTAAGTTTTACTATTAGGCTTAATGCTTTTGATTCTTAAGAGCTCACAAATTGAATGATCAACGGACTAGGTTGAGATCGAGAGATGATACCTAGTTGATCTACGGTAGTAAAACCATAGGTTGGACAAACACTAGAGATAGGTTACCGTGACTTGTGAGGTTTTGGTAAACTCCATAAAGCGTAATGATCTCCAATGACTTAAATCTGATTAGAGATAATTTAGGTTAGTAATTAGGAGTTAATTCGATAATTGTTTGAGAGAAAGTTATTGGAAATTTAGGGAGTTTGACCTGTAGGAAGAGCTTAATGAAATTAGCATAAGTGATCAATACATATGAATAAGAGTTGTTGTGAAATCTATGCCCTGGGTCTAGTCATCTTGCTATAAACCCGAAGATTTATTTTAGTTTTTTTCTTTTCTGTTTTCTTTTAATTTCAATTCTTAATTTAATTTAGATTTTCCTTGATAAAAATTGTGATTAATCAAATAGTAATTAGATAGTAAATTTTGGTAACTAATAGTAGTAATTCCCTTAGGTTCAACATCCGTATTCTTACTCTTTATTACTTGCACGATTTCATACACTTGCAAAAATCCACAACATTAGGTCAATCACCAATTCGTTTAGGAAATGGATGGAAAATGGCCTGAAGAATAAGCTTCTAGTTATTAAAGTTTAAGATTTAACATAATTAATTCTTATGATTATGAATTGATTATTTATTGATGTGATTAAGCCATGTACGAATGTTTAGATGATCTTTGAAAGATATACATGGTCATGATGTGAATGCATGATTAATGTTATGAAATGACATGAAGGTGCAATGTAATACATGTTTTAAGATGATGAATGTGAGCAAGAGGTAATGTAAATGGATTGATAATCCATAGATGAATCAAAAGTATTAGGCTCACTAAAATATGTATTTGCATGCCATAAGATGTTAGAGATGCATATAGATATGATGGAAAATGCGTAAGCATATCCTCGTATATAGGTTGAGGAAAGATGAATATATGCTTTAGATGCTAAATAATGCATAAGCATGTCTCCCGATAATATGAGCTCTAGATGAATTTGAGGCTAGATGATATAAAGTGCTTAAAACGCTAAGAAAAGTCTGATCGGCTAGACGTTAAATGATTCATATGCATTTAGTTGCATTACATGAGTTATGATATTATTTACTTCATGAGATGATTTATACTCATGTTAGATGATATTTAGATGTTATATCATGACATGTGATGTGTGTGTACTATGTTTACATACTTATTTGTATGTGTACACATTGATGTTTATATAGACATGGGATAAAATGATGAAAAACATATGAATTAGTAAGAAAAGGGAAGTATACCTAGATGTAAAAGATAAGCAGTATGTTAATAAATATGTTTAAATAAAGGTCAAATAACACATTTAGAATAAAATGGATCATTGCTTACTTAGCGATTAGTGCTCACCCTTTCATTGTTGATTGCTTTGTAGGTAGACTAGAAGCGAAGGATGCTAGAGATAGTGGGGCTGCACGTGAGGGGAAATGATTTATTGTCATCTTGATGTAAATAATGTAAATGATAAATGTTTGTGCAACACCTTTGGAAGCTTCCACCCTCATATATGTTTTGATTGTGTAATTTCCAGATAAATTCTTAAAGTTTTGAAATTATTAGTTTGGATCCTGCGTGACATCTTATACAAATGTTTTGGATATTATTATTATTATTATCCTTACACAGGTTTTTTCTAAATACAACTTGTTCTCCAGACATGTATCCCCTGAATTCTCATTGAGTAATGTTTAGAGGATACCTGACTGGAGAGGGGTTTTACACCATTGGATAGACCTTTTTGATTAGTAGGTTTTTTTAATCTTTCTCCCCATAGACAGAGTCAGGTTAAATCTTTTTCCTCTATAAATTTTAGACCACTTATTGACAACATTTACTCCTTATTAGAGATCTTGATGTGGGCAATGTGGCTCATTTGTTAGCACCTTCGTTTTCTCCTTACTCATTTGTGTGGCATGTGTTAATCAATGAAGTTAAAACCCTGTCATCCCAGCTCACCTCCAAACGATGTCGTTTCTCAATCTTCAAAAGCTTAGCTTAGCTTAGCTTAGCTTACTCCAATTTCATTTCAATAGCCTATTATATTAGCATGATGTAACTAATTCTCATTAACTTAACTAAGAAACATAATGAAATTCTCGATGCTTCTCTCGTCTCTTTCCTTGTTCTAACAACTTTTTTCCTAAAAGTCTCACGTGGTATCAAAGCTTTGACAAATGTCAATGGCTGATAGTTTCGGTCCTTTTAAGTTCACTAGCATTGAGTAGATGTTCAACAACTTAAGCAACTCTAGTAATTTTGCATCATCTGTGTTTTCATTTAGCTTACAAGTGGTTAACCCTAAGCTCACCAAAGACAATTATCGATTCTGGCGATCACAAATTTTGTTTGCCATTGGTGCTCATGGGCTGGAGGATCACTTAATCGGTACTATACCTTGTCCTCCTCCTATTATTTTTACTAAGGAAAGTTTTCTTGAAAATGTTGATGATCGTAAGGATAAAGAAAGTGGAATTAAAGAGGAAATTAATCCAGCCTATGTAAATTGGAAATGCACTAATAAGTTCTTAGTTAGCTGGCTCTTAGCTTCAATTTTAGAATGTATGTTTGAGTATGTTCTAAAATGCTATCACTCGCATAAGATTTGGTCTACTTTTGAATATGAATTTGTAACTGACTCTAATGCTCAAGCTTTGTATTTGAAGAATTTGTTACAAGCCACTCATAAGAAGGATTAAAGCATAGACAACTATGTTAAGAAAATGAAAGAAATAGAAGAAAGTCTATCTATGAGTGGCCAGTTAGTATCTGATGAAGACCTTCTTCAATATGTACTTGATGGACTTGGTCCTAAGTATGATGCAGTAGTGGTTAATCTTACCTCACAAATTTAGTCAAAATTGGATTCTGTTACTTTAGAAGAGCAAAATTTTTGTTGCAAAAGTATGAGGTCAGACTAGAAAAATTTAATACACTTGATTTTTCAAATAGCTCAGCTAATATAGCTACAGATAAGCAAACATCATCCTCTAGTAAACGTGGCATTGTCCCACATCTTAATGGTCCTTCTTTGAGTATTGTACAAAATCAAACTCCTCACCCTACCTATCTAGTTCCTATAAGCTCATTTAATCAGTTTGTAAAACCCTTCCCCAGTTAGGTACCCTTTGAATATCCCACAATGAGAATCCAGAGAATTCATGTATGGGAAACGAGTTGTATTTAGAAAACCTGTGCAAGAATAATAATAATGTCCAAAACATTACTATAAGATGTACCGCAAGATCAAAATTTGTACCTTCAAAAATAAAAATAAAAATAAAAACTTGAATTCATTTGGGCATCAATCAATCAAAACATATTAATGCCATTTTGTAACGGTCAGCATGGTGGGCCCACTACTAATCGGCCACGGAGTTCACATAGCTCCCTACATGGCGGTACTATCCCCCCTCCCTTAAGGGATTTCTTCGCCTCCCCCATGGCTCGAACCCATGCCCAAGGGGCTATAGGCAAATGGGAAGCACCATGAGTACCATCGGGAGGCTGTTGCCCTGATGGTACTCATGGTACTTCCGCATGGTAGGGCCCTACTAATCGGCCACGAAGTTCACGCTCCCTACGTGGCAGTCTTGTCCCCTCCCCCTCCCCCGCCGAAGGGATTTCTTCGCCTCCCATGGCTCGGACCCAGTACCCAGGGCTATAGGCAAATGGGAAGCACCTGTGAGTACCATCGGGCCAACTAGCTTGCTACTCATGTCTCTCTCTGGGTATGGGCCCGATGGGTCGTGAATGAAATCCATCCCCAAAGAAGCATCTCTATGCGCTGTCTATGGCGGTTCCTAGTACCTGTCTTGGCGTTATAAAAAGACGCCTTTTTATGTAACGAACCGCCCGGCTCACGATACCTGTTGGCCCGGCCATGATCACACATCATGGCGGTATTATCCCCCTCCCCTCGCAAGGGATTTCTTCGCCTCCCCCATGGCTCGAACCTATGCCCCGAGGCTATAGGCAAATGGGAAGCACCATGAGTACCATCAGGGCCAACTTCCCATTTGCCTATAGCCCCTGGGCATGGGTTCGAGCCATGGGGAAGAAATCTTTAAGGGGAGAAGACTGTCGCCACGTGGGAGGCTGTATGAACTCGTGGCGGGACCAGAGGGTATCAGAGCCAGGTGGTCCGTTACATATTTTCATTCATGTGGTGGAAGCTTTAAAAAGGTGTTTCAAAAACATTTGTCATTTATATTATTTACATCAAGATAAAACGTCAGGCTAACAATAAATTATCTCCCCTCATGCATAGCCTTGCTGTCTCCAACATCCTTCGGTTTTGGATTACATGTAAAACATTCAACCATGAAAGGGTGAATGCTAATTGCTCAATAAGAATGATCTATTTAATACCAAGTATGTTATTTAACATTCATTCAAACACATTCATTCACATAGCACATGTCTTTAGCATCTAAGTATGGTTCCTTTTCTTTACTAACTCATATACTTTTCATCATCTTCCCCATGTTCATATAAAACATCAAGTGTACACATAAAAATAAATATGTAAACATAGTGCACGCACATCACATGTCATGATGTAATCATCTAAATATCTTCTAACATGAGTACAAATCATCTCATAATGTAAATAACATCATAACTCATGTAATGCAACTAAATGCATATGAATCATCCAACGTCTAGCCGATCGAACTTTTCTTAGCGTCTTAAGCACTTCATATCATCTAGCCTAAAATTCATCTAGAGCTCATAACATTGGGAGGCATGCTTATGCGTTATTTAGCATCTAAAGCATATATTCATCTTTCTTCATCTAGTCTCAAATTCATTCAGAAGTCACATCATCGGGAGGTGTGCTTACGCGTTATTTAGCATCTAAAGCATATATTCATCTTTCTTGAATCGGAATACGAGGATATGCTTATGCGTTAATTAGCATCTAAAGCATATATTCATCTTTCCTCTCATGTAGCCTCAAATTCATCTAGAGCTCATATCATCAAGAGGCGTGCTTACGCGTTACTTAGCATTAAAGCATATATTCATCTTTCCTCAACCGGTATATGAGGATATGCTTACGCGTTTTCCATCCTGTCTATATGCATCTCTAACATTTTATGGCATGTAAATACATGTTTTAGTGAGTTTAATACTTTTGATTCATCTATGGATTATCAATCCATTTACATTACCTCTTGCTCACATTGATCAGCTTGAAACATATATTACATTGCATCTTCATGCTGTTTCATAACATTAATCATGCATTCGCATCCATGACCATGTATATCTTTCAAAGATCATCTAACTAATGGGTAAACATTAGTACATGGCTTAATTACAACAATACATTAATAATCAATTCATAATCATAAGAATTAATCATGTTAAATCTTAAACTTTAATAACTAGAAGTTTATTCTTCAGGCCATTTTCCATCCATTTCTCAAACGAATTGGCTCTTGGCCTAAACATAAAGGTTATAGGGCTGGTCTTAACTTTCTAATGCTTCAATAATCATCCCATTTAGATTTTTATAACTCAAGTTATGGTCGAAATACTGAAGCATGTTTAACATAACCCCTAAAATTGCCAAATCCGAATTTTTTATATTAAACCATGCCATATCAACTTCTATTGACAATTAACAAATATGTCAACTTATGGATCAATTTAACCTCCCCTTAATAGTCTTTAACATCTTAAAGGAAGCATAAAACCTCATTCCCATGATCATCCATCATTGCTATAACATTGTAAGTTAATGCAAACAACACATCAACACTTATAATAGCAACCATTAAACACTATGTAGCCTCCAACACTACAAGTTTTGCCACAATCAACATCAATACTTCATTTTCTTCAATTAAACATAACAACTCATAAAACATAAATGGCAATAACTTCGTGTATAATGAATTCAAGGCAATAAATAACATTAATGAGTTCAACTACACTTGCCATCAACTAATTCGATGCCTTAAAGCCTTAATTTAAGGTTTCATTAAAATCTACAAACCCTAGCATAATCCCTAAAGTCATGGGAGGTTCTTCCTTACCTTTTTAAAGAATTCCCCCACCAATTCCTTTGCCTTTGTCTTCTTTTACACCTTAATCCTACATATATAACATTATACCTTAACATCTATCTCAAATCTTCAAATCACATCAAAACTAGGGTTTATAATCTTTACCTTAAACCTTTCAATTTGAAGATCCAAGGCTCCTATCTTGTTTTCCTTGAAAAATTATGCGAAAGTCCTTTAAAACTTAGAGAGAGAAAGCTTGTTTCATGGAAGATTTGAGAGAAAATGGAAGAAAGGTTGAAGAAATGATATCTCCCTTGGCTTGAACGAATTTCCTCTCATTTTAGGAAAACATTTCATTAATTTTCCAAAATTATGCTATTGGCCCAATGATTTTAGTTGTATAACTCATAAGTCCTTAATTCTTCATATAAGGGCATTTTGGTCATTTGGCACTAAACATAATTATTACTTAATTAATTCCATTAAACGCAATTAAGCCTACTCATCCTTCACTTTTGCAATGCTTATCCATAGGAAAAATGACTATTTTTCCCCTAATACCCTTTTATGGATAAATGATTCATACCGTTCCAAATGAATTGACTATTTTGCCCTTAGTTAGATTTTGTGCTTTTTAACATAAAATTAACATTTAAAGGACTATTTTGAGTTGGGAACATACCTTTGACATCTTGGGTATTACACAGTTTGAGTTTCATGGTGCTCCAACTCAATTGTCTAGTTTAAAACATGAAACATCATGGAATAACTATAGACCTTCTGTGCTCAAAAAATTCTAGTAAAGGCAGAGGAAGGTTTAATAGTCGGGGTAGACTAATGTGTCAAGTATGTGGTAAGCCAGGACACTCTGTTGTTCAATGCTATCATATGATTCCTCTTACATTGGAGGGTTTCAATCTGGAGGTGGATTTCAGCTTAGAGGATTTCAGTCTCAACCACACGTTGCTAGTGGTGGTTTTCAGTATAACATGCCTTTTCAAGTGGCAATCATCAATTTGTAAGGCCTCTAGCAGTTCTTGGAACAACTATATCAATTGGTCATTTCTTACAGCCTAGACTTTCATAGTTCAATATACATACATGCTCCTCTCCATCCCTACATTACCATTTTAATACAGTTGGATAGTCTACTCACTCTACTAATCAATCTACTCAATTGGTTGGTCCTTTCTCTTACCCAGGATAGCTTACTTATGCTGGTCTTCCAAGTCAACAATTATCCTCTAGTTCCTAAACTGGCCCTCAAGCATATTTTGCTTTGCATCCATAGAAGTATGCACCACTGTCTACTCCTTTTACAAACTCGACTACACCCACTGATCCAATATGGTACATGGATTCAGGGGCAACAGAGCACATCATGTTTGATCCTACTCAGTTGAATGTTAGCAAGTCTTATGAAGGGTTAGACCAGTTACAAGTAGGTAATGGTGAGTTATTACACATTTCTCATACTAGTAACTCCTCTTTTCCCAACAATTTATAATCTAAATGTCGACATCTTAAGAATATTTTGTGTGTGCCTAAAATTACCGAATACTTGTTAAGTATTTCTAAATTTACAAAGGATAACAATGTGGCTGTTGAGTTTAACTCTAACTACTATGTTGTAAAGGACAAAATCACCAAGACTGTGCTACTATAAGGAGATCTTAAAGCAAGGCTATACCAGTCAGTGATACCTCCAAACCTGTCTATTCAGTCTTTATTTTCTCAAGAAAAAATTCCACAGAGTACATATTCTGGAAACTTTGTATTGTCTCATGCCTCTAAATGTCAGTCAAATGGATCCTTAAGATCTTCATCATTGTCCTGTTCTAGTAATATTTCCAATAATATCAGTCACAATAAGCTTTCTCATACTAGTCCTAATTGTGATATCAAATGTGTTACAACTTGCACTTCATCTTCATGCAATAAAAACAAAGACATTTCTACTGTTTCTTCAAATTATGGTGCTCAACATGATGATTTTCTTGACTATGATTTTGTTGTAAAGCAATATGTTCAACATACTGATAAACTGATGTTTGATTGTGCTTCCAAGAATGATTTGACCAACCAAGATATCTCTTTTTCAACATATGCCTTAACTGTTAGTAACAATGTTAGCTCTTTAGTTTGGCATCAGAGATTAGGCCACCTACATATCAAAGCATATCATCATATCATGAGTTCTTTGCAAAGAAACTCAAGTTTGAAACTAGTTGATCTCTGTGATGCTTGCCAACTAGGAAAAATACATCAAACTAGCTTTCCTAGGTCATCCTCTATGGCATCTTTTCCTCTTGAACTTATACATAATGACATATGGGGTCTTGCACCTATCTATTCTACTAAAGGGTTTAAATATTATGTCAAATTCTTAGATGTTTTCAATAGGTTTACATGGCTTTTTCCACTTAAAACTAAAGCTGAGGTAAGGTATGTTTTTATCAAATTTCATCGTTTAGCTGAAAGAAAATTTGGTTATAAACTTAAATACATTCAATCTGACCAAGGAGGTGAATATAAGGGCTCAATTTCTTATCTAACCAATGAGGGTATTCAGTTTAGACCCTCAAGTCCATATGTTCATCAACAAAATGGGATGAGTGAGAGAAAGCATTAGCATGTGGTAGAAACAAGATTGGCCTTATTAGCTCATGCATCCATGCCATTACATTTTTGGTGGCTTGCTTTTAACACTACAGTATATCTGATTAATAGAATGCCAATAGAGGTTTTACAGTATGCATCTCCTTATCAATTATTGTTTAAGTTTAAACCCTCATATGATACTTTGAAGGTGTTTGAATGTGCTTGTTTTCCATTCCTTAGAGTTTTTAACAAACATAAGTTTAGTTTTCATTCCAAAAAATGTGTCTTTGTAGGATATAGTTTAGTTCATAAAAGGTACAAGTGTTTGAGTTCAGATGGTAGAATTTTTGTTACTCCAAGTGTCAAATTCAATGAAAATTATTTTACTTTGTCATCTAGTTTCTCAACTGTCAGTCCAGCTTCAGTGTTACTATCTGAGTCAAGTCATTCCACACCTAAATATTTTCCTTTCGTTTCTGTCAATCACTCAAATCACTCAGTTGGACTTGTATCTCCTACAGTGGCTTGCCCTTCTAATAATTCTCCTTCAACAAGTGGTATGACTTTGAACTTTACTCCATCTGTCAGTCCTACATGTATTTCCTCCCCACACAACCTGTTTCTACTCTATCACCTTATCAACTACAAACTAAGCTACATTCATCATAGCAACCATGTTTACCTGGAACTATTGTAGTAGATTTAATAGCCTACCAAATTCCTTCTTCATCCAACATTGCACCATATCCTGCTAGTACTACCACATTAGAACCATCATGCCAAAATTCCTTATACTGCACCTTGTCCTGCTAGTACCACCACATCAAAACCACCATGCTCTCTTGAAATTGATCTGACTTCTTCAAAGTTTGCTAGCATTCCAAGTGCTTCAAATACATCCAGTAATACTCATCCCATGATTACAAGAACTAAATAAGCTAAACTGAGTTCTTTGTCATCCAAGTCATCAGTTCAACTCGCAACCTTAGTACTCATTGGATTAGTTGTGTCAAAACTAAATTCTATCCAAGAAGCATTGTCTAATCCTGAATGGAAATCAGCAATGCAAAGTGAATATGATGCACTGTTTTCTAACAATACATGGACTCTTATCCCTTTTTCAAATGAAATGAACATTGTAGGCAACCAATGGGTTTTCAGAGTCAAGTTCAATGCAGATGGATCTTTGTAGAAATACAAGGCCAGGTTGGTAGCTAAAGAGTTTCAACAAACCCCTGGCCTTGATTATTTCGAGACCTATAATCCAGTGATCAAGCCTTCAACAATAAGAATTATTCTTACCTTGGCAATCACACATAATTAAGATATTCAGCAAATTGATGTGAATAATGCATTCCTTAATGGCACCTTGAATGAGGTAGTGTACATGACTTAACCTCCTTGTTTTGAAGATCCCACAAATTCTTCTTATGTCTGCAAACTAAACAAGGCTCTTCATGGGCTAAAACAGGCTCCTAGAGCTTGGTTTGATAAGCTCAAAAAAGGTCTTCCACACAAAGGTTTCAAAAACTCTATCTCAGATTCCAGTTTGTTCATTCTTCATCAAAACTCACAAGTAACCTATGTTCTAGTGTATGTTAATGACATTTTGTTAATTGGATCTGATATGGTTTATGTGAGTAAGCTTGTGCAAGAACCTAATGATCAGTTTGCTTTGAAGGCACTTGGTTCTGTCAATTATTTTCTTAGTCTAGAGGCTACAAGAACAGCTCCTGGAACAAACGAAATATGCCACTAATCAGCTACTCAAAACTAAAATGCTGGAAGCAAATTCATGTTCTACTCCTATGACTACAAGTTCAAAGTTATTTCCAAGTGATTGTGAGTTGTTATTTGATCCTACTTTGTTTAGAAGCATAGTAGGGGCATTGCAATATCTTGCCTTAACAAGATTTGATCTTAGTTTTACTGTAAATAAACTAAGTCAATTCCTTTAAACACCTACTGATCTTCATTGGCAAACTTGTAAAACAATCTTAAGGTATATTTAAGGAACCAAGGACCATGGACTCAAGTTTACACTAGCTGCCTCTTTGGAAATTGAATGTTATGATGATGCTAATTGGAGAAGCAATATAGAGGACAGAAGGTCCACCAATAGATATTGTGTCTTTTTAGGACCAAATTTAATCCAATGGAGCTATAGGAAACAAAAACTAGTAGCTCTATCATCCATTGAAGCTGAATATAAAGCTTTGGCATACACAACTATTGAAATTGCTTGGCTGAATAGTATGTTCATTGAATTAGGATTATCAATTACTATAACCCCTGTAATATGGTGTGACAATGTGAGTGTTGGAGCTTTGGCCTCTAATCTTGTGTTTCACACCAAAAGTAAGCACATAGAAATTGACACTCACTACATTAGAGAATAGGTGTTAGCTCACAAAATTGTTGTGCAATATGTGCCCTCAAAGTTGCAAATTGCTGATATTCTAACAAAGGCCTTTCCTATTGCTCAATTTGAAGAATTAAAAGGAAAGTTGAAAGTAATTTCCTGTCTGTCTTGAATGTAGTTTGCTAATGTCTTAAATGTAGTTTTACTAATGCAGTTGATTGAAGCATTGATAGACTTGTTTGAAGTTGAAACATGCTAAAAGTGTTGAGGTTGGCATGACAGAAAGAGTGCCAAAACTTGAGTTGTTGTACAAGCCTGAACTATTGAAGAAAAATTTCAAGTGTTAGCAAATGAAGATTGATGACGTGTTGATTATAGTTGGTGAAGGTGAAGTTGTTTAATTGTTGGTTAAGTTGCAGTCATCAATGTAGTCTTAGTTAAGATGCAGTCTTAAGTCTTCAAAGTGGTCTTGATTAAGCTGCAATCTTCATTGAGCAATCCTGATTAAGCTGCATTCTTCATTAAGCAGTTCTAATTAAGCTGCAGTCTTCATTGAAGAAACTTTGTTTCGTAATGTGTTATTTTTTGGCTGGTGTTAGTTGGTTAAGCTAATGAAGCTTGATGATGAGTGTTGTTGTTTGGTGAAGTTAGAGTCTTCTTTTTGGCCTGTTCAGTTTAAGGGAGGCTGTTTAAATAAATCTTCAGCCTAGGACAAGTTCAACTTAATTTTGCTCAGCTCAATTTGAGAAAGGTTACAAAAACATTGACCACTAAAACTGTCAATTGTACAAGCTCTGATAGAGGACCACAACATGGATTTTGATTTAAATTTAGTTTCTTATTAGTTGGAGAGTTTTACTAATTCTTAATTGTTTAGGAATTTCAGTTAGTCTATAATTACGAGTTTAAGCCTACAAAAAGGCTAGTTTCTCATGAAAGTGGGGCTCATTAATAAAAAAATTCTAAATATTCTTCATTGTTCCTGTGTTAGCCTTGAGGCTGTCAAGTTGTATCAATTTTCATCGTTCGTTGAGCAATAGTCAACAATTGGCATCTATGTGAATGATATCACGACCCCATTCTATGCTTGTATTGCGTCAGGTGGTATTAGAGCCCTGTCTTGAGATGGTTGGGCGGCAAGAAGAAGGATCCCAAAGGCTAGAAACTACCATTGAAGCCTTGACCAGACATATATAACTCACAACCGAGATACGTGAACTACGTACCAGGATGTATAACTATGAGGTAAGACTCAACCAATTTGAAAATCCTAACCTTAACCCTGAATCACAGACCACTCAAAACCATCCTGTAATGCCCCGCTTAAGGTACATAGTTAAGATTTTCTATATTCCTTAAATGTTCATTGATTCAGCTTTAATTGAGTTGGTTTAGTGGTAATAATATTTAGTTGGCCCTTGGTTGAATGGATATTGTGAGTTGGGTGAGTGGTTGCCCTGAAATTTGTAAAACTTGGCGAAGTTTTTGTGTTACAGACTTCGTCGGGGTGAAGAAGAAGCTTCATCGCGGCAATGAAGCCCTACAACCTACGGTGTAGGTTCTGTAATTTTTCGCTAGGCTGAAGAAAGATTCTTCGCCGCGGCAAAGGGCTTGACAAAAAGTGTATTGAGTTTCTAGAGAATTCTTCCTTTGGGGCACAATGACCATTCTACCCTTAATTAGCAGGAAAAGTGGGGAGTAAAATGTAAGGAAAGTTCATGGAGAATAGGTTAGTGTAGGGGTGTAAGTGAAATGAATCAAAGGATATAGATGGAATTTCCAAGGAAGAGCAAGGGCAAAGTTAGGAAGTGATGGTTATCTTATGAGCTAAAAAGGGTTAAGTGTAATAAACCCTCCATTTCATTCATTTCCACCGCCATAACCATTCTCTAAATTCTCTCAAGTTTCCAAGATTTCTATGGAGTTTTAGGGAGCTTTTAGGGTAATTTTAGTAGAGTTTGAATCTAAAACATCCTAAGGTAAGGATTCTTGCTTTGGATGTGAGTTTGCTTATAGTTATATTGAAGTCTTATATGGTTGTTATTGTTCTTGTTGTTGTTTTGAGTTGTTGTAGAGAGAAGACAAGACAACAAGGAAAAGGAAAAGTACTAGAGAAGCCACTTTTTCAAAAGTAAGTAAATCCAACCCAAGTGGAGATTTAAGAATTCTTTTGAGTAGAGATTTATGTATGTATGTGTATATCTTATGTTCATTGAGAAATTGAGATGAGATGAGATGAGATGAGATTATAGTTAGTAATGAGTATTGAATGTATTAGAATATAAGAAGTGTTGAGATTTTATGGAGCTGAGTTTTGATTAAAGTTGAAGGGAGTTTGAGTAAACCCTATAGAAGTGTTTGTTTTATTGATAGGAAATTAGAGTATATGAGAGAGTTTTCTCCCATATTGGGAAGGTTTAAGAGAAGAGAAGAGTTATTGTTAACATAGAGTTTTATATATGCACATGAGTTGTATGATGAAATGCTCAAGAGAAGTATCAGTAAGAGTAGAAAGCCCTAATTATTACTACATAGCATAATTGCATCTCATTAGTGCATTAATGAGCATGAGTCATCCATATGCATTAATTATGCACTAGAGAAAGAGTAGAAAAAAAATAGAGAATTTTGAGTATGAGCTTTAGTAAAGAGAAAGAGAGAGATTGAGCACTAGAGAATAAAAGAGAGAAAAGTGCATAGAGTAGGTTGTGTGATGGGGAACCCGTGAGTAATGGGTAGAGAATTCCCGCATGTACGCCGCATTGAGAGAGCGGCATGAGTATGAGAGAGAGAAGTGGTGTAGCTTGTGAGAGTGCATGCGAATAAGGGCTATACTCGAGAGTACCCGAGAGAGAGAGATTATACACTCACATGGCCAAGGGTTCTGAATCCATGCATAACCAAGTCCAATCGGCTAGAACGAGTAGAAGTCACGTAGAGCGGGAGCGAGTCCCGGCCGTGCCTCCGATAAGATGAGACTGTGACTTACTAAAGAGAGTTAGCAGAAAAGAGTTATGAGAAAGAGAAAATAGAGAGAAGTATAAGAGAGAGAGTAAATGAGAATTGTAAGGAAAGAATTAGAGAGAGTTACGGGGTTAGATAAGTAGAGGATTTACTTACTGAACATTATTTTAGTGCTCACTCTGTTGTTTCCTATGTTTTGCAGGATCTAGGTGAGGACACGGTCGGATGGGCATCGGCAAGCGAAGGGAAATGGCTACACTGTCCACCATGTTTTTGATCACTTTTGTACATGATACAATTTTTGTGTAAAGAATATCTATATACATATATATGCTTAATGAAAGATAATTTTGGGCCCAACTATTTATGTTATTTTCCATGTGTTTTCATTATATATCTTTTATGAGTATGTGAGTAGAAAGCGGCTATTACACATCCTCAATCTACAATCTACCCCTATCAGAAACCTACCACCCCTCAACCAACCTCACCTTAACAGATTTCCCCAAAACCAAACACCACACATCTGAAACTCACATACCAACCCATTGTTTGGCCAAAACTATATGGAACCAAACATTCATATAAACAACCAACTTCTACACCTATCCAATGACAACATTAATTCCATGCTCGAGTTGGAAGAAAATTACGGGGGAGGTTAGTATCTAGGCCGCAACCAAGGAGACAATAGACTAATCATAACACATACAAGATTAAGGCTGAGCTGCCTATGTTTAATGGAGTAACGGACATAGAATAGTTCTTGGACTGGTTATATGAAATAGAATGGTTCTTTGAAGTTATGCAGATCGACCCCGAACAGAAAGTAAGTTTGGTGGCAAATAAACTAAAAGGAGGAGCATGAGCATGGTGGCAGAAGAACCAAGAAAAGCAAAGGATGAGAGGGTTACCTATCGTGAGAGTCTGGGAGCAGATGAAAGCCTTATCGAAGGCAATGTTTCTTCTGATAGATTATGAGTAGACCCTATTTCAACAACTCCATAACTATTATCAAGGAGCAAGGATAGTAGCTGCCTATATAGAGGAGTTCTTAAGACTACAAACTCGTTGTGACGTGAATGAGACGGAAGATCAGCAAGTGGCGAGATATGTCAATAGATTGTCTTATTCTATCCAAGACCAGATAGCGATGCATAGCATTTGGTTTGTGGATCAAGCATAGAATCTTGCTACGAGGGCTGAAAGGCTTTTAAAGAGGAAGGGGTTTTCAAAGGAGTAACCAATCAAAGAAGTAAGAAGATTCAAAGACTACTATTCCTAAGTTCAAGAATTTGAACCATGGAAAGACAGTAGAGGCCAAGAAAATTGAACCAAAGGGAAAGGAGAAAATGGACGTGAACAGAGGAATCAAGTGCTTCAAATGCAATGAGTTTGGGCATCGATCAAGTGATTGCCCAAGAAGAAAATTCACTAACTGCACACAACCTGAAAAGGATGAGGATGAGGATGAGGAGGAAGAAGTGATATTTGAAGGAGGGGAAGATGAAGAGATTATTGATGAGCAAAGAGATGAGATTGTTTTGATAGTGAAGAGGATCTTGTATTCACCTACAAAGCCTGAACAAACTCAACGCAAGAATATCTTTGAAGGGAAATGTGCAGTGAATTCCAACATTTGCAAGCTTGTTATTGATGGGTGTAGCAGCGAAAACTTTGTTTCAAAAGCATTACTGGAGCATCTGGAACTGAAGATAGATTGCCTTTAGCTTTGGGCAAAATGTACAAGTCTGAGGTCCTTTGTGACTGATAATCATATTTTATACTATGATTTTGCATTAAATTTTGATAGGATTTAGGATACTTTTCATACAATTTGGGCCATAATTGCTACCTAATTCTATTAATTTGTCTTTGTAGGCCTAAACGATGATTTTTAGCATAAACGATAGTTTTGAGCGTAAATTGTGTAACTTGAGCTTGGAAACTCAGAATCACCTGAATTTAGAAGCTTTGGTAAGCTAAGAAGAAGAGATACAACTTTCATGTTTTGGGTTTTTCCTAATTCTGACTGGACAAGGGTGAAAACTTGGCTTGAAGTCGTGAAAAGTATGCTGGGAACTGAAGAAAAACGTCTTTGGACGTGCTTAAGTATTTCTGCCATAACTTGAGCTGTAGACCTTGGATTGTGCTGTTTCTTAAACTAAAAGAAATATAATTGAAAGGTCTACAATTCATATGTTTAACACTTTTCCAGATTCAGAATCTATCATGCTCAAATTTGGCCTGAAAGTCTTCACCGCGGCGAGGAAAAAGCAGCCGCGTGAAAGCCCTCGTCGAGATGTAAAAAATAAAACGACGCGTTTTGGCTTGCCAGGGCTTCGTCTTTAAGTGAGAGAGGTATAAATTAGAGCAAAAAGGAAGAGAAAAGGGTCTTGGTTCGTCATTTTGGGAGGCAGCTCATGGAAGGAGAAGATTATTGAAGATTTGGGCTTCAAATTAAAGAAGATTTCTCCATCTTTTGCTTGTTTTCCAATGATAAATCTTGATTCAGTTTGTTTTTTTTCTTTTATTTCGTTTTTGAGTATGAACTGAGTTGTTTAGCTAGGGTTTGATGTAATCTTGATACAATGATTCAAATTTATATGAATTGATTTACTTTGAGTTTTAATTTCATGATTAAGTGTTTATCTCTTTGCTTAATGACTTTTGGATGCTTGATCACCATTCAATTGTGTGTTGTTCACAATGAGACTGAGAAGTGATTTGTGATTGTGCCTGTTGGGATAAATACCATAGATTAGCAAACGCTAGAGATAGGTTTAGCGATCTATGAAATCTAGATAAAATTCCATAATGCTTAAAAGACTTTGAACTATTAATCTTCATTTTGTTGGGTGCGGAAGCTTGATAGGGATAAGTAGGGAAATGTAGTCTAAGAAGGTATGTTTTACAACTTAGGGAATTTGATTTTCAATCAAGGAATTAGAACTTGGGTAATAGATTCTATGATTTGGCTTAGCGTATCTAGGTGAAATCAACACCCTAGCATTTTTTAGCATTGTTTAATTAGTTAAGTTGTTGGGTTTTGCATTTGTATTTAGTTTGTTAATCTTCCATCAATCCAATTTATTGTTGTTTCAATTAGGACTTCAACTAGAAAATTCGGTACTTAGTAACACTATCCTCGTGGGAATGATACTCACTTATCACTCTATTACTTGTGCGACTAGTAGACTTGCTACATTTGCATGTTGTAGGAAACAAGCATCAAGTTTTTGGCGCCGTTGACGGGGATAGTTGATTATTAATATTGATAGTATCTAGTGTAGTGCTAAATTGAAGCTTTTATTTCATTTTTGTAGTTAATTGTAGATATTGTATAGTCTTAAGTATGAGAATTGACATTACCTCTTTCGTGCAAGGCAACGATGAATCACTATATGAAGCTTGGGAGAGGTACACAGAGTTGTTAAGGAATTGTCCACATAATGGTCTACCGTTTTGGAGACAAGTCCAAACATTTTACAATGGGTTGCTACCAAATATTCAAACTATGGTAGATGTGGCAGCAGGTGGAGCCCTAAATAACAAGACCCCAGAAGAGGCTTATGAATTGCTTGAGGTGATAGCCAACAATACTTACCAAAGACCTAATAAGATAGCAATGCCGGAGAGAACAATGGGTCTACATGAAGTCAATCCGTTTGCCACATTATTTGCACAAACTCCATCACTTCAAAGCCAATTGGGAGGTATGAATGTAAATTCTATTCACTCACCTTTTATAACTTGTGAATTTTGTGCAGGAAACCATGAGAGTGTGGAATGCCAAGATGGAAACCAGTTATTCTTCTTAACAACCGAGCAAGTGAATTACATGGTTAGTTCACAAAGGCTGCAAAGTGACTCTTTCTCCAATGCCTATAATCTTGGTTGGGAGAATCACCCAAATTTGTCCTGGAGTGATCAAAGCAGTCAATCAAATCAAAGGACAATGCCAAACCATCAACCAGTGGTGAATCATCAACCATGTGAGCAAAGAATGTTGAAATTGGAGGATATATTTGGGGAATTCATGCAAGAAACCACAAGTTTTATGAATGAGACACGCTCAAACTTCAGAAATCAAGAAGTGTCCATTCAAAATTTGGAGGTTCAAGTGGGGCAATTGGTTGAACAACTGACAGAGAGATCTCAAGGTTCTTTGTCGAGCACAACGGTCACAAATCCTGAAGAACAATTAAATGTCATACAATTAAGGAGAGGTATAGTGTTGGAGCAACCTCACAATGAAGAAAAGTTGGAAGAACATGAAGACAAGACCAATGAAGAGGAAAATCTCAAAGCAAAAGGGTGTGCAAGATACTTAGGGGAATTTCAACCAAGCAACTCACCTCACAAGGAACAATTTGAGGAATTTGGTGTGAATGCGCACAAGTCAAAATTGGTGTTGGAAGAGATTCCAAACATTGGACTCAACCAATCACCATCTCATCTCAAGTACGCATATACGAACTTGAAGTTTCGAAAAGATGCTTATGAGAATGTTCGAAATTCCAAAGGAAAGACCAAGAGGTGGCAATAGGAAGTGAAGCACCCCACGAGGATCCCGGATTGACGAAGGACCATGGGAAAGTCGAGCTTCCGACTATAAACAAGCACTTCTTGGGAGGCAACCCAAGTCTTTTCAATTGTTTTTCATTTCATTGCTGTTTGAATTTGTTTAGTTTTCTTATGATTTTGAATTAGTTTTAATTTATGCGTTTTTGGGTGTTTCAGGGGAAGTTTGAAGCTAAGGAAAAGGAAAGAAAAACTCCAGACTTCGCCGAGGCGAAGTACCCTGAAAAATGTTGTAGCTCCTGTAATTTTTTGCCGCGGCGACGACTGGGTTTGAATTTAGGGTTTTATCATGAAGAACTTTGCCGCGGCGAAGTCAGTTTTCTTTTAATAGTCGCATGACCTTTCATTTTTGCGAAAATTTTCCTGAAGCACTTTTCTTTTTAGTTTTAGTTTTAGTTTTAGTTTTTATTTCTTTATGTTTTGTAAGTAGGAATTGATGTTGATTTCCTGGTTTTTAGCTCTTTATTTGTTTTTGTTTAGATTTTAGGTTTAGTTCAATAAGGTTGAGATTAGGATGTAATTCTTTCATATTAATCGGTGAGGGTATCTAGCACATTTGGCACCATAGACCTTCAATTGTTTGACAGATGATGATGATGAGGAAGCCAAGGAATGGATGCCAAGAGGTTGCACAAAAATCGGCCTTTACGGATTAGTCAGGGAAGTATCTCGTAACCTTTACTTTTGTTTTTCTATTCCTTGGATGTGCATGATGTGACATTGGGGACAATGTCATTTTAAGTTTAGGGGTAGGAAATAGAAATAAAGCTTGGTTTAAGGGTATACCGGCTGGAAACCAGAACCCACCTTAAAAACTGCCTAGCAGTACTTGGCAACCTCTGGTATAACAACACCACGTACACCTTAAACGAAAAAAAAAAAAACTTTAGTTATTTTCTTTAGTTTGATTGTTTTTGCCGATGATGAATTGCATAAGTCTATGATGAAACTTGAATTGTTGGGGTATTATTCTTGGAAAATGTTAAGCATTGCTTCAAGTTTAGGTTTATTGACTGAATTTTGATTGAGGTTTGTTGAGTGGTTCAACCACCATTTTCATTTTTTCGGCATGCTTGGAAACATTTTATGTGATTAGGTGAAGTCTTGATAATGTTGGTGGACTCTAGAACCTAGTAGAGAAGTGCTTGAGGCGAAATTCTAGGATTAGACATTGTTGAGGAAATGATTTAGGCATTTTTCGGAATGTTTGATCCTTTCCAGCCGACCCATGAATGAATATTTCCCTAGTCACCCATTTGAGCCTTATGAGATTATCATTACCTTATTTTCCTTGCAAACAAAATAATTGTCCAATCCCTATACCCTAAACACTTTATCATACCCTTTAGGAGAATTATGGACCTAATGTATGACACAAAAGAGCTTTGAGAGGTGTGTGAATAAGTGATGGACCAAAATCTTAAGTTTGGGGGTTGCAAAAATGGCACGAAGAAGGGGCAAGAGACCTCAATGATGTTGTAAATATTTGTTAATTTCAAAAAAAAAAAAAAAAAAAGAAAGGGGAAGAAGAAGAAAAAAATTTCGTTAGTACGATTCAAAATCAAAAATAAGAAATGTACAAGTTTGAGGGTTGTAAAATGGTTGATACTTTGATTGGTGGTTGAGAAAGAAAGTGGAGATTGATGTAGCTCTTAGTGTTTGCATGAGGAAAACCGAGTTCTCTTACTTTGTTTATCTTGTCCCTTTCCTTGGAGCCCACTACCCTTGCCTAACGTTACAAGCTTGCAAAGACCTTTTGATCCTTAGCGATGTCTAGTCTACATTAGTGGAGAGTAGTTCCACATTTAGGCTTATGGAGTCTGCCACCATTTGATAAACTTTACATTTGTACATAAAATAATCCGGGAAGTTGGAATGTGGATTGAAGTGGGGATCGCCTACTTGGTGGACCGATTGAGGAAGACAGTCGATGTAGCTTATAACTTCTTGGAGTGTTGAACATTTTCTAGTAATAATTTTTCAACAACCTTACAAATTTGCATAAATTCTAGGCAATTCTTGTGTTGAGTTTGAGTCTAATTTTTGTTTGTTCATTTTGAGTTTTGTTGTTTTGTGTTTTTGGTTGTTTGTTGATTTTCTTTCTGAGTTTTTATTCCTTTTTGCTTGAGGACGAGCAAATCTTAAGTTTGGGGGTAGTTGATAATCATATTTTACACTATGATTTTGCATTGAATTTTGATAGGATTTAGGATACTTTTCATACAATTTGGGCCATAATTGCTACCTAATTCTATTAATTTGTCTTTGTAGGCCTAAACGATGATTTTTAGCATAAATGACAGTTTTGAGCGTAAATTGTGTAACTTGAGCTTGGAAACTTGGAATGACCTGAATTTAGAAGCTTTGGTAAGCTAAGAAGAAGAGCTACAACATTCATATTTTGGGTTTTTCCTAATTCTGACTGGACAAGGGTGAAAACTTGGCTTGAAGTCGTGAAAAGTACGCTGGGAACTGAAGAAAAACGTCTTTGGACGTGCTTCAGTATTTCTGCTATAACTTGATCTGTAGACCTCGTATTGTGCTGGTTCTTGAACGACCAGAAAGATAATTGAAAGGGATATAATTCATATGTTTAACACTTTTCCAGATTCAGAATCTATCGTGCTCAAATTTGGCCTAAAAGTCTTCGCCGCGGTGAAACCTACGTCAGATGTAAAAATAAAACGACGCATTTTGGCTTGCTAGGGCTTTGTCCTTAAGTGAGAGAGGTATAAATTAGAGCGAAAAGGAAGAGAAAATGGTCTTGGTTCGTCATTTTGGGAGGCAGCTCATGGAAGGAGAAGATTATTGAAGATTTGGGCTTCAAATTAGAGAAGATTTCTCCATCTTTTGCTTGTTTTCCAAAGATAAATCTTGATTCAGTTTGTTTTTGTTTTTGTTATTTTGTTTTGTTTTTGATTATGAACTGAGTTGTTTAGCTAGGGTTTGATGTAATCTTGATACAATGATTCAAATTTATATGAATTGATTTACTTTGAGTTTTAATTTCATGATTGAGTGTTTATCTCTTTGCTTAATGACTCTTGGATGCTTGATCACCATTCAAATGTGTGCTGTTCACAATGAGACTGAGAAGTGATTTGTGATTGTGCCTCTTGGGATAAATACCATAGATTAAGCAAACGCTAGAAATAGGTTTAGCGATCTGTGAAATCTAGATAGAATTCCATAAAGCTTAAAAGACTTTGAACTATTAATCTTCAATTTGTTGGGTGTGGAAGCTTAATAGGGATAAGTAGGGAAATGTAGCATGAGAATGTATGTTTTACAACTTAGGGAATTTGATTTTCAATCAAGGAATTAGAACTTGGGTAATGGATTCTATGATTTGGGTTAGCGTATTTAGGTGAATTCAACACCCTAGCATTTGTTTTAGAATTGTTTAATTATTTAAGTTGTTGGGTTTTGCATTTGTATTTAGTTGTTAATTTTCCATCAATCCAATTTATTGTTTCTTCAATTAGGACTTAAACTAGGGAAATCAATACTTAGTAACACTATCCTCGTGGGAACGATACTCTACTCATCATTCTATTACTTGCGCGACTAGTATACTTGCTACATTTGCATGTTGTAGGAAACACGCATCAGTGACGTGGTGGACATGGATGCATGCCATGTACTTCTTGGATGACCATGGCAGTATGATGTGGATGCTACACACCGAGGCAGAGATAACACATACTCTTTCGTGTGGGAGCAAAAGAAGATCATTATCATGCCTAAGAGGGATCAAAGCAATGTGTCACAAGATGAGAAAACCATGGTATCAATCACAATTGAAAAATCCAATCAATTTCTAAGGTCTTTTGAAGAGTTGTAGACTGGAGTAGCGTTAATTGTCAAAGGGGAAGAATAACAGAGGCAAACTATCCCAATTGAGGTGGAGCCTTTACTAGCTGAGCATGAAGAGGTGATGATTGAGCCCACCGTATTGCCACCCTTGCTGACATACAACATCAGATTGACTTAATACTTGAAGCTAGCCTACCAAATTTATCTCACTATCACATGAGTCCAAAAGAGAATCAAGTTTTGCGAACGCAAGTGGAAGATTTGTTGGCCAAAGGGCATATACAAGAAAGCATCAGCCTGTGTGCAGTACCTGCTCTATTGACACCTAAAAAGGATGGAAGCTGGAGAATGTGTGTAGACAGTCGGGCCATCAATAAGAACACAGTTAGGTATCGATTCCCAATTCCAAGGCTTGATGTTTTGCTTGATCAAATGGATGGAGCCAAGGTGTTCTCAATGATTGATTTGAAGAGTGGCTACCATCAGATATGCATTAAACCCGGAGATGAATGGAAAGCAGCTTTCAAGACGAAAGATGGCTTGTATGAGTGGTTAGTCATGCCATTCAGACTATCCAACGCACCAAGCACCTTTATGAGATTAATGAACCAGGTATTGAGACCCTTCCTATCCACTTTTTTAGTCGTCTACTTTGACAATATTTTAATCTACAACAAAAGTAAAGATGAGCATCTCACACATCTCAAACAAGTCTTGATTAAACTCAAAGAGAACAAGCTTTATATCAACTTGAAGAAGTGCATGTTTTTAATGCACAAACTTGTATTTCTGGGGTTTTTGATCAGTGATAAAGGAGTCCAAGTAGATGAAGAGAAAGTAAAGGCCATCCGAGATTGGAAGATGTCAAGGACTGTTATTGAAGTGTGAAGTTTCCATGGGCTCGCAACTTTCTATCAGAGGTTTATTCGAAACTTCTACAGAATTGTGGCCCCAATCACTAACTACCTGAAGAAAGGGAGATTTGAATGGGGGGAAGATGCTGAAAAGAGTTTTGAGCTGATTAAAGAGAAACTAACAAAAACCCCAATACTCGCCTTGCTAAACTTTGAGAAGGTATTTGAACTGGAATGCGATGCTAGTGGCGTAGGCATTGGAGGAGTTCTATCACAAGAGGATCGGCCTATAACATTCTTTAGTGAGAAATTAAGTGAAGCACGACAGAAGTGGTCCACTTACCAACAAGAGCTGTATGCGGTTTTCCAGTGGTTAAAGACATGGGAAACATATTTATTACCAAGGGAGTTTATTATTACTCAGACCATCAAGCCCTAAACATTTTAGAACTCAAAAGCACGTGGATCGCATGCTATCAAGATGGGCTGCCTACTTAGAGAAGTTTAATTTTGTGATTGCTCATAAGTCCGGAGCAACCAATTGAGTAGTTGATGCATTAAGTTGACGAGCCTCATTGTTGACACAAGTAGCGCTTGAGGTAATTGGCTTTGATCAACTTAAGGACTTGTATGAGAATGATGAAGATTTTGGGGATATTTGGAGAAAGCATGTGTTGAACTTACCCAAAGGAGACTTCGTAGCTCACGAGGGTTACTTGTTCAAAGGAAGCCGATTATGTATTCCAAGAAGCTCATTAAGAAAAAAGTTGATTTGAAAGTTGCATGCTAGTAATTTGAGTGGACATATGGGTAGAGATAAGACCATCGGAAGATTGGAAGAGAGGTACTACTGGTCAAATTGAAGAAGGATACGAGCAAATTTGTGCAAAGGAGTCCGACATGTCAAGTAAGTAAAGGGCATTAACAAAACACTAGGTTATACATTCCTTTGTCTGTACCACAAGCACCATGGGATGATGTATCAATGGACTTTTTACTTGGATTACCAAGAATGCACAGATGGTATGACTCTATATTTGTGGTGGTAGATTGGTTTTAAAAAATGTCACATTTCATTCCCTGTGGAAAGACAACTGATGCACACCATGTGGCAAAACTATTCTTGCAAGAGGTTGTCCGATTGCATGGAATTCCTTTATCAATCATGTCAGACAGAGACAGTAAGTTTCTTCCAGCCTTCTGGTTAACTTTGTGGAAGTGATTTGGCACTGAGTTGAAATTTAGTAGCATCGCTCACCCACAAACTGATGGGCAGATGGAGGTCATCAACCGGTCATTAGGAAAGATAAAAGGGGGCAATGGGATTTCTCTTTGGCACAAGCCGAGTTTGCTTATAATAGCTCCGTGAGTAGATCAACTGTAAAAAGTCCATTTGCTATTGTCTACACTAAAATTCTGAGACATGTGGTTGACTTGGCAAGAATTCCATCAAACGAGGACAAAAGTAGGGGAGAAGTAAGCTTTGGAGAAGAGCAATTTGACTTATAAATATTCGACTGATAAACATCGAAGAGCTCAAGTGTTCAACGAAGGCGATGAAGTCATTGTCTACCTCTGGAAAGAAAGACTACCTGTGGGATATCAAGGAAAGTTAAGGCAATGTAGGTATGGTCCTTATAACATTCTGAAGACGATCAATGATAATGCTTATGTGGTGGATTTACCAGTTGATATGGGTATTTCTAAGACTTTCAACGTCGTGGATCTCACTCAGTTTTATCATGCTGAAGATTTATACAATAATAACTCGAGGCCAAGTTCTTTTCTAGTGGGGAAGAATGATGAAGGACCACAACATGGATTTTGATTAAAATTCAGTTTCTTATTAGTTGTAAAGTTTTACTAATTCTTAATTGTTTAGGAATTCCAATCAGTCTATAATTAGGGATTCAGTTTCTTATTAGTTGGAGAGTTTTACTAATTCTTAATTGTTTAGGAATTTCAGTTAGTCTATAATTAGGATTCTAAACCTATAAAAAGGTTAATTTCTCATGAAAGTGGGGGCTCATTAATAAAAAAATTCTGAATATTTTTCATTGTTCCTGTGTTAGCCTTGAGGCTATCAAGTTGTATCAATTTTCATCGTTCATTGAGCAATAGTCAACCATTGGCGTCTATGTGAACAATATCACGACCCCATTCTACGCTTGTGCCGCATCAAGCTCAAACTACAGGGCAGTTCAACTTGAGGTAGGCTATTGGTCAATGAAGTTAAAATGTTGTCATCCTAGCTCACCTCCAAGCGATGTCGTTTCTCAATCTTCAAAAGCTTAGCCTACTTACTCCAATTTCATTTTAGTAGTTTATTATATAAGCATGATGTAACTAATTCTCATTCACCCAACTAAGAAACATAATGAAATTCCCGATGCTTCTTTCATCTCTTTCCTTGTTCTAATAACTTTTTCCTAAAAGTCTCATAGCATGACCCACTAAGTATTGGCTTTGCATAATAGTCTATGGACTGAGAAATGTTTAGATGTTTCTGGCCATTTCCACAAGATAGGGATGGGTCATTGATACTAAGTTTTTATGATAGACTCTTGGTAATGGCAATGTGAGCTTCATCCACTCTCATCACAACGACCTGTGATGATCACCACCTACCCTACTGAGGACTGTAGGGAAAAGCTTTCCAGATACATAAATAAAAAGACAAAGAGGAACTTTGGCAGAAGAATCAAGGTAAGATTGATTAGTGATTCTTATTCTTTCTGCTTTGTCCATAGATTATTTTTGTTATGGAAAAAACCAAACTACAAACTCATACAATTCTATGCAAACTTTTAGCATGTGTATGCACGTGTCTATTCTTATTTTAGAAACATAAATTTGCATTGCTTATGGTAACAGACTCTATGGAAGAGTCCTTACGAAAACTTTTGTTGAATATTGATAATTGGCTGGAAATGCAGCAGTTTACTAGTTTGTTTTTAAACATGTTCTGGTGCTAAAACAGAAATGCAACCTGTCGTTTGTCCATTTTCTGAAGCAGCAAAGTATAATTCATTTTTGTAATGTTTAGTTACGTACTGCCAGGCTATAAGGGATGTGTTTGTAATGGTTGTTGTAAGTTGGTATTAATGTATGGCTTTCCATTAATTTAGGATATAATATGTTAGGAAACGACCCAATTGTGCAGCAGAAAAACAAAAATTTTACAACAATGGATCGTTCCTTAGAACCCAAAATCAGGGCACATAAATTACAGTTTATATATATTACAAGAATTTGCAGAAAAATAAATCTCAAGTTTAGATTCATACCCACGATGGAGGCTCCTCCAATATTATCTCTGAACGTGTTTGCTACCAATCCAAGTGCAGGATCGAACCCACAAAGTCTACACGAAGACAATCACAAGGAACCAATGAGGGATTTGCTAGATCCTCCTTGGCCTTAAGAAATCAAGAAGAAAACTTTGATTTTGGCACAAACCAAAGTGGCGTGGGAGAGTGTTTTTCTTTGTGTTGTGTGTGTTTTCTTTTCTCTCAAAAGGCAAATTAAAATCACACAAACACTTTTTCTTTTATAGGCAAACTTAGTTGCCCTATTCCCATAAGGAATGGGCTTGGGCTCAAACCCAAACACCCCATGTTATTAACATTTAATAATAAGGATGATTTAATTAAATATGTGCGAACACATATTTAAACGTAATTTCACTTATTTAATTTTTTTAACAAATTAAATAAAGGCTACAACCTCAGGAAATTTAATTGCACTGTGAAATTACCAAAATACCCTTTCGCCTAAAAAGATGAAAACGCCCTTCTTTCTTCTTGGCTCTTAAATTATCTTCTATGTGTGTGACCCATAGGCTCCTCATCATACCGGCAGTGTATAATATCGCGATTAACACCAATTAATCGTCTCACTAATACACAGACCAAGATTGGCCTCTAGCAAGGCATCATGGCCACTCAATAGATTCGGATTCAGCAAAGTAGCTACCAGTCAACGATATGGTTACCGTACAATTCGATCTTTTCATCATACTGTATCTCGACGAGATGAAGGCATAGAAATAGTGTCAACCTTCGGTTACTCTCGATATTAGATATTCAGTATTTGGACCAATGAACCGTATTATAAACTGGATAGAGCAACAACTAAATCCCGCTGTGGCCATAGTTTTAGTGTCATTACCATATACTGAATTACGCCGTGAGATAACTTCTCCTGTACCCGAGAGTGATGAATCCTCTGTCAATCCACCATAGTCTTGATACACTCCTTGATGTAGCCAATCACAACCGTATTGACAGCTTTGAATAGAACTGTGTTAGGTTAGTGTCAAACTGCACCAATCGGTGCACAAGGCGCTCCGGTGATCTCAAGTCTAAGGATCACATGCACCACCATTCGTTAGAGGATTTGTTCCATAGACACTGGGGTTACCATCCATATGGAATCCTCGGTGGGTTAGTCCAGTGAACTTGCTGCAGTATATCCGCCTACAGCAAGCACCCATGTGTTGCATCAGGTTGTCACCAAACAACCTTGACAAGTGAGATTAGTTACTACCTTTCGACAGGGTCATTCAACACTATAATAGCCTTACCCTATTATTTGTACCCTTACTTCATAATAATACTGGGGCTATGAACGTTTCTAGAATGGCCACCACATGTGCTCATAGGGTTCTTACTATCAAGATTTGAAACACTTGATAGACTCGTCATAGTTCTACCATTCTAAGGACATATATCAATACATATTGCAATAATAATGATTTACGCAATATAGAATAAAATGCCTTTTATTGATTAATGAACATTATTACAAAGAGTCAATTCTGCAATAATTGATTGGCTCTAAGGCATCTACTCTAACAATCTCCTACTTGCACTATAGCCAATCATTCATGTATTTAATACCAAATGATCTCAAGTGCCTTTCATGCTTCTACTGCGACAAAGGCTTTGTCAGTCGATTTGCGAGATTGTCGTCAATATGCACTTTACTAATCTGCACGTCTTTCCTCCCAACTATTTCTCTAATGAGATGGAATTGTCTAAGTATGTGTCTGGACTTCTAATACGACCTTGGTTCCCTGGCTTGAGCAGTTGCTCCATTGTTGTCACAATAGATGTCTATAGGATTAACAATCGTAGGAACCACACCAAGTTCAGTAATGAACTTCTTAATCCATACTGCCTCCTTGGCTGCATCAGATAATGCAATATACTCAGCCTCCATTGTAGAGTCTGCTATAGTGCTTTGCTTAGAGCTCTTCCAGCTCACTCCACCGCCATTGAGGCAAAATACAAATGCTGATTGGGATCGATAATCATCTTTGTCCATTTGGAAACTAGCATCACTGTATCCTCTTACAATGAGCTCATCTTCCCCTCCATAAACCAAGAACATGTCCTTAGTCCTCTTTAGGTACTTAAGAATATTCTTCACAGCCATCCAGTGATGCTCACCTGGATCCGATTGATATCTACTACAAGTGCTCAAAGCACAAGAGACATCAATCCGAGTACATAGCTTGGCATACATGATGGATCCAATTGCTGATGCATATGGGATCCTCTTCATCCTATCTCTCTCATCTTGTGTTTTAGGACACAATTCCTTAGAGAGATAAACACCATGTGACATTGGACGAAATCCCTTCTTGGATTCTTCCATACTGAATCTTTTCAGTACCTTGTCAATATACGCACTTTGACTTAGGCCAAGCAACCTACGTGATCTATCATGATAGATCTTTATACCAAGGATGTAGGCTGCTTCTCCTAAGTCCTTCATGGAGAAGCACTTGGATAACCAAGTCTTTACCGACTTCAAGTTCGGTATATCATTCCCGATCAAAAGTATGTCATCAACATACAACACTAGGAATGCTACTGCGCTCCCACTCACTTTCTTGTAAACATAGGGCTCATCTTCGTTCTTGATAAAACCGAATTCTTTTACGGTTTCATCAAAACGAATGTTCTAGTCCTTGAAGCTTGCTTGAGTCCATAAATGGATCTCTGAAACTTGCATACCTTATTAGCTTGACTATTAAGAACGAAACCATCAGGTTGTGTCATATACACATCCTCCTCAAGGTTTCGGTTCAGGAAAGCAGTTTTGACATCTATTTGCCAAATCTCATAGTCATGATATACAGCTATTGCAAGCATAATCCGAATGGATTTAATCATTGCAACCAGCGAAAAGGTTTCTTCATAGTCAATGCCATGAATTTGTTTGAAACCTGTGGCAACCAGCTGTGCTTTATAAGTATGCACGTTGCCATCCATTTCAGTCTTCTTCTTGAAGACCCGTTTACACCCTATGGGTTTTACCCCTTTAGGTGGTTCCACCAAAGACCACACTTGGTTCTGGTACATGGAGTCCATCTCAGATTTCATGGCTTCAAGCCATTTAATGGAATCTAGATCCAATATAGCGTCTTCGTAGGTTCTGCGTTCATCGTCTTCGCAGACTAGTACATCACCATGTTGAGTCACGAGATAACCGTATCTCTCGGGCTCATGGCATACTATCCCAGATCTATGTAGCTCCTGTGCTACCTGAGGTGGTTTACTGGCGTGCTGTCGTAGGCACCCAGAATTAAAACCTAAAAATACACGTAGTAGTGTAAGTCAGGGTCGATCCCACGAAGAGTGTCTAGCCGAATTTGCTGTTATGTGAAAAAGGCTGGGGGGTTTGTGTAAAAATAGAAAACAATCTCAGCAAAAACAAAAACAATTTAATTCGAATTCAATCAAAATGACGAATTTGGTCTCTGTCAACATCCACCATCGAATCTTACAACTGATCATTGATGCAAAGATAATCAATTCACACATTGAATATTCACCGTTAGAACTAATTTCCTATCTCTCCTTAATTGTAATTAATCAGGAAACAAGCGATCCTAATTAATCTTACCCCTAAACAACCCTAGACAAGCGCTCAAGATTTAATCTAGTGGCAGCCTTAAGAATTAGAGAGATCGATGAAGCTAAACAACACAAACACAAGCGGTTGTATTTAATTTAGTTGAATGTTCTTCGTAAGGTTACTAATTCTTGACGCAGCAAATTACTAACCCTAATTGCTTCACAAGTTGGAGGGATCAAACAATTACGGATTTGATATCAAACTTAGCAGTAGATTTCAACAAATAATACACTAGTAGGCCTCCTAGTAATTAAATGCATTAATCATGAAAATATGCACAGAATAACACTCAATACTCAAACATGAATTTAACACTAAAAACAGAAAGATCTCACAGTTTATTTGATTCCGAGGTTTCCGTTTCCTTCGACCAAGTTACAAAAGTTCTAGCCGCTCATGGCCATCACAAAAACTCAAGAGAAAGAAAATTCCAGAGAGGAAAAAAGAGAGAGGCGTGGTCCCCCCAAACCTAATCTGATCTCCCTTTTAAAATCCAATTTTAGAATTCGAATCCCACTCAGTCTCCTAAAAGAAATATTCTCCTATCCTAAAATAACATTAATCCTAATTTAATACTAATTGGAACTAAAATAAAATAGAGTCCTAATAAAATAGGAAAGTGGTGTTTCCAGCTGTAATTTTCGTGCAGCATGTATGTCTTCAAAACGTGCAATAATAGACTGACTTGCATAACAAGTCAGAACGCTCCAGGACATCGGCAATGCAGGTGCGTCAACTTCAAGCTCGATTAAAACCTTTATTAAGCCAGTATATCTAAAAACTCAAAACATGAAAGTTGTAGATCTATTTCTTAGTATTCCACAGAATTTTGAATCATCTCAATCGGAGCTTGGATGAGAGAATTATGCCCAGAATACGAAGCAGTGGCGAAACTGTCCGAATTCCCCTAATTAATTCCGTTTTTCAATTAACACCTCCATTTGCTTCCTAAACCAAAACAAAGTAATAATGAGTACAATTAGGAAACAAATACATATAAAAGACTAAACATTAAGGGGGTTAAATATGACATTTTGCATTCCCATCAAATTCCCCCACACTTAGCTTTTGCACGTCCTCGGGCAAACTAATTCAAACAAACCCTACACTCAAGTCATATCAGGAACACCATCATCTCAAGTCATCTCAAGAACATCAGCATGATGCATAAGCAACAATATTTAATCCATGCATATTCATACCTAACTTAGGAAGCAACAAAATAAAATAAAACAAAGTTAATGACATTCATCTCTCTTTATCATCTTCCACAATTACTCTTAATCAGTCAATGCAAACAAGGGAACTAATCACAACCAATTCATGTACAACTCCCCTCTCAACTTTTCTTTTCTTGTTTCTCTTTACTACTACAAACTGGGTAGCAAACTAAGGATACAAAATTTTCTTTTTTTTCTCTTTTTTTTTTTTTTTTTTTTTTTTTCTGTTTTGAAAAAGAATGAGTGCATTTTATGCTCCATCTCATTTCATGGTTGTGTTTATGAGTGAGTGCGTTTTACGCTCCATCTCGACTCACCACATACTTTTCTTTTCTTTTTCCTATTTGCTTAAACCCAAATTTAGGACTAGCTTAAGAGAAACAATTTTTTTTTTCTTTTAAGGGTTGTTATACACTCCTCAATCATGCTTCGTCACCAAGTCTACACAACTTCTCAAGACATATTATTTCAAACTGCAAAGATTCAAATATGATTAACTCTATTTTATGAAAGATTGCTAACATCCTAAGTCAAGGAATATGCTCAACAACAAAATCAAGTTACTATTTCATGCATCACTAGACGTTCAAAGACATGACTTAAAGCATAAACCTTCCTAAAAACAAATGTGGGGGTATTTCGTTTAAGGTGTACGTGGCGTTGTTATACCCGAGGTTGCCAAGTACTGCTAGGCATTTTTTAAGGCGGGTTCTAGTTTCCAGCCGATATACCCTTAAACTAGGCAGATTTTTTTTTTTTTAACACTAAAAACAGAAAAAACAGAACCTAAACAAAACCTAAATCCCCTTTCCCACACTTAAAACTGACATTGTCCCCAATGGAAGATGAAATGCAAAGAAAAGAGCAAAAATAACCAAAATTAAAATGCAAGAAAAGAAAACAAACTCCCCTTGGGTTGCCTCCCAAGCAGCGCCTTTGTTTATTGTCGTTGGCTCGACTCAAGGCTTTTCTTCTTGCGATGCACTAAGTAACATTCTTCCATCTTCAAGGAACACGTTCTTGAGATAACTAGAGAGAGGCTTCAAATTTGGAACGGGATCCTGCAAAACAAAAGGTAAAGGCCTCTCGTTAGAAATTGGTAATGCAATATAAGGAACGTTACCTGACTGTTGTTGTAACTTTGGAGAATCATTTAACGCTGCAACAGTCTCCTACAAATCAGTACTCAAAGCTAACTCCTCATTCTCTTCCTCAAGATGGTTACTAATGGCAACTCCCCTTCCATCTTTTCCATCAAGTTCAAAAACTTCCTGTGCTAAAGAATCAACCACATCAATAGAATAAACATGATTATCATCATCATCATCAGGATATTTCATGGCATCATAACTATTAAATTTGATAAGTTCACCATCAAATTCCATGGTAAGTATGCCACTATGAACATCTATCTTAGTCTTGGATGTCTTTAAGAAAGGTCTTCCTAACAAAATAGGAGCAGATTGATCTCCATTTTCCATATCAAGCACATAGAAATCAGTAGGGAAAACTAAGTCATTAACTTGTACCAAAACATCCTCAACTACACCCTTAGGATAAGCATTAGATCCATCAGCTAATTGAATTACAACACCAGTTTTATTCAAAAGTCCAAGTTTCAAAGAACCATATATGGAATATGGCATGACATTTATAGAAGCTCCTAAGTCTAACATGGCCTTCTCAAACCTAGTGTTACCTATCGTACACGGGATAGTAAACATACCTGGATCCTTGCACTTCGCTGGAAGTTTTCTCTGAATTACTGTAGAAACATTTTCTCCCACTCTCACCTTTTCACACCCCTTTAGTTTCTGTTTCCTCTTAAGTGTGCACAATTCTTTCAAGAATTTAGCATATCGAGGTACTTGTTTAATAAGCATCTAAGAGTGGAATATTTACCTCGCATCTACGAAAAGTCTCATGCATATCTCTGTTTTGCTCATCTCTTCTAGATTCTGCTAAAGCTTGAGGAAAAGGTGGTACCGGTTTATAATCGGATAGCGGAGGAAACTTACGCTTAGGAACGCCATTGTCATTAGGAACGTTCTTGTCTACAATATGTCTTTTTCCTTTTCTCTCTTCGACGATGCAGGGGCTGCCTTTATTGGAATCTCAACCTCTTTACCACTTCTCAAAACGATCGCACTTACATTTTCTCTTGGATTGATCACCGTTTGAGAAGGTAATCTCCCTGAACTTTGTGCCTCCAGCTTCGATTATGCTTGCCATCTGCCCCATTTGATTCTCTAAACTTTGAACACTAGCTCTCGTCTCCTGTTGAAATTGCAAAGTGTTAGTAGCAAGAGACTTAACAATATCTTCTAAAGACATACCAGAATTAGAAGTTTGGCTCAGTTGTTGTCTAGGGGGGTATGGCTGCATCACTGGTAATTTCTTTGGGTAATTTGGGCTTTTGAGGGTAGGGTTGATTCATTTGTTGATTCCCATAGCCAAGATTAGGGTGATCCCTCCATCCAGGGTTATATGTGCTCGAATAAGGATCATACTTCCTTTGCGGTTGTCCAGGGAAATCACCTGCTGCATTAACTTGCTCAACAGGCTCCTCTTGAAGAGTTGGGCACATATCAGTTGGATGCCTTACTACCGAACAAATCCCACAAGTCTTCTCTGTTTGCATGTTACCTACAGCCATTTGACGAACAAGAGAAGTTAGACTAGAGATTTGTTGTTCTAGGGAAGAAATATTTACCTCATTATCACGCCTAGATGGAAGGTCAAGCCTACTGCCAAACTGTTGAGAATTGGCCGCCATATTTGCAATCAAGTTCCTCACAGCCTCAAGGGTCTTATCCACCAAAGCTCCTCCACTTGCAGCATCAATCATGCTCCTATCAGTGTATGTGAGGCCCTCATAGAAGTACTGGATAAGTAACTGCTCACTAATCTGATGATGGGGGCAGCTTGCACACAATTTCTTAAAGCGTTCCCAGTATTCATGTAGGGACTCTCCGTTGTGCTGCCTTACACCACAAATTTCTTTCCGAATGTTGGCTGCCCTCGAAGCTAGGAAATATTTCTCCAAAAATAATCTCTTCATCTCGTTCCATGTGGTTATAGTTCCGGAGTGTAGATAATAAAGCCAATCCTTAGCCGAATCCTTCAAAGAAAACGGGAAAGCTCTTAATTTAATTTGCTCCTCGGTCACCCCCGTAGGTTTCATACTCGTGCAAACCACATGAAGCTCCTTTAAATGCTTATGAGGGTCTTCACCTGCAAGGCCATGAAAAGTGGGCAAGAGATGTATTAGTCCAGATTTTAACTCAAAAGTAGTAGCAGCAGCATCTAAAACAGGAAACGTTATGTATAAAGGTGCTTGATTCAAATCAGGGGCAGCAAGCTCTTTCAAAGTCCGATTTCCAGCCATGACGTCCTCCTCTTCTATATCAGAGTTGTTAGCAAATTGGGAATCAAAAGCCAAATTGCTTTCCTTAGAATTTCTCCGAACTTCCTTCCTTAACCTACGCAAAGTGCTTTCAATTTCTGGATCGAATGTTAATTCACCAAGGTTAGAGGACCTGGTCATACAACAAAAAACCTAATAAAAGAATTAGAATGAATGACAAAAATTGAAAACTAACTAGAAAAATAAAAAAAAAAATTAAATTAAATTAAATTAAATTGGCTAGAAACACTAAAATGGCAAAAACTGTATCAAAACATTCGAATTTGGCCTCAAGAAGGTGGGGCTAGAAATTATTCTAGTTTTGCTCAGAACATCGTTTTCTTCGAAACAGGTACTGGCAGCACTCCTAACTCAACCAAAATTTTCCTTATGAATAGTACTAATGTTCATCCGAACAGTACTACTGTTCACAGTTTTTTGTTTTCTTTTTTTTTTCTACAAAATAAAAAAAATTATAACAAAAAACGCAATAAAAAAAATCACAAAAACAAAAATAATCAACTAGAATCACTCCCCGGCAACGGCACCAAAATCTGGCGTGCTGTCGTAGGCACCTAGAATTAAAACCTAAAAATACACGTAGTAGTGTAAGTCAGGGTCGATCCCACGAAAAGTGTCTAGCCGAATTTGCTGTTATGTGAAAAAGGCTTGGGGGTTTGTGTAAAAACAGAAAACAATCTCAGCAAAAACAAAAACAATTTAATTCGAATTCAATCAAAATGATGAATTTGGTCTCTGTCAACATCCACTATCAGAATCTTAAAACTGATCATTGATGCAAAGATAATCAATTCACACATTGAATATTCACCGTTGGAACTAATTTCCTATCTCTCCTTAATTGTAATTAATCAGGAAACAAGCGATCCTAATTAATCTTACCCCTAAACAACACTAGACAAGCGCTCAAGATTTAATCTAGTGGCAGCCTTAAGAATTAGAGAGATCAATGAAACTAAACAACACAAACACAAGCGGTTGTATTTAATTTAGTTGAATGTTCTTCGCAAGGTTACTAATTCCTGACCCAACAAATTACTAACCCTAATTGCTTCACAAGTTGGAGGGATCAAACAATTACGGATTTGATATCAAACTTAGCAGTAGATTTCAACAAATAATACACTAGTAGGCCTCCTAGTAATTAAATGCATTAATCATGAAAATATGCACAGAATAACACTCAATACTCAAACATGAATTTAACACTAAAAACAGAAAGATCTCACAGTTTATTTGATTCCGAGGTTTCTGTTTCCTTCGACCAAGTTATAAAAGTTCTAGCCGCTCATGGCTATCACAAAAACTCAAGAGAAAGAAAATTCCAGAGAGGAAAAAAGAGAGAGGCGTGGTCCCCCCAAACCTAATCTGATCTCCCTTTTAAAATCCAATTTTAGAATTCGAATCCCACTCAATCTCCTAAAAGAAATATTCTCCTATCCTAAAATAACATTAATCCTAATTTAATTCTAATTGGAACTAAAATAAAATAGAGTCCTAATAAAATAGGAAAGCGGTGTTTCCAGCTGTAATTTTCGTGCAGCATGTATGTCTTCAAAACGTGCAATAATAGGTGACTTGCATAACAAGTCGAGGCGCTCCAGGGGCGTCGGCAATGCAGGTGCGTCAACTTCAAGCTCGATTAAAACCTTTATTCAGCCCGTATCTATAAAAAATCAAAACATGAAAGTTGTAGATCTCTTTCTTAGAATTCCACAGCATTTTGAATCATCTCAATCGGAGCTTGGATGAGAGAATTATGCCCAGAATACCTAGCAGTGGCGAAACTGTCCGAATTCCCCTAATTAATTCCGTTTTTCAATTAACACCTCCATTTGCTTCCTAAACCAAAACAAAGTAATAATGAGTACAATTAGGAAAAAAATACATATAAAAGACTAAACATTAAGGGGGTTAAATATGACATTTTGCATTCCCATCATTTACTTTGTTCCACAAGTTATGGAGTAACCTCCTCATGATGGTCAACTACTTCCTGTGGCACATCATCCCGTCCTTCGTCTGGTATATCTTGTGGTTCTAGAACTTCATCGAGTTCTACTTTTCTCCCACTAGCACTTCTTAGAAAATATTCCTTTTCTAGCAAGACACCAGATCGAGCAACAAAAAATTTTCGCTCTTTTGGGTGGTAGAAATAGTATCCTTTAGTCTCTTTTGGATACCCCACAAATATACATTTACAGGATTTTGGGCCCAACTTATTCGAAGTCAATTTTTTAACATAAGCTTCGCAACCCCAAATCCTTAGATAAGACAAGTTGGGCTTTCGCCCACTCCATAGCTCATATGGAGTCTTATCTATGACTTTGACAGACACAGGTTCAAAACGTGAGTCGCAATCTCTAGGGCATAACCCCAGAACGATGCAGGTAAATCACTAAAACTCATCATGGACCTAACCATGTCAAGTAAGGTCATGTTACTCCTTTCTGACACTCTATTGTGTTGGGGTGTATAAGGAGGGGTGAGTTGTGATACTATCCCACATTCCTTCAGGTATTCTGAAAACCCTGAGCTTAAGTATTCACCTCCTCGATCCAACCGAAGAGCTTTAATACTTTTGCCCAACATATTTTATACTTCATTCCTAAATTCCTTGAATTTATTAAAGGCTTTAGATTTATGTCTCATAAGGTAGATATAGCCATATCTACTGAAATCATCAGTAAATGTGATGAAGTATGAATATCCACCTCTAGCTTCAACTGTTAGTGGACCACATACATCACTATGGATGATGCCTAACACTCGATAGTACCCTTTCACTTTGTCCTGTGAAAGAAGAATTGGTCATCTTGCCTAACAGGCATGACTCGCATACCTCAAATGACTCAGAGTCAAAATGGTCCAAAACTCCATCCCTTTGAAGTTTTGCAATACGGGTTCTTATTAACATGACACAATCTATAGTGCCAGAGACATGTCTGGTTTTGATCGCTATGTTTAGCTTTCTTAGTTTCAATGTTGAGAATATCTTTATTGTTTAAATCAAGAACATATAATCCATTATATAACCTTGCAATTCCAAATAGAATACCATTCAAACTAAAGGATAACAATCCATTAGATATCTCAAAATGATACCCTATATTATCCAAAGCGGATATTGAAATAATGTTTCTAGAAATAGAAGGTACGTGATAACAGTTATGTAGTTCCAATAACAAGCCCATAGGCAAAGATAAACAGTAAGTCCCTACAGCCAATGCAGCCACATGTGCTCCATTTCCAACTCGTAGGTCCACCTCTCCCTTGGCGAGCACTCTACTCTGGCTTAGTCCCTGTACATTAGTACAAATGTGAGTACCACATAATGTGTCAATAACCCAACATGTTGAGGGAGAGAAATTAATCTCAATCATAAAAATACTTGAAGTCGTAGCCTCTAACTTCTTCTTGCTTGTGAGGAAAGCCTTGCAGTGTTTCCTCCAGTGGCCAAGCTTGCCACAAAAGAAGCAAACTAGCTTGCCCTTCCCTATGCCACTCTCAGGCCCAAGACCAACCTATCCTTTGGGCTTGGGCTTGGGTTTAGCCTTGGCCTTGGCCTTACCCTTGCCATTACCCTTTTCTTTACTAGTAACAACCAGTAAAACAGGCTTGGACTTTTTCAAGTCCTACTCTGCAGTCCTCGGCATGTTCAGAAGTTTTGACAGGATTTTCTCCATCGTGTTCATATTGAAATTCATTATGAACAGAGCATAAGAGTCAGGCAAGGATTTCAGAATAAAATCCAATCCCAAATCACATCCCAAAATCTCAAGCCTCTCTATGTGCTCGATCATCTTGAGCACATGAGGACTAACTTGGGCTCCCTTAGTCAGACGACTCCCAAATAGTGCTTTCGACACCTTGTACCTCTCATGTCAAGCATTTGTTTCAAATAGCTCTCGAGGTGTAGAATAATGGAAGAAGCATCCATATTCTCATGCTGCTTTTGCAGCATAGGTGTCATCGATGCTAACATCAAGCATTGAACGTTATCAGCAACATCAAGGAACTTTTGATAAGTGTCCTTAACTTCCTGAGTGGCATCAAGATCATGCTCAGCCATGTACGGCTTTCAAGGATATACAATTTCTTTTCTGACTTGAGTATAATCCAAAGATTACGATACGAGTCTGAGAAATTGGATCCATCCAACCTGTTTTCTTTCTCGATTATCAGTCGCAGGTTTATAGTGCTCATTTTGGTGAATCTACAATTGCAGAAAAGATAAAGTTATTATAAAGTTCATTATTATTTAATATGGTCTTTTATTAAACGATGCCCCCACTATTTTACTCAAGCCAATAGCCCTCACTATTAACTCGGGAAAGCCCGTTGACTTTCCTAGTGGACCACGATCCCATCCTGCCCATTTCAAACCTTCGCTTTGGCGAACAAGCCAAAATGAGTTGATTAGGTAGGCCAACAAACTTAATCCAAGCCAGTTGATAGCTCCCACTATCAACCTCAAATGTGAAAAAGCCAACAAGCTAATCACACAATCCAATGGCTCCAACCATTGTCCTCAAGTGTGATTCTCAGTATCAGTAGAGTGGACACTACATGTCACCACGTACACACAATAAATGTACTACTCTACTATGCCTATGACGCGTTTATCAGCCTTCGCTTTGGCAAACAAGATAAACCATCATTTTAAGTCGACCCATCACCATTAAGGAAAACTCCAATGCATTTTAACCTGCCACTAGTAGAAGTGTACCCTTCGCTTTGGCGAACAAGGTTTCGACAAACAGTGGTTTGATTAAAACCATGGTGATGGAAGGCTTATGTGACTTAATATACTTTAATTGAGGGTTTGTTATTTAATGTCTCATCAGATTATTATCTTTGTTAGAATGACATTGTTTGGCATGTTATTCAACATTCAACCTTAGCATGCATTCTAAACACAATATTAAAACGTGCCGGTACATGGCCCATCTAAAACCGATTTCCTCGAGCCTAGAGGAATCAGTGGGTTACCTAGGGGTCCTGTAATAAACATCTTAAGTCTTCAAGTATGGTTGCCTCATCCTTTGGTCCGTCTTCAAGTACATTACAAAAATATCATTTAAATTTACAAAAACAATAATTATAGAAATTTTTTACATCAATAAATTTAGAAATCTCGATTTACATTCGAGGGGAATGAGATGAGAAGAGAATGTACATTGAGAATAAGAGACAGGTAGGACACGCATGCCCTATTTAATAAATTTACAACCATGCATACCCAAAAATTTAAAACTTTCACCCTTAGGTCTAAGGCTCATGTACCGGCACCATCCAATATACAAACAAGTACATAGCATTCATTTCAGAAACAATCAATTTTTGAATTGGGTGGGTTATATATTAATTACCCTCTTAAATGTGCAGAATGATCATTGGCTTTATAGGTTATTAAAAAACTGCAGATTGGTCCCTTCGTGAAAAATACAAAATTTGGAAAAGCTGCAGACTTCGCAGCAGTGAAGGTTTTATCTTCGTCGGGGCGAAAAATTCTAGAGAGCACTTTGCCGCAGCGAAACCTGGAAATCCCCAAATCGCACAATTCGCGTTTTTTGCAGTTTTTGTGTAATATCACGAATCCAAATCAAATCAAATGCACATACGTTCAACCAGGATATCAACCAACCAATATAACATCCATCAACACATTATTAAACCATTTTATCATTTGAATCATTCAATCAACAGTAGATTTACAGATTTTGCAGATTTAACAAAAACAAGTTTTTCATGGCAGATTCATCAAGGCAACATGTTATCAACAAACACATGTAATCAACCATTCATAAAAAACTGTAAAATCTAGTACCCTAGGCTCTGATACCACTATTAGGAAACGACCCGGTTGCGTAGCGAAAAAACAAAAATTTTACAACAATGGATCGTTCCTTAGAACCCAAAATCAAGGCACATAAATTACAGTTCATATATATTACAAGAATTTGCAGAAAAATAAATCTCAAGTTTAGACTCATACCCACGTTGCAGGCTCCTCCTATATTATCTCTGAACGTGTTTGCTACCGATCCAAGTGCAGGATCGAACCCACAAAGTCCACAAGAAGACAATCACAAGGAACCAAGGAGGGATTTGCTAGATCCTCCTTGGCCTTAAGAAATCAAGAAGAAAACTTTGATTTTGGCACAAACCAAAATGGCGTGGGAAAGTGTTTTTCTTTGTGTTGTGTGTGTTTTCTTTTCTCTCAAAAGGCAAATTGAAATCATATTAAAATCACACAAACACTTGTTCTTTTATAGGCAAACTTAGTTGGCTTATTCCCATATGGAATGGGCTTGGGCTCCAACCCAAACACCCCATGTTGCCAAACACTCCCAATTAGATATTTTATTTATTTCATCATTATCTCAATTAAAATCAATTAATATTTAATTAACATTTAATAATAAGGATGATTTAATTAAATATGTGCGAACACATATTTAAACGTAATTTCACTTATTTAATTTTTTTAACAAATTAAATAAAGGCTATGACCTCAGCAAATTTAATTGCACTGTGAAATTACCAAAATACCCTTTCACCCAAAAAGACGAAGATGCCCTTTTTTCTTCCTGGCTCTTAAATTATCTTCTATGTGTGTGACCCATAGGCTCTTCATCATACCGGCAATGTATAGTATCACGATTAACATCAATTAATCGTTTCACTAATACACAGACCAAGATTGGCCCCTAGCAAGGCATCATGGCCACCCGCTAGATTCAGATTCAGATTTAGCAAAGTAGCTACCTGTCAACGATATGGTTACCATACAATTCTATCCTTTCATCATATTGTATCTCAATGAGACAAAGGCATAGAAATGGTGTCAACCTTCGGTTACTCTCGATATTAGGTATTCAGTTTCTGGACCAATGAACCGTATTATAAACTGAATTGAGCAACAACTTAATCGCACTGTGGCCACAGTTTTAGTGTCATTGCCATATACTGAATTGCGCCGTGAGATAACTTCTCCCGTACCCAAGAGTGATGAATCCTCTGTCAATCCACCATAGTCTTGATACACTCTTTGATGTAGCCAATCACCACCGTATTGACAGCTTTGAATAGAACTGTGTTAGGCTAGTGTCAAACTACACCAATCAGTGCACAAGGCGCTTCGGTGATCTCAAGTCTAAGGATCACATGCACCTCCATTCGTTAGAGGATTTGTTCCATAGAAACTGGGGTTACCATCCATATGGAATCCTCTGGTGGGTCAGTCCAGTGAACTTGCTGCGGTATATCCGCCTCAGCCAACACCCATGTGTTGCACCAGTTGTTGTCACCAAACAACCTTGACAAGTGAGATCAGTCACTGCCTTTTGACAGGGTCGTTCAACACTATGATAGCCTTACCGTATTATCTATGCCCTTACTTCAGAATAATACTAGGGCTACGGACATTTCTAGAATGGCCACCACATGTGCTCATAGGGTTCTCATTATCAAGATTTCAAATACTTAATACCCTCGTCACGGTTCTACCATTCTAAGGACATATATCAATACATATTGCAATAACAATGATTTACACGATATAGAATAAAATGCCTTTTATTGATTAATGAACATTATTACAAAGAGTCAATTCTGCAATAATTGATTGGCTCTAGGGCATCTACTCTAACATAATATGTCTGCAAAGTTGATGTAAACAGTAAGATGTTTGCTTTATTAGTTGTGTTGTAATCTCAGTTGAATATGCAGAAAAAATATAACTCTCTTTATTCTCAAAAGTTGCTCTCTTTCTTTTCTTTGCATTCTCTGATGAAGTAACTGTTAGAGTAGGTGCCCTAGAGCCAATCAATTATTGTAGAATTGACTTTTTGTAATAATGTTCATTGGTCAATAAAAGGCTTTTTATTCTATATTGTGTAAATCGTCATTGTATGTATTGATATATGTCCTTAGAATGGTAAAACTGTGATGAGGGTATCCAATGTTTCAAATCTTGATAGTGAGAACCCTATGAGCACTAAAGGTGGCCATTCTAGAAATGTTCGTAGCCTAGTATTATTATGAAGTAAGGGCACAGATATTACGGTAAGGCTATCATAGTGTTGAACGACCTTGTCGAAAGGCAGTGACTGATCTCACTTGTTAAGGTTGTTTGGTGACAACTTGGTGCAACACATAGGTGCTTGCTGTAGGCGGATATACCACAGCAAGTTCACTGGACTGACCCACCAGAGGATTCCATATGGATGGTAACCCAATGTCTATAGAACAAATCCTCTAATGAATGGTGGTGCATGTGATCTTTAGACTTGAGATCACCGGAGCGCCTTGTGCACCGATTGGTGTAGTTTGACACTAGCCTAACGTAGTTCTATTCAGAGCTATCAGTATGGTGGTGATTGGCTGCATTAAGAAGTGTATCAAGACTATGGTGGATAGACAGAGGATTCATGTTGTAGATTTTTTGCAAGTGTACGAAATCTTGTAAGTAATAAAGTGTATAAAATACGGATATTGAACCCAAGGGAATTACTATTATCAATTACCAATTACACTATCCTATTACTATTTTATCAATCCAAATTTTATCAAGGAAAACCTAAATTAAATAAACAATTGAATTTAAAAAGAAAACTGAAAAGAGAACAATTAAAATAAACCTTTGGGTAAAAACAAGATGACTAGACCTAGGGCATAGACTTCACACCAACTCTTATTCATATGTATCGATCTCTTATACTAATTTTATTAAGCTCTTCCTATAGGTCAAACTCCCTAAATTTCTAATAACTTTCTCTCCAACAATTATCAAATTAACCCCTAATTACTAACCCGAATTATCTCTAATCAGATTTAAGCAATTAGGGATCATTACACTCTATGGAGTTTACCAAAACCTCACAAGTCGTGGTAACCTATCTCTAGCGTTTGCTCAACCTATGGTTTTACTACCGTAGACCAACTAAGTATCATCTCTCGATATTAACTTAGTCCATTATGTCACGGCCCCATCTTACCGGAGGCACGGCCAGGCCTTGGCCCACTCTGCATGGCTTCTACTGGTACTATCCCCCCTAAAGGGATTTTTATTTCGCCTCCCCCACCACTCGAACCCATGACCAAAGGGCTATAGTCAATTGGGAAGCATGGTGAGTACCATCAGGGGGGGATAGTGTTAGAGTAGATGCCCTAGAGCCAATCAATTATTGTAGAATTGACTCTTTGTAATAATTTTCATTAATCAATAATAAAAAGGCATTTTATTCTATATCGCATAAATCATTATTATTGCAATATGTATTGATATATGTCCTTAGAATGGTAGAACCGTGACGAGGGTATCAAGTGTTTCAAATCTTGATAGTAAGAACCCTATGAGCACATGTGGTGGCCATTCTAGAAACGTCCGTAGCCCAAGATATTCTGAAGTAAGGGCACGAGATAATACGGTAAGGCTATCATAGTGTTGAACGACCACGTCCGAAAGGCGGTGGACTGATCTCACTTGTCAAGGTTGTTTGGTGACAACCTGGTGCAACACATGGGTGCTTGTTGTAGGCGGATATACCGCAACAAGTTCACCGGGTGACCCACCGAGGATTCCATATGGATGGTAACCCTAGTGTCTATGGAACAAATCCTCTAATGAATGGTGGTGCATGTGATCCTTAGACTTGAGATCACCGGAGCGCCTTGTGCACCGATTGGTAGAGTTTGACACTAACCTAACGCAGTTCTATTCGAAGCATCGATCGAGTGGTGATTGGCTATATCAAGGAGTGTATCAAGACTATGGTGGATTGACAGAGGATTCATCACTCTCGGTACGGAGAAGTTATCTCACGGCGCAATTCAATATATGGCAATGACACTAAAAGCGTGGGCCACAGGTGGGATTGAGTTGTTGCTCTATCCAGTTATAATACAGGTCATTGGTCCAGAAACTGAATATATATAATATCGAGAGTAACCGAAGGTTGACACTATTTATATGCCTTCGTCTCGTCGAGATAATGAATGATGAAAGGATCGTATTGTACGGTAACCATATCGCTTGACAGGTAGCTACTTTCTTGAATCGAATCTATCGGGTGGCCATGATGCCTTGCTAGGGGCCAATCTTGGTCTGTATTAGTGAGACGATTAATTGGTGTTAATCGCGATACTATACACTACCGGTATGATGAGGAGCCTATGGGTCACACACATAGAAGATAATTTAAGAGCCAAGAAGAAAGAAGGATGTTTTCGTCTTTTTCGGTGAAAAGGTATTTTGGTAATTTCAACTGCAATTAAATTTCTTGAGGTCGTAGCCTTTTATTTAATTTGTTAAAAAATTAAATAAGTGAAATTACGGTTAAATGTGTGTTCGCACATATTTAATTAAATCATCATTATTGTAAAATTTTAATTAAATATTAATTGATTTTAATTAAGATAATGATGAATTAAATTAAAATATCTAATTGGGAGTGTTTGGCAACATGGGGAGGTGTTTGGGTTGGAGCCCAAGCCCATTCCATGTGGGAATAGGGCAACTTGGTTTGCCTATAAAAGGAATAGTGTTTGGGTGATTTAAAAAGGAATTCATATTTGCCTTTTGAAAGAAAAAGAAAAACACATAACACAGCAACCTTTTGGAGACTCTCCCACGCCACTTTCACCTTTTGATTGAAAAATCAAATACTTATTTTTTTCTTGATTTCTTAAGGCCAAGGAGGATCTAGCAAATCCCTCCTTGGTTCTTATTGATTGTCTTCGTGTGGACCTCTACGGTTCGATCCTACACTTGGATCGGTAGCAAACACATTCAGAGACAACATCGGTGGAGCCTCCAAACATGGGTATGAATCTAAACCTTTGGATTTACTTTTTTGCAGATTCCTATGAATACAAACTGTAGTTTTCTATGCCCTGATTTTGGGTTCTAAGGAACGATCCATGGTTGTAAAAGATTTTGTTTTTCGCTGCGCAACCGAGTCGTTTCCTAACAGTGGTATCAGAGCCTAGGGTACTAGATTTATAGTTATTGAATGGTTGATACATGTATTTGTTGATAACATGCTGCCATGATGAATCTGCCATGAAAAACCCAGATTTTGTTAAAACTGAAAAATCTGTAAATCCACTGTTGAATGAGTGATTCAAATGATAAACTGGTTTAATAATCTGTTGATGAATGTTATATTGGTTGGTTAATATCCTGGTTGAACGTATGCACATTTGATTTGATTTGGATTCGTGTTTATACACAAAAAAACTGCAAAAACGCGAACTGTACGAATTGGGGATTTGCAGGTTTCGCCGCGGCGAGGAGCCTCTGGACAGTTTCGTCGCGGCAAAGTTTGTGGCGGCTAGACCTAATTTAAATCCTCGCCACGGCGAAGTATGTAGCAGGGAAGTGCATACTGTAAATCCTCGCCGCGGCGAAGGCTGTAGTTTTCCCAGTTCTGTATTTTTCTGTAAAGGGACTAATCTACAGTTTAATAACCTATAAAGCCAATGTACATTCTGCACATTTAAGAGGGTAATTAATTAATTAACCCACCCAATTCAAAATTGATTATTTTTGAAATGTATGCTTTATACTTGTTTGTATATTGCATGGTGCGCGGTACATGAGCCTTAGACCTAAGGGTGAATGTTTTAAATTACTTTGGGTATGTATGGCTATAATATTTTTAATAGGGCCTGCGTGTCCTGCCTTCTCTCTTCTTCGTAATGTACATTCTTTTCTCATCTCATTCCCCTCGAATGTAAATCGAGGTTTCTAAATTTGTTGATGTAAAATTAGTTTAATATTAATTTTATTGTAAATTTAGAATGATGTTTTTGTAATGTACTTGGAGACGGAGCGAAGGACGAGGCAACCATACTTGAAGACTCAAGATATTTGTTACAAGATCCCTAGGTGACCCACCGATCCCTCTAGGCTCGAGGAGATCGGTTTTAGTTAGGCCATGTACCGGCACGTTTAATATTTTGTTTAGAATGCATGCTAAGGTTGAATGTTGAATAACATGCCAAACAATGTCATTCTAACAAAGATAATAATCTGATGAGACATTAAATAACAAACCCCTCAACTAAGTATATTAAGTCACCTATGCCTTCCATCACCATGGATGCTTCTTCCATAATTCTACACCTCAAGGAGCTTTACGAAACAAATGCTCGACATGAGAGGTACAAGGTGTCGAAAGCACTGTTTGGGAGTCGTCTGACTGAGGGTGCCCAAGTTGGTCCTCATGTGCTCAAGATGTTTGAGCACATAGAGAGGCTTGAGACTTTGGGATGTGGCTTGGATGCAGAATTACAAATGGATTTAATTCGCAATCCTTGCCTGACTCTTATGCTCCGTTCATAATGAATTTCAATATGAACACGATGGAGAAAACCCTATCAGAACTTCTGAACATGCCGAGGATATGACAGAGCAGAAAAACTTGAAAAAGTCCAATTTCTGCTTCTTGCCCGATAAAGCAAAGAGCTAACGGCAAGGGAAGGGTAAGGCTAAGGCCAAACCCAAGCCTAAGCCTAAAGGACAGGTTGCTCTTGGTCCCGAGAGTGGCATAGGAAAGGGCAAGGTAGTCTGCTTTCTTTTGGCAAGCCTGCCACCTTTGGAGGAAACACTGCAAGGCTTTCCTCGCAAGCAAGAAGAAGTCAGAGGCTACGACTTTAGGTACTTTCATGATTGAGATTAACTTCTCTCCCTCAACATCTTGGGTCATGGACACAGGGATGTGGTACACACATTTGTACCGATGTGCGGGGACTAAGGCGAGTAGAGTGCTCGCCAAGGGAGAGGTGGACCTACGAGTTGGAAATGGAGCACATGTGGCTGCATTAGTGTAGGGACTTATTGTTTATCGTTGCCTACGGGTTTATTGTTGGAACTACATAACTATTATCACGTACCTTCTATTTCTAGAAATATTATTTCAGTATCCGTTTTGGATAATATGGGGTATCATTTTGAGATATCTAATGGATTGTTGTCCTTTAGTTTGAATGGTATTCTATTTGGAATTGCAAGGTTATATAATGGATTATATGTTCTTGATTTAAACAATAAAGATATTCTCAATATTGAAACCAAGAAAGCTAAACATAGCGATCAAAACCAAACATATCTCTGGCATTGTAGATTGTGTCATGTTAATAAGACTCGCATTGCAAAACTTCAAAGGGATGGAGTTTTGGCCCCTTTTGACTTCCAGTCATTTGAGGTATGCGAGTCATGCCTTTTAGGCAAGATGACCAAGTCTCCTTTCACAGGACAAAGTGAAAGGGCTACTGAACTATTAGGCATCATCCATAGTGATGTATGTGGTCCACTAACGCTTGAAGCCGAGGTGGATATTCATACTTCATCACATTTACCGATGATTTCGTAGATATGGTTATGTCTATCTTATGAGACATAAATCTGAAGCCTTTGATAAATTCAAGGAATTCAGGAATGAAGTACAGAATATGTTGGGCAAAAGTATTAAAGCTCTTCGGTCGGATCGAGGAGGTGAATACTTAAGCTTGGGATTTTCTGAGTACCTGAAATATGTGGGATAGTATCACAACTCACCCCTCCTTATACACCCCAACACAATGGAGTGTCAGAAAGGAGGAATAGAACCTTACTTGACATGGTTAGGTCCATGATGAGTTTTAGTGATTTACCTGCATCGTTCTGGGGTTATGCCCTAGAGACTACGACTCACGTTTTAAACCGTGTGCCGTCAAAGTCTGTAGATAAGACTCCATATGAGCTATGGAGTGGGCGAAAGCCCAACTTGTCTTATCTAAGGATTTGGGGTTGCGAAGCTTATGTTAAGAAATTGACTTCGAACAAGCTGGGCCCAAAATCCTGTAAATGTATATTTGTGGGGTATCCAAAGGAGACCAAAGGATACCATTTCTACCACCCAGAAGAGCGCAAAATCTTTGTTGCTCGATCTGGTGTCTTCCTAGAAAATGAACATTTTCTAAGAAGTACTAGTGGGAGAAAAGTAGAACTCGATGAAGTTCTAGAACCACAAGATATACTAGACAAAGGACGGGATGATGTACCACAGGAAGTGGTTGAGCATCATGAGGAGGTTACTCCACAAATTGTGGATCAAAGTGAACCACCTTAGGTAGCACAAGAGCTACGTAGATCTGGGAGAGTACGTCATGAGCCCGAGAGATACGATTTTCTCGTGACTCAACATGGTGACGTACTAGTCTATCAAGACGATGAACCCAGAACCTACGAAGACGCTATATCGGATCCAGATTCCGTTAAATGGCTTGAAGCCATGAAATCGAGATGGACTCCATGTACCGAACCAAGTGTGGTCTCTGGTGGAACCACCTGAAGGGGTAAAACCCATAGGGTGTAAAGGGGTCTTCAAGAAGAAGACTGACATGGATGGCAACGTCCATACTTATAAAGCACGGCTGGTTGCCAAAGGTTTCAAACAAATTCATGGCATTGACTATGAAGAAACCTTTTCGCGGTTGCCATGATTAAATCCATCCGGATTATGCTTGCAATTCTTGCATATGAGATTTGGCAAATGGATGTCAAAATCGCTTTCTGACGGAAACCTTGAGGAGGATGTGTATATGACACAACCCGATGGTTTCGTTCTTGATAGTCAAGCTAATAAGGTATGCAAGTTGCAGAGATCCATTTATGGACTCAAGCAAGCTTCAAGGAGCTGGAACATTCGTTTTGATGAGGCCGTAAAAGAATTCGATTTTATCAAAAACGAAGATGAGCCCTGTGTTTACAAAAAAGTGAGTGGGAGCACAGTAGCATTCCTAGTGTTGTATGTCGATGACATACTTCTGATCGGGAATGATATACCGAACTTGCAGTCGGTAAAGACTTGGTTATCCAAGTGCTTCTCCATGAAAGACTTAGGGAAGCACCTACATCCTTGGTATAAAGATCTATCGTGATAGATCGCGTAGGGTTGCTTGGCCTAAGTTAGAGTGCATATATTGACAAAGTCTGAAGCGATTCGGTATGGAAGAATCCAAGAAAGGATTTCTTCCGATGTCACATGGTGTTTATCTCTCTACGGAATTGTGTCCTAAAACACAAGATGAGAGAGATAGGATGAAGAAGATCCCATATGCATCAGCAATTGGATCTATTATGTATGCCATGCTATGTACTCGGATTGATGTCTCATGTCCTTTGAGAACTTGTAGTAGATATCAATCGGATCCAGGTGAGCGTCACTGGATGGTTGTCAAGAATATTCTTAAGTACTTGAAGAGGACTAAGGATATGTTTTTGGTTTATGGAGGGGAAGATGAGCTCACTGTAAGAGGATATGGTGATGCTAGTTTCCAAACGGACAAAGACGATTATCGATCGCAATCAGGGTTTGTATTTTGTCTCAATGGCGGTACAGTGAGCTAGAAGAGCTCCAAGCAAAGCACTGTAGCGGACTTTACAATAGAGGCTGAGTATATTGCATTGTCAGATGCGGCCAAGGAGGCAGTCTGGATTAAGAAGTTCGTCACTGAACTTGGTGTGGTTCCTACGATTGTTGATCCTATAGACATCTATTGTGACAACAATGGAGCAATTGCTCAAGCCAGGGAACCACGGTCTCATCAGAAGTCCAGACACATACTCAGACGATTCCATCTCATTAGAGAGATAGTTTAGAGGAAAGACGTGCAGATTAGTAAAGTGCATACTGATGACAATCTCGCAGATCCACTGACAAAGCCTCTGTCGTAGCAGAAGCATGAAAGGCACTTGAAATCATTTGGTATTAAATACATGAATGATTGGCTATAGTGCAAGTGGGAGATTGTTAGAGTAGATGCCCTAGAGCCAATCAATTATTGTAGAATTGACTCTTTGTAATAATGTTCATTAATCAATAATAAAAAGGCATTTTATTCTATATCGCGTAAATCATTATTAATCCAATATGTACTGATATATGTCCTTAGAATGGTAGAACCGTGACAAGGGTATCAAGTGTTTCAAATCTTGATAGTAAGAACCCTATGAGCACATGTGGTGGCCATTCTAGAAACGTCCGTAGCCCAAGATATTCTCAAGTAAGGGCACAGATAATACGGTAAGGCTATCATAGTGTTGAACGACCCTGTCGAAAGGCAGTGACTGATCTCACTTGTCAAGGTTGTTTGGTGACAACCTGGTGCAACACATGGGTGCTTGTTGTAGGCGGATATACCGCAGCAAGTTCACTGGACTGACCCACCAGAGGATTCCATATGGATGGTAACCCTAGTGTCTATGGAACAAATCCTCTAATGAATGGTGGTGCATGTGATCCTTAGACTTGAGATCACCAGAGCGCCTTGTGCACCGATTGGTACAGTTTGACACTAACCTAACGCAGTTTTATTCAGAGCTGTCAGTACGGTGGTGATTGGCTATATCAAGGAGTGTATCAAGACTATGGTGGATTGACAGAGGATTCATCACTCTCGGGTGCGGGAGAAGTTATCTCACGGCGCAATTCAGTATATGGCAATGACACTAAAACTGTGGCCACAGTGGGATTGAGTTGTTGCTCTATCCAGATTATAATACGGGTCATTGGTCCAGAAACTGAATATATATAATATCGAGAGTAACCGAAGGTTGACACTATTTATATGTCTTCGTCTCGTCGAGATAATGAATGATGAAAGGATCGTATTGTACGGTGATGAGAATGCAAAATGTCATATTTACCCCCCTTAATGGGTAGTCTTTTATACCTATTTGCTGCCTAAAATGTACTGATTTTTATTCTATTTTGACTTAGGAAGCAAATGGGAGCGTTAATTGCAAAACGGAACTAATTAAGTGAATTCGGACAGTTTTGACATTGTTTCATATTTTGGGCATAACTCTCTCATCTGAGCTCCGATTGAGATGATTCAAAATGATGTAGAACGCTAAGAAATATATCTACAACTTTTATGTTTTGAGTTTGGAGAGATACCTGCTGCATCAAGGCTGTAATTGGGCTTGAAGTTGACACATCTGCACTGCCGATGTTCTGGAACATTCTGCCTTGTAATGCATGTCCAAGGGGCAGTTTATTATTGGAAGATTTGAAGACATGTGGCACACGAGTTACAGCTGGACACATCACTTTCCTGTTTTTATTTTTAAGATTTTATTGTATTTTCAATTAATTAGAATCAGATTAGGATAATTGATTTTAGGATATTAGAATATTTTAGGAGATTGAGTTGAATTCAAACACTTGAATTAGATTTTTGGAAACGGAGATCAGATTAGGTTTGGAGGGACCACGCCTCTCTCTTCTCTTCTCTGGAATTTTTCTTTCTTTTTGAGTTTTGGTTGATGGCCATGAGCGGCTAAAAAAAACTTTTGTAACTTGGTCGTCGGAAACGGAGACCTCGGAATCAACCAACTGTGAGATCTAATCTATGTTATTTTAGTGTTCAATTTTCGTGTTTGAGTATTGAATGTTATTCTGTGCATATTTTCATGATTGATGCATTTAATTACTAGGAGGCCTACTAGTGTATTATTTATTGAAATCTACCGCTAAGTTTGATATCAAATCCGTAATTGTTTGATCCCTCCAACTTGTGAAGCAATTAGGGTTAGTAATTTGCTGCGTCAGGAATTAATAACCTTATGAAGAACATTCAACTAAATTAAATACAACCGCTTGTGTTTGTGTTGTTTAGCTTCATCGATCTCTCTAATTCTTAAGGCTGCCACTAGATTAAATCTTGAGCGCTTGTCTAGGGTTGTTTAGTGGTAAGATTAATTAAGAGCGCTTGTTTCCTAATTAATTAAAATTAAGGAGAGATAGGAAAATAGTTCCAACGGTGAATATTCAATGTATGAATTGATTATTTTTGCATCAATGATCAGTTGTGAGATTCCGATGGTGGATGTTGACGGAGACCAAGTTTCGTTATATTAATTGATTTCGAATTGAACTGTTTTTGTTTTTTTTTTTTTTTTTTTTTGGTTTTTGCTAAGATCGTTTTCTGTTTTACACAAAACCCCCCAGCTTTGTTCACATAACATCAAATTCGGCTAGACACTCTTCGTGGGATCGACCCTTGCTTACCCTATTTACGCTTCGGTAGTTAGGTTCGGAAGGTTTTAATTCGGGTGCCTACGACAAGATGCCGATTTTGGCGCCTGTTCGTGGGAGTGATTCTAGTTTATTTTTTTGTTGTTCTTGTGATTCTGATTTCGTTCTTGTTATGTTATTTTTATTTTCCAGAAAAAGAAAAAAAAAACAAAAAAACAAAATTTTTAGCAGTACTGTTCACGACAGAAATTTTGGTGGAATTAGGAGTGGTGCGAGTACTTGTTTCGAAGAAAACAAAATTCTACACAGGACTAGTGAAGTCATTCACTAGCCCCACCCTCTGGAGGCCAAAAAACAACGTTTAATAGGGTTTTTGACTGTTTTTGTGTTTTTGGTCATTTTTAATTTTTATTTTTATTTTATTTTTCTAGTTGGTTTTCATTATTTGTCATTTTTCCTATTTCTTTTATGGGATTTTTTGTTTTATGACCAGGTCCTCTCATCTTGGTGATTTAACATTCGATCCAGAAATAGAGAGCACTTTGTGCAGGTTAAGGAAGGAAGTTCGGAGAATGAGGAGTTCGCCTTGAGTACTGATTTGTAGGAGACTGTTGCAGCGTTAAATGATTCTCCAAAGTTACAGCAACAGTCAGCCCCCCATTCCAGATTTGAAGCCTCTCTCTAGTTACCTGAAGTACGTGTTCCTTGGAGATGGAAGAACATTACTCAATGCATCGCAAGAAGAAAAGCCTTGAGTCGAGCCAACGACAATAAACAAAGGCGCTACTTGGGAGGCAACCCAAGGGGAGTTTGTTTTCTTTTCTCGCATTTTGAATTCTGGTTATTTTCTGCCTTTTCTTTGCATTTCATGTTACATTGGGGACAATGTAAGGCTTAAGTGTGGGGGAGGGGATTTAGGTTTTGTTTAGGTTCTGTTTTTAGTGCTAAAAAAAAATCTGCCTAGTGTAAGGGTATATCGGCTGGAAACCAGAACCCGCCTTAAAAACTGCCTAGCAGAACTTGGCAACCTCGGGTATAACAACGCCACATACACCTTAAACGAAATCTGCATTTGTTTTTAGGAAGGTTTATGCTTTAAGTCATGTCTTTGAACGTCTAGTGATGCATGAAATAGTAACTTGACTTTGTTGTTGAGCATATTCCTTGACTTAGGATGTTAGCAATCTTTCATAAAATAGAGTCAATCATATTTGAATCTTTGTAGTTTGAAATAATATGTCTTGAGAAGTTGTGTAGACTTGGTGACGAAGCATGATTGAGGAGTGTATAACAACCCTTAAAAGAAAAAGAAAAAATTGTTTCTCTTAAGCTAGTCCTAAATTTGGGTTTAAGCAAATAGGAAAAAGAAAAGAAAGGTATGTGGTGAGTCGAGATGGAGCGTAAAACCCACTCACTCATAAACACAACCATGAAATGAGATGGAGCATAAAATGCACTCATTCTTTTTCAAAACAAAAAAAAGAAAAAAAAAGAGAGAAAAAATTGTATCCTTAGTTTGCTACCCAGTTTGTAGTAGTAAAGAGAAACAGTAAAAGAAAAATTGAGAGGTGAGTTGTACACGAATTGGTTGTGATTAGTTTCCTTGTTTGCATTGACTAATTGAGAGTAATTGTGGAAAATGATGAAGAGAGATGAATGTCATTAACTCTACTTTATTTTATTTTGCTGCTTCCTAAGTTAGGTATGAATATGCATGGATTAAATACTGTTTCTTATGCATCATGTTAATGTTCTGGATATGACTTGAGATGATGGTGTTCTGGATTTGACTGGAGTGTAGTGTTTGTTTGAATTAGTTTGCCCGAGGACGTGCAAAAGCTAAGTGTGGGGGAATTTGATGAGAATGCAAAATGTCATATTTACCCCCCTTAATGGGTAGTCTTTTATACCTATTTGCTGCCTAAAATGTACTGATTTTTATTCTATTTTGACTTAGGAAGCAAATGGGAGCGTTAATTGCAAAACGGAACTAATTAAGTGAATTCGGACAGTTTTGACATTGTTTCATATTTTGGGAATAACTCTCTCATCTGAGCTCCGATTGAGATGATTCAAAATGCTGTAGAACTCTAAGAAATATATCTACAACTTTTATGTTTTGAGTTTGGAGAGATACTTGCTGCATCAAGGCTGTAATTGGGCTTGAATTTGACACATCTGCACTGCCGATGTTCTGGAACATTCTGCCTTGTAATGCATGTCCAAGGGGCAGTTTATTATTGGAAGATTTGAAGACATGTGGCACACGAGTTACAGCTGGACACATCACTTTCCTGTTTTTATTTTTAAGATTTTATTGTATTTTCAATTAATTAGAATCAGATTAGGATAATTGATTTTAGGATATTAGAATATTTTAGGAGATTGAGTTGAATTCAAACACTTGAATTAGATTTTTGGAAACGGAGATCAGATTAGGTTTGGAGGGACCACGCCTCTCTCTTCTCTTCTCTGGAATTTTTCTTTCTTTTTGAGTTTTGGTTGATGGCCATGAGCGGCTAAAAAAACTTTTGTAACTTGGTCGTCGGAAACGGAGACCTCGGAATCAACCAACTGTGAGATCTAATCTATGTTATTTTAGTGTTCAATTTTCGTGTTTGAGTATTGAATGTTATTCTGTGCATATTTTCATGATTGATGCATTTAATTACTAGGAGGCCTACTAGTGTATTATTTATTGAAATCTACCGCTAAGTTTGATATCAAATCCGTAATTGTTTGATCCCTCCAACTTGTGAAGCAATTAGGGTTAGTAATTTGCTGCGTCAGGAATTAATAACCTTATGAAGAACATTCAACTAAATTAAATACAACCGCTTGTGTTTGTGTTGTTTAGCTTCATCGATCTCTCTAATTCTTAAGGCTGCCACTAGATTAAATCTTGAGCGCTTGTCTAGGGTTGTTTAGTGGTAAGATTAATTAAGAGCGCTCGTTTCCTAATTAATTAAAATTAAGGAGAGATAGGAAAATAGTTCCAACGGTGAATATTCAATGTATGAATTGATTATTTTTGCATCAATGATCAGTTGTGAGATTCCGATGGTGGATGTTGACGGAGACCAAGTTTCGTTATATTAATTGATTTCGAATTGAACTGTTTTTGTTTTTTTTTTTTTTTTTTTTTGGTTTTTTGCTAAGAACGTTTTCTGTTTTACACAAAACCCCCCAGCTTTGTTCACATAACATCAAATTCGGCTAGACACTCTTCGTGGGATCGACCCTTGCTTACCCTATTTACAGTTCAGTAGTTAGGTTCGGAAGGTTTTAATTCTGGGTGCCTACGACAGCATGCCATACGGTAACCATATCGTTGACAGGTAGCTACTTTGCTGAATCTGAATCTATCGGGTGGCCATGATGCCTTGCTAGGGGCCAATCTTGGTCTATGTATATTAGTGAGACGATTAATTGGTGTTAATCGCGATACTATACACTACCGGTATGATGAGGAGCCTATGGGTCACACACATAGAAGATAATTTAAGAGCCAAGAAGAAAGAAGGGCGTTTTCATCTTTTTCGGTGAAAAGGTATTTTGGTAATTTCACAGTGCAATTAAATTTGCTGAGGTCGTAGCCTTTTATTTAATTTGTTAAAAAATTAAATAATTGAAATTACGGTTAAATGTGTGTTCGCACATATTTAATTAAATCATCATTATTGTTAAATGTTAATTAAATATTAATTGATTTTAATTAAGATAATGATGAATTAAATTAAAATATCTAATTGGGAGTGTTTGGCAACATGGGGTGTTTGGGTTGGAGCCCAAGCCCATTCCATGTGGGAATAAGGCAACTTGGTTTGCCTATAAAAGGAATAGTGTTTGTGTGATTTAAAAAGGAATTCATATTTGCCTTTTGAAAGAAAAAGAAAAACACATAACACAGCAACCTTTTGGAGACTCTCCCACGCCACTTTCACCTTTTGATTGAAAAATCAAATACTTATTTTCTTCTTGATTTCTTAAGGCCAAGGAGGATCTAGCAAATCCCTCCTTGGTTCTTGTTGATTGTCTTCGTGTGGACCTCTACGGTTCGATCCTACACTTGGATCGGTAGCAAACACATTCAGAGACAACATCGGTGGAGCCTCCAAACATGGGTATGAATCTAAACCTTTGGATTTACTTTTCTACAGATTCCTATGAATACAAACTGTAGTTTTCTATGCCCTGATTTTGGGTTCTAAGGAACGATCCATAGTTGTAAAAGTTTTTGTTTTCCGCTGCGCAACCGGGTCATTTCCTAACAGACAGTACCGAGTAGAAGTCACACAGAGTGGGCTAAGGCCCCGCCATGCCTCTAGTAAGATGGGGCCATGATACATTAGTTCATTAAATTCTTGGGCCTTTAAGAATCAAAAGCAATAGGAATAATGGTAAAACTTAGGAAGAATTCTTAATACAAATTAACAATCAAAGATCAATACATAATTAAGAGATTGGGCTACATCTTAGCCCTAGAGAATAAATTTAGTTCATAATAAGCATGAAAGAAACAATCATCTTTATTAAAACATTCATCATGAGTTTACAAGAAAAGAATAAGGAAAACTTCTCTATATTGTAAGCTCCAGAATTTATGTTACTTCTCTTCTCTCCAGATTTTTCTCCATTTCTTCTCACCCAAGAATCCCTTCTATAATGCTAAAAGACTTATATTTATATCCCACAAGGGTTAGGGTTTGTTTTTCCTTAATTCTATTTGATTTGGAACCCTTAACCCTATTCTCCTGGCTAAAAACGAATAACAAGTTAGTGACTTCTGATGTGTGCCGTAGGGAGTCTTTGTGGAACAAGAGCTCTTTGGAAAAAAGTGTGCCACGGCATAGTAGCTGCTGCCCTTCTTCTTGCATCATTCCACTGTTCTTCATAGATTGTGAGAGCCCCCTCATCTTGGACCATGGGCTATCCCAGTCTTGGCCTACTACGGCCTCATGGGCTTTCCACATGTGCCCCATCATATTGTGAGAGCCCCCTCATCTTGGACCATGGGCTATACCAGTCTTGGCCTACTATGGCCTCATGGGCTTTCCACATGTGCCCTATCATCTTGGGCCTCACTCAATTGGATATCCCCACCCCTGCAAGTGGGTTTCTTATGCCTTCCCCACCTCTCGAACACAAGACCTGCAGGCTAAGTACTTGTGACAAGAGAGGTGAGTACCATCAGGCTAGATGGTACCCACCTCTCTTGTCACAAGTACTTAGCCTGCAGGTCTTGTGTTCGAGAGGTGGGGAAGGTATAAGAAACCCACTGCGAGGGTGGGGATATCCAATTGAGTGAGGCCCAAGATGATGGGGCACATGTGGAAAGCCCATGAGGCCATAGTAGGCCAAGACGGGATAACCCATGGTCCAAGATGAGGGGCTCACAATATGATGGGGCACATGTGGAAAGCCCATGAGGCCGTAGTAGGCCAAGACTGGGATAGCCCATGGTCCAAGATGAGGGGCTCTCACAATAAAAAGGCACATTTTTATTGTAGAGCCCGTCATACGCACCATGGGCTATCCTAGTCTTGGCCTCTCATGTCCTCATGGGCTTTCCACATGCGCCCCATCATCTTGGGCCTCACTCACTTGGATATCCCCACCCTTGCAAGTGGGTTTCTTTCGCCTTCCCCATCTCTCGAACACAAGACCTCAGTGTAAGTAGTTGTTACAAGAGAGATGAGTACCATCAGGCTAGATATTCCTATGAGTGGGGCCCAAGATGATGGGGCACATGTGGAAAGCCCATGAGGCCACAAGAGGCCAAGACTAGGATAGCCCATGGTCCAAGATAGGGGGCTCTCACAATAAAAAGGCACATTTTTATTCAGTGAGAGCCCTCACTCTTGGACCATGGGATATCTCTAGTCATGTGACCGGTCATGGGCTTTCCACTGCTCCCCTATACTTGGGCCACATGATTGGATATCCCCACCCCTCGCAAGCGGGTTTCTTTTGCCTTCCTTACCCATCTCTCGAACACAAGACCTGAAGGCTAAGTACTTGTAACAGCTAGCCTGATGGTAGTCATCTCTCTTGTCACAAGTACTTAGCCTGCAAGTCTTGTGTTCGAGAGATAGGGAAGGTGAAAGAAACCCACTTGAAGGGGTGGGGATATCCAAGTGAGTGAGGCCCAAGATGAGGGGGCGCATGTGGAAAGCCCATGAGGCCGCAATAGGCCAAGACTGGGATGGCCCATGGTCCAGATGACGGGGTCTCACATAGATGTGATTTTTAGACTTGATAACGATGGAATTTGGAAAAGTTGTAAACGTATGAAATGTAACCCTTTAAATCCGCTTTCCAACGATATAATAATAGTATTAATCCGAGTTCTACAGCTCAAGATATTCTCAAAATACCAAGGCATGCGCAAGCTGGAACGTAATCTAGATCTTCTCTTTACTTCAACTTCCATAACTTCTTCAATTCAAATCCGATTCTTGATCCGTTTGTTTCCACTCGTCACTCATTCCGTTGCCAACATGATTCTTCATCCGAGTATAACATTTAAGCACTAGTAACCTGAAAAACACTCAAAAACACCCATGATCCCGTAAAAGGCAATTATGAAAATATTAAGCAACTTTACAAAATTAAGCCTAATTTCCCACAATTAATCCCCAAAAACCACTAACTAAATGTGTATTTTCAAGCTCTTATCACAACCCCCAACCAGCTTCTTGCTAGTCCCTAGCAAGCTAAGCGATAGAACGAGTCCTTTAGCTTGAAAACCCAAACAAAATAAAGTCTATATCTAAACTATCCTAAATCACTTCTGTAGATTATCGCGATTGCATTTAGCATATGCAACAATCCTTTAAACCCCTAGGTGGCCCTAGTTGGACGAGTTATAGTCTCGTGAAGGTTTCCAGCGATGATACCCACAAACATCCAAACCTAACCTCACCTAGACTCAAAACTAAAGACTCAAACAAACATTTTAGGATCCATACATATTATCGTCTCAAAAATTGTGTCAATGTGAACAAATCGAATAATTAACAACATGCAAATGCAAAGAATAAGTGAATTTCAACTGCACTTTTGTTATTGACTCTCTCATAATCATTCACAAACCATTCATCCAAAAACCCAAATGATTTTATGCATAGCTTGCATAGGCAAAGTACAAAAATGAAACAAATGTGCAATCAAACTCCATAGGCTCACTTTTCAAACCACTCTCCACTAATGTAGGATCCAATCACTACCTCAGATCATTAGGTCTTTTTCATGGTTGTAACATTAGGCTAGGGTAATAGTTTATGAAAGAATGGAAAGGAATTTTTAACAAAATGTAAGAGACTTAATATTTTACAGTAAATGACCATAAACAATCTCTTTCTTGCTTCCCTTCTCATTCTCCCTTTACCCTTTCACATTGATTGAACTCTTCCTTCCAACATTAGCACAAACCCTCATGTAATGTACTTCATTTCAAGTTCTTCTCCCCAATTACTTCTTCCTATTTTTCTGCAAATTTTTTTTTATTTGTTCTTTTTTTTTGGAAGATAGTAACTCAAAACAAAATTCGTCTACCCTACATTGCTTCTACTATCATCATTTTTTTTTCACAACCCCCAACCTATCTCATTGCACATATTCAGGTTGTGGTCCAAAAAATATATTCATTTTCTTCTACCACACTTCTTTTCATGAGTTTTTCTTATAAGGTCACCCTAAATTAAGTCTCTCACAATAAGATGGGTCGGAAAGTATTTTAGGCTTCATTGTCAAGGTGAGATATAGTAGGTTTACAACAACAAAAAATAAGGCTTACCAAGTGTATATATAGGCTCAAAGGATTCACTAGGGATAAAATAATATAGGTTGGCTTGAAAGGCTCAATCGTTCAGAAGAAAATTGCCTAAATCATATCCTAAGTAATGCAGATTCTAGGATTTCGCCTCAAGTGGTTATCAAATGAGTTCTAGAGTTTATGCCCAATTTTCACAAAAAATTTATTGCCATAAAAACACACATAAAACGTCTCTAAGTTTCCGAATTATTCAACCAATCAAACCCATTCCCAAGAGAGTCATAACTAAATGCAATTGTCATCTACTATCATTTTTACATTACGCAAAAGTTAATAAAATCTCAATGTTACAAATTCACTATCATGGTCTTATCATTGACTTATGCATGAGAACCATACCTAAAACAATTTCAGCCAAAAGCTTTTAAAGAGATAATTCAAAGCACAAAAACAATTTGACCATAAGAAAATATTCCTTACCCCCAACGTTAGAGATGATCATTGTCCTCAATGTGCAAAGAGAACAACCACACTACCTTTTGTGCACAAAATTTATGTGGAGATAATCTTGTGAAGGCATGCACATTTTTTGTTGTATCCAATAGTCATCGGGAATCTAATCCAAAATAAAACAAACTATGTGCTATGCTTGGCCAATTTAGAGTGCATAACGAAACTTATGGGTGAATACAAATGATTAACATGCCAAACCACACTAAATTTGTCACAACTTAAAACCTTAAACGAAAATCCACATAAAACCTACATCAAACAAACAAGCCATATGAGAATCGAAGCAACACAAAAATAAAAGTACAAAAAGCGAAGGAAATAACATGGAATGCAACACATCAATTTTCCTTTTCCAACTAGAGCTCGTCTCATTGCTTATTCCTCCATACTTTCATCGGACGCCTCCTCATCGTCTTCTTCACCAGCCTCACTCAGGCGATAAATCATCTCACTCAATTTGTACCTTGAAGTGTCACACCCTGCTTGCTCCATTTGATCTCGTTGCATGTTGAAGAGTACTTGAAATTAAGCATTCATCCATTCGGTTTGTTGACGTTGATAATTGCCTATGGTGTCCACCATATCATACAAACTCTCGTCTTAGTCCTCTTGTGGAGCTTTTGAGGATGAAGCACCCACTGATCCAGTTAGCTTTTTCTGTCCTATTGAGAGTTTGTTCATGTACCTATAAGTCAAACAAATGCCAGGGTGAATCACCTTTTCTCTCGAAGTATGAGGAACTGCTACTTGACGACATAGTGCCGTGACGAGTTGCGAGAAGGAGTAGCTCATGTTAAGATTGTCGGCATAAGATAACATTTGAGACACAATTATGTTACCCACATTCATCTGATTCTTTGTCACGATACAATAAAGCAAGATTCCCCTCACTCGATCCACAGTACTATTGTGGGTTATTGGCATCAATCTTGTGTTCATGAAATATTGCCACACACGAGTAGCATTACAAAGATTTCCTACGGAAAATTTCTTATATCGGTCACCCCCCATGACCCACTCTGCTTGTCCCTTTGTCAATCTCCTAATTACCTTGTCATAATCAACATTTTTCAGGTACTCCTCATATTCATCCTCTTCGACTTGTGGCAATTCATAGTATTGGTTAGTTGTCTCAGCATCAAATTTTACCTCCTTTCCTCGAACTCTTGTCTTCCCATTGTAACTGTCAAGTAAGTTAGCACAGAATTCTTCTACAATTGGAGCAACGGTTGACGGGGGTGTTTGAGTGAATTTATGCCAACCCAATTTCTGGACTATGTTAGTTATTTCTTCGACGTCATCATCATCAAAATCCATGCCCCTTTCTTGTATGAAACCCCTCACTTTTTGCTAAGCATCTTCAAACCTTCCCTTAGCTCTTCCACTCACAAACTTAGGATCATGCACTTGACTACCCTGCCCACCTCTCACTTTTCGTTTGGGAGCTATTTTTGGAGCCATGACAACTTTTTTTTTTTTTTTTTGTTTTCAACGCAATGAACTGCCACCATTCACTATTAAACAATCACCCAATTCTTCAACTAAGCTTGACTTATCCCCCTTAAACACCAATGTTTCCATCAACAAAATAATTCCAATCAAAGTCACCACCAATTCAAATCAACAACACCACGAACGACAATGAATGAATTGAAAATCCACACAAGAACATTGCACATTACCCTTATTCTAAAATTTTCTCAACCACGAATTTGCACCCAAAATCACCAAGCAATCTTGCCAAATCAAGTAATAGGAAGCCAAATTCATGAATATGGAGTGTAGCAATACTTACTTGTGTTGGAAAGAGACAATCTTGCTCAATCAATTCCACCAATTTCTCTTGAAATTGAAAATCCCCAATTTCACAACCCTAACTCCACCAAGAGAATTTGCTTGAATTTCCACTTGGAATCCTTGCAAAAGAGGAAGAAAACTTAGAATGAGGATGTTATTTGGAAGAAGGATGAGTTTGTTTAGATGAAAGAGGTGAAAAGATGGTGAAGAAAAACGAAAAAACCCAGCAGTTTTTAGTTTTTTTTTTTTTGCTCTGTTTTCTGGCGTTGGTGTACGTGACAAACTATTGGGTTTAAAAACCCAGCAGCGCATGGCTGTGCCGCGACACACACACGTTTTTTCATTTTTTTAATTTAACGAAAAACAATAAAATAAAATATATAACTAATAAAATAAATAAATGCATGGAAAACAAAAATGAAAGAAAATAAAATAAAATAAAAGTAATTTAAAACATGGGTTGCCTTCCACGAAGCGCTTAGTTAACATCCTTAGCTTGACGCTTTTTTATGTTCAATTTGGTTCATGGAGAAAAAATTGAAACTCTGTCTTCTTTTGATTCATGCTCAACATAGGGTTTCAATCTTTGTTCGTTGACTTTGAATGTCCCTTTCACTAGATGATGAACTTCGATGGCCCCATGCGGAAAAATCTTACTTACAATGAATGGTTCGGACCATCTTGATCGTAACTTCTTGGAAAAAGTCTGAGTCTCTAGTTGAATAACAAAACTTGTTCTCCTATTCTGAACTCCTTTTTCACAATGTGCTTATCATGCCAAAGTTTGGTCTTCTCTTTATAGATCCAAGCACTTTCTTATGCTTTGTGGCAAAATTCCTCCAACTCATTGAGTTGCAACAATCTCTTCGTACCTACCGCCTTTGGATCAAAATTTAATATCTTCATAGCCCAATAAGACCTATGCTCGAGCTCAACTGGTAGGTGACATGCTTTTCCATATACTAACCTATATGGTGACATCCCTATTGGCGTTTTGAAAGTCGTTCTATACGCCCATAGTGCATCATCCAATTTGGCGGACCAATCTTTCCGAAAGGCATTCATAGTTTTCTTTAGGATTCTCTTCAACTCCCTGTTAGACACCTCCACTTGCCCACTTGTTTGCAGATGATATGGTGTTGCAACTTGATGTGTAACTCCATACTTACTCAACAATGTCTCGAATTGTCGGTTACAAAAGTGAGCTCCTCCATCACTAATGATAGCTCTAGGCGTGCCAAATCTTGTGAAGATGTTCTTCTTTATGAACTTGACTACGACACGAGCATCGTTGGTCAGTAGTGCCACAGCTTCCACCCATTTTGAGACGTAATCTACAGCCGCAAGAATGTAACAGTTAGAAAAAGAAGATGGAAACAGTCCCATGAAATCTATTCCCCATACATCAAATATTTCCACTTCTAAAATGTTACTAAGAGGCATTTTGTTTTTCCTAGAAATATTCCTAGCCCTTTGACACATATCACAAGCTCGAACATAATTAAATGCATCTTTAAAGAGAGAGGGCCAAAAAAATCCTAATTGAAGAACTTTAGCGGTCGTTCATGTTGCTCCAAAATGCCCTCCGGCCTCTAGAGAATGGCAATGTCGAAGTACATTCTCCATCTCCTCCTCTGGCACACATCTCCTGACCATTTGATTCGCACATTGCTTGTACAAGAATGGATCCTCCCAAAAGTAATGTTTCAAGTCGGAGAAAAATTTCTTCTTCCTTTGGTACATCATTCCAGGAGGTAGCATCTTCTTTGCTAAGTAATTGGCGATGTCAGCAAACCAAGGTCCATTTTGTACCGCAAATAATTGCTTATCCGGGAAATGTTCATTGATAGGCTTTTCGTCACTTTGATCATCTTTCCTTCTTTCCAGTCAAGATAGATGGTCCGTTACTTGATTCTCAGTTCCTTTCTTGTCTCGGATTTCCAAGTCGAACTCTTGAAGGAGTAACACCCATCTAAGCAATCTTGGCTTAGAATCCTTCTTTGCTAGAAGGTACTTCAGAGCTGAATGGTCGGTATGTACGATGACCTTTGTACCTAGCAAATAAGAATAGAACTTGTCAATTGCAAAAACAATAGCTAAAAATTCTTTGTATGTCGTAGCATAATTCAATTGTGCTCCTGTCAATGTCTTACTAGCATAGTAAACAACATGCAAAATTCTACCTTTTCATTGCCCTAATATAACTCCTATTGCATAGTCATTAGCATCACAAATTAATTCAAAAGGTAATTCCCAATCAGGCACAACAATTATAGGAGCAGATATCAATTTAGCTTCTAGGCACTCAAATGCTTCTAAACACTCTTTAGTAAAATTAAAAGGTGTATCCTTAGCTAATAAATCACAAAGAGGTTTAGAGATTTCTAGAAAAGTCCTGGATAAATCTCCTATAGAAACTGGCATGTCCAAGGAAGCTTTGAATGGCTTTCACATAATTTGGGGGTGGTAACTTCTCGATGACCTCCACCTTTGCTTGATCCACTTCGACCCATTGATGGAGATTCTATGGCCTAGTACGATTCCTTCTTGTACCATGAAGTGACATTTCTCCCAATTTAGTACTAGATTGGTCTCCACACATCTCTGCAAAACTAAAGAAAGGTTAGATAAACAAGAATCAAAGGAATTACCTACCACACAGAAGTCGTCCATAAAAATCTCGATGGAGTTTTCCACCAAATCCGAGAAGATGGACATCAGGCAACGTTGAAAAGTGGCTGGTGCGTTGCAAAGTCGAAACGGCATCCTTCAATATGCAAATGTTCCATATGGGCATATGAATGTAGTCTTTTCTTGGTCTTCCGGTGCTATTGCAATCTGATTGTATCCTGAGTATCCATCTAGGAAACAATAGAATGCATGGCCTACTAATCTCTCTAGCATTTGATCGATGAACGAAAGTTGAAAGTGATCTTTGTGTGTCACAAAGTTAAGCTTTCAATAATCAATGCACATTCGCCACCCTATCACCGTTCTTGTTGGAATGAGTTCATTGTTGTCGTTTTGCACCACATTCATTCCTCCCTTCTTTGGTACAACTTGGACCAAACTTACCCATGCACTATCCGAAATTGGGTAAATAATTCCTACATCCAGCAACTTTAAAACCTCTTTCTTCACCACATCTTGCATTGCTGGATTGAGTCTTCTTTGTGGTTGCACTGTCGGCTTGTAATTTTCTTCCATTAAAATCTTGTGCATGCAAATTGAGGGGCTTATACCTTTGATGTCCGCAATTGTCCATCCAATAGTTGTCTTGTATGTCCGTAGCACCCTCAATAGCCTTTCCTCCTCTACATCACTCAAAGAAGCATTAATAATAATAGGAAAAAACTTTGAATCTTCTAAAAATGCATACCTTAAGTGAGATGGAAGTTGTTTGAGTTTGAGTTTCAGAGGCTCCTTTGTTGATGAATTGGAGTGACTTTCTATCACATTAATCTCAAAGAACTTCTTAGTGGGTGGTGTGCTGTCGTAGGCAACCAAGATTAAAAACCTTCCTAACCTAACTACTGAACTGTAAATACGGTAAGCAAGGGTCGATCCCACGAAGAGTGTCTAGCCGAATTTTCGATGATGTGAACAAGGTTGGGGGGTTTTGAGTAAAACAGAAAAACAATCTTAGTAAAAATAACAAAAACAAAAACAATTCAATTCAAAATCAATTAATATAATGAAACTTGGTCTCTGTCAACATCCACCATCGAAATCTTACAACTAATCATTGATGCAAAAGTAAATCAATTCTTACCTGAATATTCACCGTTGGAACTATTTTCCTATCTCTACTTAATTGTAATTAATTAGGAAACAAGCGATCTTAAATAATCTTACCACTAAACAACCCTAGACAAGCGCTCAAGATTTAATCTAGTGGCAGCCTTAAGAATTAGAGAAATCGATGAAGCTAAACAACACAAACACAAGCCGTTGTATTTAATTTAGTTGAATGTTCTTCTTAAGATTACTAATTCCTGACGCAGCAAATTATTAACCCTAATTGCTTCACAAGTTAGAGGGATCAAACAATTACGGATTTGATATCAAACTTAGCAGTAGATTGCAACAAATAATACACTAGTAGGCCTCCTAGTAATTAAATGCATCAATCATGAAGATAAGCATAGAATAACATTCAATACTCAAACAAGAAAATTGAACACTAAAATAAAATAGATTAGATCTCACATTTGGTTGATTCCGAGGTCTCCGTTTCCGACGACCAAGTTACAAAAGTTTTAGCCGCTCATGGCCATAATCAAAACTCAAAAGAGAAAATTGCAGAGAAGAGAAAAGAGAAGCGTGGTCCCCCTCAAAAACCCTAATCTCCTCCCTTTAACAAAAATCCAGTTCAAGTATTTGAATCCCACTAAATCTCCTAAAAGAAATATTCTAATATCCTAAAATAACATTAATCCTAATTTGATTCTAATTAATTGAAAATAAGATAAAGTCCTAAAATAAAATAGGAAAGTTGTGATTCTGAGCTGTAACTTGCGTGCCACATGTCCTCAAATCTTCCAATAATAAACTGCCCAATTGATTTGCATGACAAGGCAGAATGCTCCAGGACGTCCAGTGCAGATATGTCAACTTCAAGCTCGATTACAACCTTTATACAGTGAGTATCTCTCCAAACTCAAAACATGAAAGTTGTAGATATATTTCTTAGCGTTCCACAGAACTTTGAATCATCTCAATCTGAGCTCGGATGGGAGAGTTATTCCAGATTACGAAACAATGTCGAAACTGTCCGAATTCACTTAATTAGTTCCGTTTGCAATTAACGCCTCCATTTACATCCTAAATCAAAATAGAATAATAATGAGTAAATTTAGGCAACAAATACATATAAAAGACTAAACATTAAGGGGGTAAATATGACATTTTGCATTCCCATCAGTGGGCGGGGATTTCATTGATGGTAGAGAGTTTAAGAAACTTAAACACCCTTTCAACTCTTCTCCATCCACTTCATCTTCATTTGTTCTTGCGTGGACTAGAAAAATCTCTAATGGGGAGCTTGGGTAATTTTCTCCCATGGTTTTGGCAATGACATTATCAAGGACACTAGTTTCAAAACAAGTATCACCTTCGGATGGGTACTTCATGGCATGAAACACATTAAACTCTACTTGTTCATCCTCAACTCTTAAGATTAGCTTCCCTTGGTGAACATCTATTAAAGTTTTACCCGTAGCTAGAAAGGCTCTTTCTAGAATTAAAGGTACTTCTTGATCTTCCTCCATGTCCAGAACAATAAAATCCATGGGGAAAATTTGTTAGTAAACGGTCCCATATACGCAGCGGAAACAAGAAAAATATAATACAAGGGTCGTTTACATGAGCCAAGATCAAGGGTATAATTTTACAATTCATATTAAAGCAAGAATCTGCAGCAATTAATAATCTATGTTTAGAAACCATACGCACGTTTGGAGGCTGCACCACGATTGTCTTTGAACGTTTTGCTACCGATCCAAGTGTAGGATCGAACCCACGTAGTCCACACGAAGACAATCTCAAAAGAACCAAAGAGGGATTTGCTAGATCCTCTTTGGCTTCAAGATTAAGAAGAAAAGAAAAATCAATTGAATTGATTTTAGGCAAAAGTGTTTTCGCCGTGGGAGAAGAAAATAGGGGGCTGCTGTGTATTGGTTTTTACAAAGAAAATGAACTAATGAATTAACCCTTTTCTTTTAGATTTAACTTTTCTTTTATAGTAAAACCTTAATGCCCTATTCCCATATGGAATAGGTTTGGGCTCCACCAAATACCCCCTAATTAGATATTTTATTAATTTCATCATTATCTCAATTAAATTCAATTAATATATATTTAATATATATATATATATAATATTAACATTTAACAATAATGATGATTTAATTAAATATATGCGAACACATATTTAAACGTAATTTCACTTATTTAATTTTTCTAACAAATTAAATAAAGGCTACGACCTCAGCAAATTTAATTGCACAGTGAAATTACCAAAATACCCTTTTGCCTTAAAAGACGAAAATACCCTTCTTTCTTCTTGGATCTTAAATTATCTTCTATGTGTGTGACCTATAGGCTCCTCATCATATCGGCAGTGTATAGTATCGCAATTAACACCAATTAATCGTCTCACTAATACAGACTAAGATTGGCCACAGCGGCATCGTGGCCACCCAGATAGTTCGTATTCAACAAAGTAGCTACCTGTCAAGCGATATGGTTACCGTGCAATTCGATCCTTTCATTATACATTATCTCGACGAGACGAAGGCATAGAAATAGTGTCAACCTTCGGTTACTCTCGATATTATGTATTCAGTCTCTAGACCAATGAGCTGTATTATAAACCGTATTGACAGCTCTGAAAAGAACGGCGTTAGGCTAGTAATGAACTTTTTTATCCAAACCACCTACATGGTAACATTTAAAAATGCGATACACTTAGCATCAATTGTAGAATTCGCTGCAGTACACTGATTCAAGCTCTTCCAGCTCATTGCAGTTATATTGAGACAAAATTGTGTAATCCCAAATTGCGAACTATAATCATCTTTTCCTATTTGTAAATAGCATCACTATATCCTCTTACAATGTCACTGTATTCTCTTACAGTGAGCTCATCTTTCCTCCGTAATCCAAGAATATATATTCTTAAGCCTTTTTCAAGTACTTAAGAATGTCCATTGACACTCATCCAGTGTCATTCACTTGGATTTAGTTGATATCTTCTACTAGTGCGGAATGCACATAAGACATCAATCTAAGTACATAACATATTGCTCACTTGAGCCTGATTGATATCCACTACAAGTGCTGAATGCACATTAGATATCAATCTGAGCATACAAGATGGATCCACTTGCAAAAGCATGTGGGATCCTCTTCATTCTATCTCTCTCATTGTGTGGTTAAGGACACATATCCTTACAGAGATAGACACCATATGCCATCAAAAGAAATCCCTTCTTGGATTTTTCTATACTGAATGCATTCAATACCTTGTCTATGTACTCTGACTTAGTTTGAGCAACCTACACGATCTATCACGATAGATCTTTATTCCAAGGATGTTGGCTGCCTCCATAAGTCCTTCATGGAGAAGCAATTGGATAACCAAGTCTTTGCCGACTGCAAGTTTGATACATCATTCCCGATTAGAAGTATGTCATCGACATACAACACTAGGAATACTACAGCGCTTCCAGTCACCTTTTTGTAAACACATGGCTCATCTTCATTCTTGATAAAATCGAATTCTTTTACGGCTTCATCAAAATGAATGTTCCAACTCCTTGAAGCTTGCTTGAGTCCATAAATGGATCTCTGCAACTTGCATACCTTATTAGCTTGGCTATCAAGAACGAAACCATCAGGTTGTGTCATATACACATCCTCCACAAGGTTTCCAATCAGGAAAGCAGTTTTGATATCCATTTGCCAAATCTCATAGTCATGATATGCAGCAATTGCAAGCATAATACTGATGGATTTAATCATGGCAACCGGCAAAAAGGTTTCTTCATAGTTAATGCCATGAATTTGTTTGAAACCTTTGGCAACCAGTCGTGCTTTATAAGTATGCACGTTGCCATCCATGTCGGTCTTTTTCTTGAAGACCCATTTACACCCTATGGGTTTTACCCCTTCAGGTGGTTCCACCAGAGACCACACTTGGTTCTGGTACATGGAGTCCATCTTAGATTTCATGGCTTCAAGCCATTTAACGGAATCTAGATTCGATATAGTGTCCTCGTAGGTTCTGGGTTTATTGTCTTGGTAGACTAGTACGTCACCATGTTGAGTCACGAGATAACCGTATCTCTCAGGCTCATGGCGTACTCTCCCAGATCTACATAGCTCATGTGCTACCTGAGGTGGTTCACTTTGATCCACTAGATATGGAGTAACCTCCTCATGATGCTCAACCACTTCCTGTGGCACATCATTCCGTCCTTCGTCTAGTATATCTTGTGGTTCTAGAACTTCATGACTTCTACTTTTCTCCCACTGGTACTTCTTAGAAAATATTCCTTTTCTAGGAAGACACCCGATCGAGCAACAAAAATTTTGTGCTCTCCCGGGTGGTAGAAATAGTGTCCTTTGGTCTCCTTTGGATACCCCACAAATACACATTTACAGGATTTTGGGCCCAACTTGTTCGAAGTCAATTTCTTAACATAAGCTTCGTAACCCCAAATCCTTAGATAAGACAAGTTGGGCGAAACCCACTCCGTAGCTTATATGGAGTCTTATCTACAGACTTTGACGGCACACAGTTTAAAACGTGAGTCGCAGTCTCTAGGGCATAACCCCTGAACGATGCAGGTAAATCACTAAAACTCATCATCGACCTAACCATATCAAGTAAGGTCCTGTTCCTCCTTTCTGACACTCCATTGTTTTGGGGTGTATACGGAGAGGTGAGTTGTGATACTATTCCACATTCCTTTAGGTTCATTTAGCTCAACTTGCCAAAGTTGGCATAATTGTCATTTTGAGATTATCTTTATCATCTTTCTTAAAGAACATATTATTATGAAACAGTTCCACAAAGAATATTATTTAGACTCAAGGACAATAATCCATTAGCAAATAATATTCTCGTTTGTCCTAAATGGACATAGAAATATAATTTCTAAAAACTGAAGAAAAATCATAATAATTCACGAGTTCTAAGAAATGAGCCTATCGGCTAAATTAGACGATAAGATCCTACAAGAAATGTAGTAGCATGTGCTTTATTTCCAACTGGTAGGTCCACCTCTCCCTCGGTGAGCAATCTACTCTACCGTAATTCCTGCACATCAATCAAACGTGAGAACCACATCTTGTGTCAACTAGATGTTTACGGGAGAAGTTAATCTCAAGAACGTACCTGATGAAGAAGTAACATTATTTTTCCCTTTTGCTAGGAAGGCCTTGCAATGTTTCCTCCAATGGCTGGGATTCCCACAGTGAGGACAAACACCTTTTCTTTCAGCAACAGTTTTTTCCATCGACTTCTGAGCCTTTTCCTTTTCACTTGAGTTGGCTTCAACCAACGTCAATGTTTCTGACATTTTCATGCCTGACTTAGTAGCCTTCAACAAATCCAGAAGCTCGAAAAGGGTATTCTTCTTATCTTCCTCAATAAAGTCATAGACAAATTGAGAATAAGAATCTGGCAAAGACTGTAATATTAGGTTTATCGTTAAACCTTCATTAAGTCCACATCCCAAAATCTCAAGCTTGTTCATATACTCGGTCCACTTGAGTATATGATCGCCAATTTTGGTACCCTCTTCCATCTTACATTTGAATAACGACCGAGACACCATATGCTTCTTATTTCTTCGAAGAAAATGAAGAATAGAAGCTAAATCCATTTTCTGGCACTGTTGCCGCAGTAATGGTGTCATTGATGCAAGCACAATGTATCTAGACATTTCTGCTTTTGCATCATGTGTATGCTTCACATATACATACCCAGTCTCATGGATAGAACTATCAGCAGGCTCTGGTGATAGAGCTTGCTCAATGGTGTATAATCTATCGCTTGACTGAAGTATATTGTTTATACTTCTATACCAGCCAACGAAATCTTCACCATTCCATTTCTCTGCCAGTTCGATGATTTGTCGCAGCGATGTTGGGATCATTTTGCTCAATTTTAAGTGAATCTACAAGTGCAGAATAAGTAACAGTTATTACCATGTTCATTATTATTTAATGTGGTCTTTTATTAAACGATGCTCCCACTATTTTACTCAAGCCAATAGCCCTCACTATTAACTCGAAAGCCCATTGACTTTTGTAGTGGACCGAGATCCCATCCTGCCCATTCCAAACCTTCGCTTTGGCAAGCCAAAATGAGTTGATTAGGTAGGCCAACAAACTTAATCTACTCCAACTGATAGCTCCTACTATCAACCTCAAATGTGAAAAAGCCAACAAGCCAATCACACAATCCAATGGACACTACATGCCATCATCCTCAAGTGTGATTCTCAATATCAGTAGAGTGGACACTACATGTCACCACATACACATAATATGTGTACTGCTCTACTATGCCTATGACGTGTTTATCAACCTTCGCTTTGGCGAACAAGCAAAACTGTCATTTTAAGTCGACTCATCACCATTAAGGAAAACTCCAATGCATTTTAACCTCCCATTGGTAGAAGTGTACCCTTCGCTTTGGCGAACAAGGTTTTGACGAACAGTGGTTTGATTAAAACCATGGTGATGGAAGGCTTACGTGACTTAATATACTTTAGTTGAGGGGTTTGTTATTTAATGTCTCACCAGATTATTATCTTTGTTAGAATGACATTGTTTGGCATGTTATTAAACATTCAACCTTAGCATGCATTCTAAACAAAATATAAAACGTGTCAGTACATGGCCCAACTAAAACCAATTTCCCCAAGCCTAGAGGAATCGGTGGGTCACCTAGGGGTCCTATAATAAACATCTTGAGTCTTCAAGTATGGTTGCCTCGTCCTTTACTCTGTCTTCAAGTACATTACAAAAAATATCGTTCTAAATTTACAATAAATAATTATACAAATTCTTTACATAAATAAATTTAGAAACCTCGATTTATATTCGAGGGGAATTAGATGAGAAGAGAATGTACATCGAGAAAAAGGAGAAAGGCAGGACACGCAGGCCCTATTTAATAAATTATACAACCATGCATACCCAAAAATATTTTAAAACATTCACCCTTAGGTCTAAGGCTCATGTACTGGCGTGCTGTCGTAGGCACCCAGAATTAAAACCTAAAAATACACGTAGTAGTGTAAGTCAGGGTCGATCCCACGAAGAGTGTCTAGCCGAATTTGATGTTATGTGAATAAAGTTGGGGGGGTTTTGTGTAAAACAGAAAACAATCTCTGCAAAAACAAAAAAACAATTTAATTCTAATTCAATTAATATAACGAAACTTGGTCTCTATCAACATCCACCATCGGAATCTTATAACTGATCATTGATGCAAAAAAAATAAATTCACATATTGAATATTCACCGTTGAAAATAATTTCCTATCTCTCCTTAATTGTAATTAATCAGGAAACAAGCGATCCTAATTAATCTTACCCCTAAACAACCCTAGACAAGCGCTCAAGATTTAATCTAGTGGCAGCCTTAAGAATTAGAGAGATCGACGAAGCTAAACAACACAAACACAAGCGGTTGTATTTAATTTAGTTGAATGTTCTTCGTAAGGTTACTAATTCCTGACGCAGCAAATTACTTACCCTAGTTGCTTCACAAGTTGGAGGGATCATACAATTATGGATTTGATATCAAACTTAGCAGTAGATTTCAACAAATAATACACTAGTAGGCCTCCTAGTAATTAAATGCATCAATCATGAAAATATGCACAGAATAACATTCAATACTCAAACATGAATTTAACACTAAAAACAGAAAGATCTCACAGTTTATTTGATTCCGAGGTTTCCGTTTCCTTCGACCAAGTTACAAAAGTTCTAGCCGCTCATGGCCATCACAAAAACTCAAGTGAAAGAAAATTTCAGAGAAGAAGAAGAGAGAGGCGTGGTCCCTCCAAACCTCATCTGATCTCTTTAGCAAAAACCCAGATTTAAGTGTTTGAATCCAACTCAATCTCCTAAAATCAATTATCCTAATCTGATTCTAATTAATTGAAAATACAATAAAGTCTTAAAAATAAAAATAGGAAAGTGATTTTTCCAGCTGTAACTCGTGTGCCACATGTCTTCAAATCTTCCAATAATAAAGCGCCTCTTGGACTTGCATTACAAGGCGAATGTTCCAGAACATCGGCAGTGCAGATGTGTCAACTTCAAGCCCAATTAAAACCTTGATGCAGCAATTATCTCTCCAAACTCAAAACATAAAAGTTGTAGATATATTTCTTAGCGTTCTACAGAATTTTGAATCATCTCAATCGGAGCTCAGATGAGAGAGTTATGCCCAAAATACGAAACAACGTCAAAACTATCCGAATTCACTTAATTAGTTCCGTTTTGCAATTAACGCTCCCATTTGCTTCCTAAGTCAAAATAGAATAAAAATCAGTACATTTTAGGCAGAAAATAGGTATAAAAGACTAGGCATTAAGGGGGGTAAATATGACATTTTGCATTCTCATCATGTACCGGGCACCATGCAATATATAAACAAGTACAAAGCATACATTTCAAAAACAATCAATTTTTTTGAAATTAGTGGGTTAATTACAATTTACCCCCTGACAATTTGTAGATCTTGTTTGGTCCAAAAGTTTTGAAACTTTGCATTTTAGCCCCTGCACATTCGAAAGTGCGCTCGCTGCGGCGATGAGTTAGATCGCCGCGACATGCATTGGTTACTTGACGTCCACGCTCTACGTATGTTCGCCGCGGTGATTTGGTACAGCGCCAGTCCTAAGGTCGATGGCTCGGTGATGTGTTATATCGCCGCGGCGAGCGCTATTTTTCATACAGCGCTGTTTTTTGTATGCTATTTTTATTTTTGTAGCGCTCGTCCAGGAGGGCGATCGCGCGATGTGTTATATCACTGCGGCGAGCACTGTTTTCATACAACGCTCATCCAGAGGATGATCGCGGCGATGTGTTATCAGCTACGGCACTTGTTTTCATTTTCATAGCAGCTCGTCCGAGGATGATCGGCTGGCGATAGGTTACTCTCGCGCGCTAGTTTCGTCACCAGCGCCAGCGTGAACAACGCTCCCTGCGGCGATGGGTTATATAGCCGCGATGAGCGTACACAAATCTGTAGCTCCGGACTATTCATACAGCAACCAAAAACACTCTAAATGGATTTTGCAATCAATCAAACGCATTGATCTCAACAAAAATCCATCAACCATTATACCAAACTAGCAGATCATCAACAAATTAAAAATTAATCAATTAATCAATTTCTTAAAAAATGTTTGTAAGAAAAATTTTACACAGTTTCAATATGGCAACATATTATCATCAAATACATGTTATCAACCATACACATAAAAATTGTAAAATTTAGTACCCTAGGCTCTGATACCACTGTTAGTAAACGGTCCCGTATACGCAGCGGAAACAAGAAAAATATAATACAAGGGTCGTTTACATGAGCCAAGATCAAGGGTATAATTTTACAATTCATATTAAAGCAAGAATCTGCAGAAATTAATAATCTATGTTTAGAAACCATACGCACGTTTGGAGGCTCCACCACAATTGTCTTTGAACGTTTTGCTACCGATCCAAGTGTAGGATCGAACCCACGTAGTCCACACGAAGACAATCTCAAAAGAACTAAAGAGGGATTTACTAGATCCTCTTTGGCTTCAAGATTAAGAAGAAAAGAAAAATCAATTGAATTGATTTTAGGCAAAAGTGTTTCTGCCGTGGGAGAAGAAAATAGGGGGCTACTATGTATTGGTTTTTACAAAGAAAATGAACTAATGAATTAACCCTTTTCTTTTAGATTTAACTTTCTTTTATTGTAAAACCTTAATGCCCTATTCCCATATGGAATAGGTTTGGGCTCCAACCCAAACACCCCCTAATTAGATATTTTATTAATTTCATCATTATCTCAATTAAATTCAATTAATATATATTTAATTTATATATATATATATATATATATATATATATATATATATATATATATATATATATATATATATATATAAACATTTAACAATAATGATGATTTAATTAAATATATGTGAACACATATTTAAACGTAATTTCACTTATTTAATTTTTCTAACAAATTAAATAAAGGCTACGACCTCAGCGAATTTAATTGCACTGTGAAATTACCAAAATACGTTTTCGCCTTAAAAGACGAAAACGCCCTTCTTTCTTCTTGGATCTTAAATTATCTTCTATGTGTGTGACCCATAGGCTCCTCATTATATCGGCAGTGTATAGTATCGCGATTAACACCAATTAATCGTCTCACTAATACACAGACCAAGATTGGCCCCTAGCAAGGCATCATGGCCACCCGATAGATTCGGTTCAAGAAAGTAGCTACCTCAACGATATGGTTACCGTGCAATTCGATCCTTTCATCATACGTTATCTCAACGAGACAAAGATATAGAAATAGTGTCAACCTTCGGTTACTCTCGATATTATGTATTCAGTCTAGACCAATGACTCGTATTATAAACTGGATAGAGCAACAACTCAATCCCTCTGCGGCCACAGTTTTAATGTCATTGCCATATTCTAAATTACACCGTGAGATAACTTCTCCCATAATCGGGAGTGATGAATCCTCTGTCAATCCACCATAGTCTTGATACACTCCTTGGTGCAATGAATCACCACTGTATTGACAGCTCTGAAAAGAACTACGTTAGGCTAGTGTCAAACTGTACCAATCGGTGCACAAGGCGCTTCGATGATCTCAAGTCTAAGGATCACATGCACCACCATTCGTTAGAGGATTTGTTCCATAGACACTAAGGTTACCATCCATATGAAATCCTCTAGTGGGTCAGTCCAGTGAACTTGCTGCGGTGTAATCGGCTACAGCAAACACCCATGTGTTGCACCAGGTTGTCACCAAACAACCTTGGCAAGTGAGATCGGTCACTGCCTTTCGACAGGGTCATTCAACACTATGATAGCCTTACCATATTATATGTGCCCTTACTTCAGAATAATACTGGGGCTACGAACGTTTCTAGAATGGCCACCATATGTGCTCATAGGTTTCTCACTATCAAGATTTGAAACACTTGATACCCTCGTCACGGTTCTACCATTCTAAGGACATATATCAATACATATTGCAATAATAATGATTTATGCGATATAGAATAAAATGCCTTTTATTGATTAATGAACATTATTGCAAAGAATCAATTCTACAATAATTGATTGGCTCTAGGGCATCTACTCTAACAAAATCAACTTATCTACCTTGATCAATACATCTTCTACTACTCCCTTGGGGTATTTTATAGACCTATCAGCTAGTTGAAGATGGACCGTGGTTGGTTTTACTTCCCCTAGGCCTAGTTTCTTATAAATCGAAAATGGCATGAGGTTAACACTAGCCCCTAGGTCACATAAAACTTTATCAAAATGAACATTACTTATTGTGCAAGGAATTGTGAAACTTCCTGGATCTCTGAGCTTTTGTGGTAATTTCTTCAATAACAATGCACTACACTCTTCCGTAAGCATCACCGTCTCATGTTCTTCAAATCTCCTCTTTTTGGTGATAATCTCCTTCAGAAACTTCGCGTACTTCGGCATTTGCTCCAACATGTCTACAAAAAGAATGTTAATATGTAAAGTTCTAAACATGTCCATAAACTTACCGAATTGCTTATCCAATCTCTGTTTTTACACTCTGTGAGGATACGGGAGTGTCAAGTCATTGTTTTTCGAAGCTTGGGCATTTTTGACATTTTTTTCTCTTGTTCCCTCCTTTTCTTCTTCGAGTTTTTCCTTTGTTTCTTCTTCCTTCCTTATCTCCTTCAACTCCTTACCACTTCTCAGTATGACAACATTAACTCTCTCCTTCGAATTCTTCTTTGTATTGCTTGGCAATGTCCCTTGAACTCTTCCCGCTAAAATATTATGGATTTGCCCAATTTGAATCTCAAGGTTCCTAATAGAGGCTGATTGATTTTGAACCAGAACGTCAGTCTTCTCAAACCTCTTGCTTGTCTTTTCAATGAACTTGGTCAACACATTCTCTAAATTAGATTTTGGCTCTTGAGGTTGAAAAACAGGAGCTTGTTTTTGCTCATTGTTGTTGCTGTTAGAGTAGATGCCCTAGAGCCAATCAATTATTGTAGAATTGACTCTTTGCAATAATGTTCATTAATCAATAAAAGGCATTTTATTCTATATCGCGTAAATCATTATTATTGCAATATGTATTGATATATGTCCTTAGAATGGTAGAGTCGTGACAAGGGTATCAAGTGTTTCAAATCTTGATAGTGAGAACCCTATGAGCACATATGGTGGCCATTCTAGAAACGTCTGTAGCCCCAGTATTATTCTGAACTAAGGGCACAGATAATAGGGTAAGGCTATCATAGTGTTGAACGACCCTGTCGAAAGGCAGTGGCTGATCTCACTTGTCAAGGTTGTTTGGTGACAACCTGGTGCAACACATGGGTGTTTGTTGTAGGTGATTACACCACAGCAAGTTCACTGGACTGACCCACCAGAGGATTCCATATGGATGGTAACCCCAGTGTCTATGGAACAAATCCTCTAACGAATGGTGGTGCATGTGATCATTAGACTTGAGATCACCGGAGCGCCTTGTGCACCGATTGGTGTAGTTTGACACTAGCCTAACGCAGTTCTTTTCAGAGCTGTCAATACGGTGGTGATTGGCTGTATCAAGGAGTGTATCAAGACTATGGTGGATTGATAGAGGATTCATCACTCCCGGGTATGGGAGAAAGTTATCTCACAGTGCAATTCAGTATATGGTAATGACACTAAAACTGTGGCCACAGTGGAATGGAGTTGTTGCTCTATCCAGTTTATAATACGAGTCATTGGTCTAGAAACTGAATAAATAATATCGAGAGTAACCGAAGGTTGACACTATTTCTATGCCTTCGTCTCGTCGAGATAACGAATGATGAAAGGATCGAATTGCACGGTAACCATATCGTTGACAGGTAGCTACTTTGCTGAATCCGAATCTATCGGGTGGCCATGATGCCTTGCTAGGGGCCAATCTTGCTCTGTGTATTAGTGAGACGATTAATTGGTGTTAATCGCGATACTATACATTGCCGATATGATGAGGAGCCTATGGGTCACACACATAGAAGACAATTTAAGATGCAGGAAGAAAGAAGGGCGTTTTCGTCTTTTAAGGCGAAAGGGTATTTTGGTAATTTCACAGTGCAATTAAATTTGCTGAGGTCATAGCCTTTATTTAATTTGTTAGAAAAATTAAATAAGTGAAATTACGTTTAAATGTGTTCACACATATTTAAATATATTATCATTATTGTTAAATGTTAATATATATTTAAATATATATTAATCGATTTTAATTGAGATAATGATGGAAAATAAAATAAATCAAATTGGGAGTGTTTGGCAACATGGGGCGTTTGGGTTGGAGCCCAAGCCTATTCCATATGGGATTAGGGCAACTTAATTAACTATAAAAGAAAAATGTGTTAATTAAATGATAGAGGATTTTCTTTGAAAAAACACAGCAGCCCCTCTTTGATAATACACTCCCACGGCAGTAACATTTTTGTGCCTAAAATCAAATCAATTGATTTTGTTTTCTTCTTAATCTTGAAGCCAAAGAGGATCTAGCAAATCCCTCTTTGGTTCTTTTGAGATTGTCTTCGTGTGGACTACACAGGTTCAATCCTACACTTGGATCGGTAGCAAAACATTCGTCGACAAATTTGGAGGAGCCTCCAACGTGCGTTTGTTTCTTTAAACTCATGTTGAATATTTATGCAGATTTTATTTAATATAAATTGTAAAAATTATACCCTTGATCTTGGCTCATGTAAACGATCCCTGAGTTATATTATTTTTGTTTCCGCTGCATATACGGGACCATTTACTAACAGTTGCTCCATGAAAAGTTCAGGTGTTTCCTCCATGCTGGATTATATGTATTAGAATATGGATTCCCTTGTCCCCTTTGGAAATTATTGACGTAATTGGCTTGTTCAGGCTTAGCAAACAGGTTCCCTTCTTGGCAATCCTTCAATGAATGATTTCATGCACAAAGGTCACATATTAGAGAAGAAGATTCAATAGCATTTACCTTTAGAGAAACTCCCAATTGCTTTTGAATGGTGAAGAGTTGAGCAGCCAATGCGGTGTAACCATCAACTTCATGCACTCCCGTTGCTTTCCTCATTGAATTTCTCTCTGAAGTCCTCATGTAGTTATTGTTCGCCATCACCTCAATTAGATTGTATGCATCCTCTGGTGTTTTATTATTCAAGGCTCCCCCACTTGCAGCGTCAATCATAGCTTGAATAGTTGGTAACAACCCTTGGTAGAACGTTTGCACTTGCGACCAGTGGTAAACCATGGTAAGGGCACCTCCGTAAGAGATCCTTATACCTTTCCCATGCTTCATACAATGACTCTGAATCTTATTGGTAAAAGTTCGTAATCTCACTCCTCAGCTTGGCAGACTTGGCAGGTGGAAAATATTTAGTGAGGAATGCTTGAACTAACTTGTTCCAGGTTGTGATGCTCCCAAATGGTAGAGAAATCAACCAAGCCTTGGCTTTATCCCAAAGAGAGAATGGGAAAAGCCTTAGCCTAATTGTGTCATCGGATACTCCATTATGCCTGAATGTGTCGCATAACTTTAGAAAATTTGTGATATGCAGGTTGGGATCATCAGAAGGTAACCCAGGGAATTGGATCGACTGTTGAATCATTCTAATAATTGCTGGCTTAATCCCAAAATTATTCACTTGAACGGAGGCTCCTAATGCTAGAATAGCACACATTAATAGTAGGACTAGAGTAGTCCTTCAATGCTCTCTGAACCACTGCTTCTCCACCCACTGCATTTCCTCCTAAGGTATCCTTATTCTCATTCTCTTGATTTCCCATATTAGGATTGACAATTCCTATGTTAGCCATTGATTTTTCAGATTCAGCTTGCCTCTTTTCTTTCCTCAATTGTTTAGCGGTTCTCTCGATCTCAAAATCTATTGGATAAAGATTACCACCACCTCTTGAATGTAAGCTCTATCTAAAACAAAAAACACACGACAAAATAAGCGAAACAAAACTAATAATAAAAATAAATAAATAAAATTAACTTCAAAACAAAGATAAAACAAATCAAACTAGAAACTAAATTGTTCGTAATGATATTGAAAAAAAAAAATTCCCCGGCAACGACGCCAAAAACTTATTATAGAAAACTAAAGTGTATGAAATCGTGCAAGTAATAAAATGTATAAAATACTGACATCGAACCCAAGGGAATTACTATTATCAATTACCAATTAAGCTATCCTATTACTATTTGATCAATCCAAATTTTATCAAGGAAAACCTAAATTAAATAAATAATTGACTTTAAAAAGAAAACTGAAAAGAGAACAATTAAAATAAACCTTTGGGTAAAAATAAGATGACTAGACCTACGGCATAGACTGCACACCAACTCTTATTCATATGTATTGATCTCCTATGCTAATTTTATTAAGCTCTTCCTACAGGTCAAACTCCCTAAATTTCCAATAACTTTCTCTCCAACAATTATCAAATTAACCCATAATTACTAACCCGAATTATCTCTAATCAGATTTAAGCAATTGGGGATCAATACGCTCTAGGGAGTTTACCAAAACCTCACAAGTCACGATAACCTATCTCTAGCGTTTGCTCAACCTATGGTTTTACTATCGTAGACCAACTAAGTATCATCTCTCGATCTCAACTTAGTCTATTAGTTCATTCAATTCTTGGGCCTTTAAGAATCAAAAGCAATAGGAATAATATTAAAACTTAGGAAGAATTCTTAATACAAATTAACAATCAAAGATCAATACATAATTAAGAGATTGGGCTACATCTTAGCCCTAGAGAATAAATTTAGTTCATAATAAACATGAAAGAAATAATCATCTTTATTAAAACATTCATCATGAGTTTACAAGAAAAGAATAAGGAAAACTTCTCTATATTGTGAATCAAAGCTCCATAATTTCTGTTACTTCTCTTCTCTCCAGATTTTTCTCCCTTTCTTCTCACCCAAGAATCCCTTCCATAATGCTAAAAGACTTCTATTTATATCCCAAAAGGGTTAGGGTTTGTTTTTCCTTAATTCTATTTGATTTGGAACCCTTAACCCTATTCTCCCAGCTAAAAATGGATAACAAGTTAGTGACTTCCATGAATGTGCTGCAGCATTGTCTTGCGGCACAGTAGCTATTGGAAAAAGTGTGTTGCGGCACAGTAGCTACTACCCTTCTTCCCGCATCATTCCACTATTCTTCAGAGATGTTGATTTTTGGACTCGATAACAATGTAATTTGGAAACATTTTAAAATATAGCCCTTTGAATCAGCTTTCCAACGGTCCAAGAATCAGATTAATCCAAGTTTTACAGCTCAAGATATTCTCAAAATACCAAGGCATGCGTAAGCTGGAACATAATCTAGAATCTTCTCTTTACTTCCACTTCCATAACTTCTTCAATTCAACTCCGATTTTTGATCCGTTTGTTTCCACTCGTCACTCATTCCGTTGCCAACATGATTCTTCATCTGAGTATAACATTTAAGCACTAGTAACCTGAAAAACACTCAAAAACACCTGTGATCCTGTAAAAGGCAATTATGAAAATATTAAGCAACATTACCAAATTAAGCCTAATTTCCCACAATTAATCCCCAAAAGCCACTAACTAAATGTGTATTTTCAAGCTCTTATCAATTCATCACTCCCGGGTATGGGAGAAGTTATCCCACGGCGTAATTCAGTAAATGGCAATGACACTTAAACTGTGGCCACAGTGGGATTGAGTTGTTGCTCTATCTAGTTTATAATATAGGTCATTGGTCCTGTAACTGAATACACATTATCGAGAGTAACCGAAGGTTGACACTATTTATATGCCTTGGTCTTATCGAGATAACGGATGATGAAAGGATCGAATTGTATGGTAACCATATCGTTGATAGGTAGCTGCTTCACTGAATTTGAATCTATTGAGTGGCCATGATGCCTTGCTAGGGGCCAATCTTGGTTTGTGTGTAGTGAGACGATTAATTGGTGTTAATCGCGATACTACACACTACCGATATGATAAGGAGCCTACGGGTCACACACATAGAAGATAATTTAAGAACTAGTTTAGAAGAAGGGCGTTTTCGTCTTTTTATTTAAAAGGGTATTTTGATAATTTCACAGTGCAATTAAATTTGTTGAGGCCTTAGCCTTTATTTAATTTGATATTAAAATTAAAAAAGTGAGATTACATTTAAATATGTGTTCGCATATATATAAATAAATTATCATTATTGTTAAATGTTAATATATATTGTAAATATATATTAATTGAATTTAATTGAGATAATGATAAATTAAAATTAAAATATCTTAAAGGGGATGTTTGAATACAAGGGCTATTTGGGTTGGAGCCAAAGCCCATTCCATGATTGAATAGGGTATAGTGTGCACTATATAAGTACACACTTTGTGAGAAATGTTGATTTTTTAACTCATTCAATCATTGAAAATATTCCAACCCCTTTTCTCCTCTTCCACGCCAGATTGCTCTTGCTTGAATCAAACATTTCTTTTGATTTTCTTCTTGGTTCTTAAAGGCTAAAGAGGATCTAGCAAATCTCTCTTTAGTTCCTTGAGGTTGTCTTTGTGAGGACTACATTGGTTCGATCCTACACTTGGGTTGGTAGCGAAACCCATTCCGAGACAAGTTATAGGAGCCTCCAAACATGGGTATGGTTTCTTAACCTTGAGTTGTTTTACGGTAGATTTTAATATGTTGTATAAATTGTAAATTTGTGCCCTGATCTTGGTTCAAAGGAACGATCTATAATGTCTAAATAATTTTTTGTTTCCGCTGCCATGTATGATCGTTTCCTAACAGTAACATCAACATGGTATCAGAGTTGAGCTATTTTAGCTAAAAAACTGAACCCTTTTTTCTTCTCCTAATCAACTCACCTGTCTCTCCGAAAACAATCCTGCATCAGACCTGTTTTTCTTGAACAAATGGCCACTCCGACAGCTTCCCTTCTACCTCTTGTGTTTAATGGTGAACACTACCATATATTGTCTTTCAAAATGAAATCATACTTGAGGGGCCAAGGACTCTTCCAGTATGTAGAAGAAGAGAAACAACCCCCTCAGTTGGGACCAAACCCCACTCTCAACCAAGTCCGAATGCATGAAGAAGAAGTTTCAAAGGCTCCAAGAGCCTTGTCCCATATCCACTCAACTGTCACAAACCTTGTTTTTACAAGGATCATGGCATGCGAAACAGCCAAAGAATCATAGGATAAGTTAAGGGAAGAGTTCATAGGAAGTGATACTATAAGAAACATGCAGCTTCTAAATTTGAGAAAGGACTTTGAAACATTAAGAATGCAGGAGGTTGAGAAAGTGAATGAATATGTAGATAGGCTGATAAACATAGTCAACAAAATCAGGCTACTTGGAGTGGAGATGTTAGACAGTAAAATAGTGGAGACAGTGATGGTAAGCTTGCCGAAGAGGTTTGAAGCAAAGATCTCATCCTTGGAGGACTCAAAGGACCTGACTCATATCACATTGACTAAGCTGGTCCATGCTCTGCAGGCATAAGAGCAGAGAAAGCTCCTAAGGTTAGAAGATGTGAATGAAGGGGCAATGTTAGCAACTCACAACGGGAAGTCTGCGTAAGGAAACAGCAGAAGGTTTGCTGGAGAAAAGAGAGGAAAAGAAAGGTCCAACAGTCAATGGAACAAAGCTGGTGGAATGAAGAATTTTCCAGCTTGTTCTCATTGTAAAAGAGAGGGACATGTAGAGCATAAATGCTGGTTCAGATCTAGAATATAATGTAGGGCTTGCAAACAATTTGGCCACAACAAAAGAGTATGCAAAAACAAGGGAGAGCAGTCCCAAGAGCAAGCTGAAACAGTTGATAAACAACAACCGGGGCAAGAGATAGAGTAGCTATTTGTGGCCTCATCTAGCTTGATCCAAGCGGGTGATGATACTTGGTTGATTGACAGTGGATGTACACATCATATGACACCATATTTGAATAGTTTTGTGAACCTAGATCACTCACATAGGTCAAGGATTAAAATGGGAAATGGAGAATTTGTGGAAGCAAGAGGGAAAGGAAATGTTGCAAGTCAGACTCCAAAAGGTCCAAAACTAATCTCAAATGTACTTTATGCACCTGATATAAGTCAAAGTCTCTTGAGTGTGGGACAAATGTTGGAAAAGGATTATGCATTACACTTTCAAAACCAATCTTGCATTATCCAGGACAATGAGGGAAGTGAGATTATGAGAGTGAAAATGGTAGGGAAAAGCTTTCCAATTATGTGGAGAATTACTCCACACAAAGCATGTAATGTTAGAGAAGATGAAACTGAAATATGGCACAATAGATTATGCCATGTACATTATAGAAATCTAAGGGAAATTCAGTCAAAAAATTTAGTCTAGAATCTACCCATTGTTGAACCACCGAGAGGTGTCTGTCAAGTGTGTCAATTAGGCAAAATGAGTAGGAATCCTTTTCCAGTGAATCAAGCATGGAGAGCTTCTAAAAAACTCTAACTTGTTCACTAGGATGTGTGTGGCCCCATGCAAGCCTCATCTCTTAATGGGAGTAAATGCTTTGTGTTGTTCATAGATGATTGATCTAGGATGGGTTGGGTTTACTTTCTAAGGCAAAAAAATGAGGTGGCTGGAGTGTTCAAAAGGTTCAAACAAGAGGTAGAAAACCAAACAGGAAAACCATCAAAACCTTGAGAAGTGATAATGGCACTAAATACATTTCTCAAGAGTTTGAAAAAATCAGTAGAGAAGCAGGAATCATACATCAATTCAGCAGCCCCTATACTCCACAACAGAATGGAGTTTGTGAGACGAGAAATAGGACAGTTATGGAAATGGCAAGATGCTTGATGGTTGAAAAAAAATTCCAGAATTCTTCTAGGCAGAGGCTGTAAACACAGGTCTGTACTTACTCAACAAACTTCCTACTAGAGTTTTGATTAGTCAAACACCATTTGATGTTTGGACTGGAATCAAACCAGAAGTGGCTGATCTGAAAATTTTTGGGAGCATATGCTATGTTCTATTGCCACCTGCAAAGAGGACAAAGCTAGAGGACAAGGCAGTGACATGAATTTTTATTAGCTACAACAGCCAATCCAAAGCCTACAAGATATATTCCTGACTCAAAGAAAGTAGTGGTGTCCTAGGATGACACAATTGATGAGAGTGGAGTCTGGAATTGGGGAAAATACAAGGCTGATGTAGAAAAAAAACCTCAAATGAGTGAGGCTCCAACTGATCAGATTGAAGAAGATTTAGGGGAGGAATCAGATGAAGAGGTTCCTGTTAGAGAAACAAGGTCTCTAGCTAATGTATATGACAGATGCAATTTGGCACAAATGGAACCTTCAAGCTATTCAGAGGCAATAAAGTCAGAACCTTGGAGGATTGCCATGAAAAATGAGCTAGCCATGATTGAAAAAAATCAGACCTGGAAGCTTATGGACAGACAAGAAAACGGAAAAGTGATTCAAGTAAAATGGATTTTTAGAAAAAAGGTAAATTCGGATGGGTCAGTTCTGAAGCATAAGGCCAGGCTTGTGGTCAAAGGATTTGCTCAACAATATGGAGTCGATTTCCTAGAAACATTTGCTCTAATTGCTCGGCATGACACCATCGGACTGCTACTTGCTGTGGTAGCTCAATTCTCTTGGAAAGTTCATAAATTGGATGTAAAATCGGCCTTCTTGAATGGCTGGTTAAATGAGGAAATTTACATTGAACAACCTGAAGGGTATGAGATCCAAGGAGAAGAGGGAAAAGTTTATTTGTTGAAGAAGGCCTTGTGGCCTAAAACAGGCACCAAGGGCCTGGTACAGTAGGATTAATGACCACCTACTCAACTTAGACTTTGTGAGGAGTCCAAATGAATACACTCTATACATTAGAGAAGCTAAAGATGATGTAATGATTATTTCTCTATAAGTGGATGATCTTCTTGTGATTGGAAGCAATCAAGAACAAGTGGATGAGTTCAAAAAATCCATGCAAAGTGAGTTTGAAATGACTGACTTGGGTGGAATGTCATATTTTCTTGGGATGGAAATTGATCAAGAGGTAGATGACATCTTTGTGAACCAAATAAAATATGCAAATGAAGTTCTGAAAAAATTCTGCATGGAGAATTGTAAACCATTGGGTCTGTCATTGGTGCATAATCTGAAATTTGTTAGAGTAGATACCTTACAGCCAATCAATTATTGTAGAATTGACTCTTTGTAATAATGTTCATTGATCAATAAAAAGCATTTTATACTATATCGCGCGAATCATCATTGTATGTATTGATATATGTCCTTAGAATAGTAGAACCGTGACGAGGGTATCAAGTGTTTCAAATCTTGATAGTGAGAACCCTATGAGCACATATCGTGGCCATTTTAGAAACATTCGTAGCCCCAGAATTATTCTGAAGTAAGGGCACAGATAATACGATAAAGCTATCATAGTGTTAAACGACCCTGTCAAAAGGCAATGACTGATCTCACTTGTCAAGGTTGTTTGGTGATAACCTGATGCAACATATGGGTGCTTGCTGTAAACGGATACACCGCAGCAAGTTCACTGGACTGACCCACCAGAGGATTCCATATCAGCAACTTGGTTCTCTCCCAAGCAATGGACTAAGTTGATTTCTTTGCCTTGCTCTGCCTCTCTCACATCATGGTATTTAATTTTGATATGTTTAGTTCGACCATGGAGAATAGGATTCTTAGCAATTGCAACAGTTGACATGTTATCACAATAAATGGTGGTGGACTCATCTTGATTCAGCCTCAAGTCTGTCAAAATTTTTCTCAACCAGACTGCCTGGTTTGTAGCAGCTATGGCAGAAATATTTTCTGCCTCAGTAGTAGATTGGGCTACTGTCTCCTGTTTTTTGGAGAGCCAACTGAAGGCACTATGGTTAACAAAGAAAACATATCCAGAAGTGCTTCTCATGTCATCAACTGAGCCTACCCAGTCACTTTGTCTAAATAGCCTATTAAACTGAATTTTTCTACCCTTCTGGACCAGATTCCTAACTCAGTTATCCCCTTAATGTACCGTAGCACCCTCTTTGCAGCCTTGTAATGCATCTCACTTGGCTTGCTCATGAATCTAGACAAGAGGCTGGTGGTGTACATCAAATCAGGCCCGGTTGCTATCAAGTACAGCAAGCATCCTATCAAGCTTCTATAGACCCCTTCATCCACACTCTTGGCACCATCTTCCTTGCTCAACTTTTGGCTAGGAATCAGTGGAATATCAACTGATTTACAATTGTCCATATTGAACTTCATTAGCACTTCATTTGCATACCTTTTTTGACACACAAATATACCTTTTAAGCTTTGGTATATTTCCATGCCAAGAAAGTAGCTCATTTCACCCAAATCAGTCATATCAAATTCCATCTTCATTGCTCTTTTGAACTCTTCCAACTGATCAAGATTGCTTCCAGTCATCAGGAGGTCATCAACATAAAGAGAGACTATCATCAGTTCTCCTCTTTGTTCCCTTACATAAAGGGTGTGCTCATTTGGACTTCTAGCATATCCTAGCTTGCACAAATAGTCATTAATTCTGCTATACCAGGCTCTAGGGGCTTGTTTGAGACCATACAAGGCCTTTTTGAGCAAATAGACCTTCTCCTCTTTTCCCTTGACTTCATACCCCTCCGGTTGCTTAATGTAGATTTCATCATCAAGCAATCCATTTAAAAATGCAGACTTTACATCAAGTTGGAAGATTTTCCAACTGAATTGAGCTACCACTGCCATGAGAAGCCGAATGATGTCATGTCTTGCCACAAGTGCAAAGGTTTCTGAAAAATCAATTCCAAATTGCTGTGCAAAGCCTTTAACAACAAGCCTTGCCTTAAGTTTGTTCACTGATCCATCAGGATTCAGTTTCCTTTTAAATATCCACTTAACTTGTATTATTTTTCTGTCAAATGGCCTATCAACCAGCTCCTAAGTTTGATTTTTTTGAATCACATTCATCTCCTCCTGCATTGCAGTCTTCCAGGCTTCAGATTTTGCAGCTTTAGCATAGCATGTAAGCTCCAATTCAGCCACATCACGCCTCTCATATATGTCATGCAGAGATCTGGTGCCCCGGACTGGCATTTCATCCACTTCTTGAGGATTAAATTCTGCATTTTGAATTTCTGGATCTATGTCATGTTGGCTGCTGGTCCTTCCCTCAACTTGCCTCTTTTCCCAAGTAGCTCCTTCATCAACCTTGACATCCCTACTAATCACAATCCTTTTGGAGCTTGGATTGTAAATTTGGTAGGCTTTAGACTATCTGTTGTATCCAATTATGATGCCTACTTCAACCTTCTCATCCAACTTAGTTCTTTTGTTTGCTGGAACAAACACATAACACACACTTCCAAATACTTTCAAATGATCCACATTTGGCTTAACACCATACCAGGATTCAAAGGGAGTCTTGTTGTCAAGTGCTTTGATTGGTAACTGATTAAAAAGATAGATCCCTGTGTTGACAGCTTCTGCCCAGAAAATTTTGGGCAAATTTTTCTCAATCATCATGCACCTAGCCATTTCCATCACTGTCCTATTCTTTCTCTCACTCACTCCATTTTGTTGTGGAGTGTATGGACTGCTAAACTGATGCCAAATTCCAGCCCCTTTGCATGCTTCTTCAAACTCATTGGTTGTATACTCTCCACCATTATCACTTCTCAAAGTTTTGAGTGTCAAACCTATTTGGTTTTCAACCAACAGCTTGAACCTTTTGAATATAGCAGCTACCTCACATTTTTGGTTCAAGGAATTCACCCATGTTATCCTAAAAAAATCATCTATGAAAAGGATGAAATATCTATTTCCACTTAGTGAAGTTTGCTGCATTAGACCACACACATCAGTGTGCACAAGCTGGAGCTTTTCACTTGCTCTCCAAGCTTTATTTGTAGGGAATAAAGGCCTGCTAAGTTTGCCAAATTGGTAGGTTTTGCACAATCCTTCACCTTGGTCTATTTCAGGTAGGTTATGGACAAGGTTTTTGTGTTTAAGTTCCTTGAGGGCATGATAGTGAAAGTGTCCAAATCTGCTATGCCACAACTCTGAATCATCTATCCTAGCTGAGTAGTTTTGAAAAGCAACATTTCCCTATTCTATAGGAAAACCTTTTCCCTACATTCTAACCTTCATCAATTCAGTCCTATCACTCTCTAAAATAAAACCAGTAAGGTCCTTGAAATGCAGAGAATAATTTTTCTCTAACATTTTCCCTACACTAAGTAGGCTAAAACTGATTTTAGGCACAAACAAAACATCAGCTATGAGTTTAGTACCTGTTTTGGTTTGGACAGCAACATCACCTTTGCCTTTCACCTCCAGCAGTTCACCATTTCCCACCTTCACCTTGGATTGGTAACCCTCATCTAGGCTCACGAAATTGCTGGCATTTGGGGTCATATGGTTGGTGCAGCCACTGTCAATCAACCACACTTCAAGGCTACTTGCAACCCTGCATTCAGAGACCACAAACAGCTACTCTATACTCTCCTCTGTCTGCTGGGAACTTTCCACAACTTGAGCTTGCTGTTCTTGCTGCTTCCCTTTGTTCTTACACACTCTTTCAATGTGCCCAAATTGTTTACAAGACCTACATTGAATGCTAGGCCTGAACCAACATCTATTTTCAGAGTGGTTCTTTTTCCTGCAGTGAGGACAAGGAGCAAAAGTTCTTGCAACACCCACATTCTTTCCTCCTTGATTACTCAGCTTTTCTTTCCCCTTCTTCTCTCCAGCGTACCTCCTGCTTTCCCTTTGAAATCCCTTCTTTTTTTGACTTGCAAACATAGCTTCTTCACCCAAATCTTCCTACCTCAGCAGCCTTCTCTGTTCTTGTGCTTGAAGGGAATGCACAAGTTCAACTAGGTTGATCTGGGATAGATCTTTTGAGTCTTCAAGTGAGGAGATTTTTGCTTCAAATCTTTCGGGTAAACTAACCAAAACCTTCTCCACAATCCTCTGATCAGTCAGCTCCTCCCCAAGCAACTTAATCTTGTTTACAACATTCATTAATCTATCCACATATTCCTTGACATTTTCAGTTTCTTGCATTTTGAGCACTTCAAACTCTCTCCTTAAGTTAAGGATCTGCATGTTTCTGGTTTGGCTACTTCCCCCAAACTCCTCCTTGAGCTTGTCCCAAGCTTCTTTAGGAGTATCACAAGCCATTATCCTAGATAAGACCTGGTCAGTTACTGCAGAATGGATGCAAGAGAGTGCTCTTGGAGCCTTTACAACCTTCTCTTCATGTATCCTAATCTGATTCAGTGTTGGGTTTGCTCCAAGTTAAGGGACTTGTCTCTCTTCCTCCACATATTGCCATAAGGAATGGCCTCTCAAATAGGTCTTCATTTTGACAGCCCAAACATGGTACTGCTCACCATTGAAGATAGGTGTAGAAAGAGGTGCTGGATTTGTTGCCATGGAGGGGATCTTAAGGGAGTTGAGGTTTTTTGGTTTTGAGGATTACGGTGGCTCTAATACCAAATGATGGTTTTGGAGCTGGAGAATTCTAAGGAAAATGTAGCTGTTATGTTGGGTAACACACACACTCAAGAATGTTTCACACGGGAATTGTCTTTCATTGAACATAAATGTTGAATATAAACATGGTTTGCACTGCAGTTACACCTACTCTGCAACAGACTTACAATCAAAATTAAACAGCCATACTTTACTAACTACTACAGACACATCACATTACATTAACACCTAATCAACAGAAAAATCAAGCTGAATTCACCTAAGATGTTTATCATAAAATATAAGAAAATCTGATGCATAACGAAGAGACAAATTCCAACGAATTCCGTTTGTCGCGAGAACATGGAGCTCCAGTACTTCAAAAAATTAACCAATTTCCTGAGCTTCCAGCATAATATCATTTGATCGTTCATAAAATCTTATCTTGCTACTACTAAATTAAACTGCAAAATTAATGCTAAAAAAGCCACCAAAAAGTACTCAAAAGGGAATCAGAACATAAGGGTCCACAACACTACCAAATGTGCTATTATATTTCATTTAAGAAACAATATAGAATGTCTATAGATATACAATAATACAAATTCAGTAAGAGTCATAAATTGTTGTGTATATTTTCTAGAAGAGAACAAAACTACCAAAAATTCAATACTTAAAGAAGCACATTACCTGAATAATCCTTGAAGGTTTATTAGGTTACTAAACCAATAATTATAAACTGTGACCTACTATGTAGTAACAATCAACATAAGCTTCTGCTTCAGCATTTTCCTTCCTCAATGCTTTAAGCCTTTCTCTCAATTTCTTACTCTCCTCGAAGTTCGCCTTGCGCTTCACCGCTTCCTGTGAAATAAACTCAAGGTTTTAGCACAAAACATATATGGATTTCAACCAGACGAACAGAAACAAAAAAGTGTTATACAGTCAATATAACTCACTTCTTGTCGGAAACGTCGATCAAGCTTTATTTTGAGTTCTGTACACTCGCCAAAGAATTTCCCAATAGGATGGTCTATATGACATTTCTGAAACTCCTTAATAATCTGATATTCAATGCATACCAAAATTAAATAAACTTCTAGTTATAAATTATATCTAGTGTGCATTGAGAAATACTTCATTCAAAAGTGTTGTTTTAAACCAATTTTGTAGTGTTTAAGTCATGCATTTTGAAGTGCATTTATAGAAAGCACTTTCAAGTGAAAACACCTTAAGTGTTCATAAACCTGGAAGCGCTTTTCTCTATTGCACACCAAATTCTACAAAGTAAACACAAAAGGGGGACTGCCCAAAGAACCGCCAAGTGTATTTGAAAGTACTTCAACAGAAAACACTTTTGAGCAAATAAACCTAAAAGCCCTTTTTATTTAGGAGAAAAACAACAAAACGGAATTGCCAAAATAACTCCAAAAATTTATTTCAAAGCACTTCTATTGAAACACTATTGAAAAAATAAACGTAGAAGCACTTTTTTTATTAAGATTAAAAAAAGTGAAATTGCTAAACGAACTCCAAATCTGTTTCAAAGTACATATAAGACAGCATTTTTGAGCAAAACAGTTTACGTAAAACACCAGAAAATTCTCTACCACGAAGCGCTTCTGTCTAATACCAACCAAAACACTACAAAAAAGACACACACACACACACACTTTTTGAAATTGGGAAAAGCACTTTCAGATGCACCCTTTTAGCCAATCTTTACTAAGTAGGTGGTTTTGCAGAAACATCAACAATCAAAAGCACTTGCTAAACCACAAAATAAATAAAAACAAAGGCAATAAAACTCACTTCAGTACACATAGGGTGTCTATGCAACGTCAAAGGAGGATGCATATTCTTCTTTTTCTCTAATTTATATGAAAAAAAATTGCAAAAAATTTTTAAAAAAATCAATACAATAAATTAACAGCAAATCAACAGAGAAAGAGGGGTGGAACGCACTATTTTCGTCTGTTAGTGGCGGGTAATTTGCTGTTTCTTCTGTCTTATAGGTGGTGAGGCAGAGAGATAAGCTAGACAGAGTGTGAAACGAGGAAATTTAAGTCCCCGGACATCCCAAGTTTGCATATAACAAAATCACCCTCAAAATCTTTTTGATTTTTTTTTTAATTTAGAAAAGATACTTGGCACACTTAGGTTCATTAAACATGTAAAATAGGTTAAACTAAAAAGATTTAAACATATATGGGTAAAATCATAATTAACAAAAGTTATTTAAATTTTGAAATTTGAAAATGAGCCCCCACCTTTCAAAATTGCTTAATCGAGCCATATACCCAAAAAACGACTGACAAACATTATTCCTTTCTCTGCGATTTCCGGCGACTATAGTGCCTAAATTCTAGCAAATTTTCAATCATAAAGCTTCCTTACATGAAACAATGGCTGACATTCACAAAGAGGAGGAAAACCCAACCCCACTTTGAATCCTAGACTTTGGCAGCGGCAGCAGTTCAAAGGTTGTCGAAGACGACGCTCTGGTTGATCATCCGATGAGTAAAGGTGGTCCACAGGCAGAGGAGATGATGGCGGTACAAGAACAAAGAGAAGAATCAGAAACAGTTCTGAAGAGGAGGACGCCGACAAGAATGCACGCGAGGAGGAGGACGCTGGTGAAGAAATGGTACGTTTTTTGCTTGTTTTTTTGAATTGGATGAGAAAATGGATTGATTTGTGCAAATTTAGGGGAGATGTGGTTGTGGCGTTTTGTCGAGCAGTCAGCGGGCATTGGTGGAGTGGCTTTGTTTGGGTTCCAGAGGATGGGGGAAGGCAAGGGAGGCCGTAAGAAGGTTGTTTCAGGGAGTTTGGTAGGCTGGGAATGGCAGGAGGTGGTCAAATTTCGTGGGTTGTAGGGTTGGCCTGCATATTGGCAAGGCTGGCCATGCACAGCGTGCATAGCGTTGCGCACGTTGTGCGAGGCCAGCCTTACCAATATGGGCTTTCATGATTGTTGGCTATGATTGTACCAAACAATCATGCAAGCCCTACAGTAGGGCTGTAGGGGTTGCATGATTGTTTGCAGGGCTAGCTATGATTGTTGTGTTAGAAGTGTTAAATTGCAGGGCTGGCTATGATGCATTAGATTTTTCGTTGCTTTATTATATAACGGGCAAATTACTTTCTTTTTTATATTTTGATTGAATGTCAAAACATTAGATGATTGAAGGACAAATATTAAATCTCATTATAAGATTAGGCAACTTATTATTAGAAGAAGGTCACTACTTTTAGGTTGGCTCACCATCACCACTCAACTTTATACCATAATTTCTAAATCAAACAGAACCAAGGAAACCACAAAAAACCTTTCTTTAATTTTGGACTCAGGAGAAAATATTTATTCTCCTTTTCCCATCATTTATACAAAGGGTTTAAGCTTTGGTTAGGTTTGGTGAAAAAAGATTAGAAAAAAAATTATAAAGTAAATTTCTATTTAATAATATAAGGCTTAAAAAGAGTTTCACAGGAGTTTGAATAACATCACTCAAAAGCTTTCTGAATTGTTTATGTTATGATGGGCTCATCAGCCCATTACATTCTCTTGTAATCTTGTTAGAGGTAATTTTATTCAGTGGAAGACTAAGTTTGCATGCTTGCTTTTCAATTGATGCTTCAGTTGAGTTTTAGTTTAATGATGTTTTAGATGTGTTTTGAGTTGTTAATTGTTGTGATGGCAGGATTAGTAATGAGTTGTGTAGTATGGTTTTATGTTCATTTACATTGTATGATGCTCTCTTTGTTTTTTTTTTTTTTTTTTTTTTTGGCCATACACTTGAATGTTAGTAAACGGTCCCGTATACGCAGCGGAAACAAAAATTATAATATATAACAGGATTGTTTACATGAGCCAAGATCAAGGGTATGATTTTACAATTTTATCATAATAATAATCTACAGAAATATTAAACATGAGTTAAGAGAAACAAACGCACGTTGGAGGCTCCTCCACGATCGCCGTGGTGATGGGTTATATCACCGCGGCGAGTGCTGTTTTTCATACAGCGCTCGTCCAGAGGACGATCGCCACGGCGATGGATTATATCACCGTGGCGATGGGTTATATCGTCGCGGCAAGCGCTGGTTTCGTCACCAGAGCCAGCGTGAACAACGTTCGCTGCAGCTATGAGTTATATCACTACGGCGAGCATACATAGATCTGTAGCTCCGGATCTATTCATACAGTAACTACCAGAAAGATAATTAAAAGGGCTACAATTCATATGTTTTACACTTTTCCAGATTCTAACTATATCATGCTCAAATTGGGACTGTAATTTCTTCGCCGCGGAGGAAAATCTCGCGTCGAGATGCAAAAATAAAGCAGCGCGTTTTGGCTTGCTAGGGCTTCGTCCTTAAGTGAGAGAGGTATAAATTAGAGTGAAAAGGAAGAGAAAAAGGGCTTGGTTCATGATTTGGGAGGCAGCTCATGGAAGGAGAAGATTATTGAAGATTTGGGTTTCAAATTAGAGAAGATTTCTCCATCTTTTGCTTGCTTTTCAATGATGAATCTTGATTCAGTTTGTTTTTGTTGTTTTATTTCGTTTTTGAGTATGAACTGGGTTGTTTAGCTAGGGTTTGATGTAATCTTGATACAATGATTCAAATTTATATGGATTGAATTACTTTGAGTTTTAATTTCATGATTGAGTGTTTATCTTTTTGCTTAATGTCTTTTGGATGCTTGATCACCATTCAAATGTGTGTTGTTCACAATGAGACTGAGAAGTGATTTGTGATTGTGCCTCTTGGGATAAATACCATAGATTAGCAAACGCTAGAGATAGGTTTAGCGATCTATGAAATCTAGATAGAATTCCACAAAGCTTAAAATCCTTTGAACTATTAATCTTCATTTTGTTGGGTGCGGAAGCTTAATAGGGATAAGTAGGGAAATGTAGCATGAGAATGTATGTTTTACAACTTAGGGAATTCGATTTTCAATCAAGGAATTAGAACTTGGGTAATAGATTCTATGATTTGAGTTAGCGTATTTAGGTGAAATCAACACCCTAGCATTTTTTTGCATTGTTTAATTAATTAAGTTGTTGGGTTTTGCATTTGTTTTTAGTTTGTTAATCGTCCATCAATCCAATATATTGTTGCTTCAATTAGGACTTTAACTAGAAAAATCGGTACTTAGTAACACTATCCTCGTGGGAACGATACTCACTCATCACTTTATTACTTAGTGCGACTAGTATACTTGCTACATATTGCATGTTGTAGGAAACACGCATCAATAGTCTTGATACACTCCTTGATGCAGCCAATCACCACCGTATTGACAGCTCTGAAAAGAACTACGTTAGGCTAGTGTCAAACTACACCAATCGGTGCACAAGGCGCTTTGGTGATCTCAAGTCTAAGGATCACATGAACCACCATTCGTTAGAGGATTTGTTCCATAGACACTGGGGTTACCATCCATATGGAATCCTCTGGTGGGTCAGTCCAGTGAACTTGCTGTGGTGTAATCGCCTACAGCAAGCACCCATGTGTTGCACTAGGTTGTCACCAAACAACCTTGACAAGTGAGATCAGTCACTGCCTTTCGACAGGGTCGTTCGACACTATGATAGCCTTACCATATTATCTCGTGCCCTTTACTTAGAATAATCCCCGGGGCACTGGACGTTTCTAGAATGGCCACCATATGTGCTCATAGGGTTCTCACTATCAAGATTTGAAACACTTGATACCCTCGTCACGGTTCTACCATTCTAAGGACATATATAAATACATATTGCAATAATAATGATTTACACGATATAGAATAAAATGTCTTTTATTGATTAATGAACATTACTACAAAGAGTCTGTTCTACAATAATTGATTGGCTCTAGGGTACCTACTCCAACATTGAAAAGATTAGTTGAAAAGTTCATTGTATGATAATTTTTCTTTGTTCACAAAGTATGTTGGCAGCCTATTAGCTGTTTTGGAATTTTTTTTTTTTTTTTTGCTGATATTTAGTTTATATCGATTGTGCAGATTTTTTGAAGCATAAACTATAAAGACTATGGGTTGGAGATTGTAAGTGATACGGTACCGTGCTTCCTTATAAGGGTGACAGTTAGGTCAAGTTGGCAAGTTTTTACGGGAATAATGGATATTTTATAGAACAGAAGAAGGGCTTAAATTGATTCAAAAAGAGTTGTTGTAATACCTTCTTTTCTACTAGTATACTTACAAAATATACTATGTAAAATATACATTCTTAATATATGAAAGGTAGTTGGGCCCAAAATGTTTCTTTACTTAACATATATATTATTCTGTACATAGCAAAATCACATATACAAAAGCTTTTACAATAGTAGACAGTAATGTCATTTCTCTCCGCTTGTCAACGTCCATCCAACCGCTTCTCACCTATTTCTTACAAAACATGGAAAAACAACGGGGTGAGCACAAAAAAGCTTAGTAAGTAAATCCTCTACTCCTTTATCCCCGTGACTTACACTTTGGTTCTTTCCTTACTCTATTCTTTTCTTCTTCATTCTTTCTTTCTTCTTTCTCTATTTCTAGTTCTCACTGTTCTTTCCTTTCTTTCTAATTATCTATGTTCTTTCTTTCTATTATTTCTTACTCTCTATTCTTTCTTTCTATTCTCACTAACCATGATGGAAATCATGGTAACATGCATGAATGAAATGCATATGCAGTAATGCATAGACATGAGTTTTCTTTCTTCTTTCTATTTCTTTTTCTGTTTCTTTTCTTGCTTGCTCAAGCTTTTCTTTTCTTTTCTTTCTTTTCTTTTCTTTCTTTTCTTTTCTTTTCTTTTCTTGCTTGCTCAAACTTTCTTATTCCTTCTCATTCTCATTCTTATTCTTATTCTTATTCTTATTCTTATTCCTAGTCTTTGCCGGTCAAACTCGGTTGATGCATGGATTCGAAACCCTAGCCGTGTGAGTGAGTACAATCCTCATCTACATGCACTCTTACGGACTGTACAAATTCTTTCTTCTTCTTAGGCCACTCAATTAAGGTGGCGTGCATGTAGGAAATTTTTCTTGGTACAGCCTCATCCACGTACACTCTTACGGGCCGTACAAATTCTTCTTCTTCTTAGGCCACTCAATTAAGGTGGCGTGTATGTGGGCATTTTTCGAATTATCACCCACGGGTTCCCCATCGTAACAACCTATTCTTTTCTCTTCTTTAGCACTTTTCTTTCTTGAATTCTTTAGTGCTTTCCTTTCTTTCTCTTTATTCTTAAAAATTCTTTATTCTTTCTTTAAATTCTTATGCACATGCAAATATATGCACGTGGATGGCTCATGCTTATGCTTCTTTCTTTTGTGCAATTATGTAATGCAAATATGCAGTGTTGAACAAAAGTAAGTTTCCCTATTCATGCATATGCTTCTCTTAGGTATTTCATCAAACAACAAGCATGCATACTTAAATTCTACTTTAATTATACTTCTCCTTCTTTCTTAAACCATCCATAACTAGAGTAAAACTCCCTTAAATCATCATAAATCCTAGCCAAGAAAATACACCTCATAAATGCTCTTAAACTCTTTCTAAATTATTAAACTCTTTCTAAATTCAACCCAACTTCTATTAAATTCTATCAACTCAACCAACCCTTCTCATGTAGAAAACCCATTCATGGATCATCATCGAACTCAATAACAAGTTTCATACACAAATCTCAGGCATATGAACTTCATATACAATTCATATAAAACAATCTCTATGCTTTACTTGCTCAGACAGGGGTTAGGGTTGGATTTACTTACCTTTTTCTTGAGTACCGTTACAAAAGCTCACTATCTTCGTTGGACTTCTTCTCTTTCTCAAACCCTAAGCATAAACTTTATAAGAATTCAACACTTACTCAAATTAATGTCATAACTAGAGCAAGAATCCTTACCTCTTGATGCTTAGGATCAAATCCTTGTCAAAATCCAAACAAAAGCCCTCAATTTCCTTAGCAAAATGGATGAAGAATTGCGAGAAATGGAGAGTAGTGGAAGTGTATGGGGTGTAAAGAATGGGAGGGTTTCTAAGGCTAAACCCTTGTTAGCTCATACAAATAAGCACTCTTTCCCATTTTGCCCTTGCACTTTCTTGGAAATTCCATCTTTACCCTTTAATTCTTTACACATCCAACCCCACTCCAATGCATTCTCCATGAAATTTCCTTCCATTTCACTCCCCACTTTTCCTGCTAATTAGGGGTAGAATGGTCACTTCACCCCTATGGAAAATTCTCTAGAAACTTCACTAGAAAAATCAGCTGACTTTTCACCCCGACAAAAAAATACAGAGCATATGTCACCGCAACGAAGCTTTTTCTTCCCCGCCCGAAGTTTGCACTTCCATAATCCTCCAAGCCTTCACCAAATTCAAGGCATCCAAGCAACTTTAACACCTTACAAACTTAACCAAGGGCAACCAATCAACAATAACAACATATCAATTTAACTTAGGGCCAACGAACAACACCAAGACAAAAATAAGCATACAAAACTACGTACCTCAAAAAGTGGGCATTACAATTCCCACCCCCTTAAAAGAATTTCATCCCCGAAATTCAAACGAACAACTCCAGGTAACTATTCTACATTTCTTGCTCTGCCTCCCATGTAGCCTCTTCAACGTTATGGCTTCTCCAGAGGACTTTCACTAAAGGGATACTCTTGTTTCGGAGCTCTTTAATCTTTCTCTCCAATATCTGAACTGGACGCTCCTTAAACACAAGATTCTCTTCTACATTCACATCATCTATGCTCAGTATATGGGAGGGATCACTTACATACTTCCAAAGCATCGAGACATGAAATACATTGTGAATTCTATCCATGCTGGGTGGTAGTGCCAACCTATAGGCTACCTTCCTTACTCGCTGTAGCACTTCAAATGGACCAATGTATCTCGATGCTAACTTTCCTTTGCTACCAAAACGCATCACCCGTTTGAAGGTGGAAAAATTTCAGAAAAACTTTATCACCCACTTCGAACTCAACATCTTTCCTCTTCAAGTCTGCATAACTTTTCTGTCTATCTTGGGCTTGTTTCATTCTACTTTTGATCAATTTAACATCTTCTATCATCTTCTGGGTCATTTCTGGCCCAAGAGTTGTACTCAACTCGTCTTTCTCACCTATCTCATCCCAATGAAGTGGAGATCTACACCGTTTACCATACAAGGCCTCGTAAGGAGCCATCTTAAGTATAGACTGGTAGCTATTATTATAAGCCAACTCCACCAAGGGTAACATCTCATGCCAAGATACTCTATAATCTATACAACATGCTCTCAACATATCCTCAAGTATCTAATTTGTTCTCTCTGTCTAACCATCTGTCTGAGGATGATAGGCGGTACTAAAAGCCAATTTGGTACCCAAGTTCCTCTATAAACTAGTCCAGAAAGCTAAAACAAATCTGTAATCTCTATCTAACACTATCATATTGGGTACTCCATGCAGTCTCACTATCTCTTTCATGTAAATCTGGGCCAATTAATCTGCAGTGGTACTCTCCTTCACCAGAAGAAAATGGGCTGATTTACTCAATCTGTCTACAATCACCCATACTGCATTATACCCTTTCTACACTCTAGGGAGACCTGTAATAAAATCCATGGAAATACTCTCCCATTTTCATTCAAGAATACTAAATGGCTGAAGCAACCCTAATGGTCTTTGGTGTTCTACTTTCACTTGTTGACAAACCAGGCACTTAGCTACAACATCTGCAATATCTATCTTCATACCTGGCCACTAGTAGCCTTTCTTTTAGTCTTGATACATCTTGGTTGCTCCAGGATGAGTAGAGTATGGGGTGTCATGAGCTTCTGTAATAATTCTCTTCTTCAACTCATCATCTTGAGGAATACACATCCGATTCCTAAAACGGAGGACACCATCGACCAAAAGGAACTCTGGTGTCTTGCCCTCATGCACTAGCTAAATTATTTTTTGACACCACCCATTAGCTACTTGCTTTTCTTTGATCTCTTCCAGTAAAGTAGACTGCACCTCCAACCTAGTAATCCTTCCTGATATGACCTCAATCTGTTGTTTACACAATTCTTCTATTAACTCTTTCTGCTTTGTGAGTCGAGACAAATAAGCTTCCTTGCTCAATGCATCGGTTACTACATTAGCTTTCCCCGGCTGATACTTAATATCACACTCATAATCTTTAACCAGCTCTAACCATTTTCTTTGTTTCATATTCAGCTCCCTTTGTGTAAAGAAATACTTCAAACTCTTATGGTCGGTGTAGATATTACTCTTGGCACCATAAAGGTAATGCCTCCAAATCTTCAATGCAAAGACCACAGCTGCCTGATAATCCGAGAACTATACTATTTTAATTAGGCTTTTTGGTCGGATTTTAGATACTTCTTAGTTCATTTATGCCTGAATTGCTACTTAATTCTATACATTTTGTGTTGCAGGCCAAAATGGACATTTTGAGAAAATAATGAGTGAATTGGAGTTTCTGGACCTAGAAGTAAACGGATCTCAGAATTTGGGAGAGTTTTGAAGCAAAGTGAAGCACTATGAAGCTTGTTCCCATGGGAGAGCATCGAAGATCGAAGATTTAAGCAAAGAAGCAAGCGGAGGGAAATTCTGTAATTTTAGAATTCTCATGAAGGTTCACCGCGGCGAAGTCTATTCTTCGCCGCGACAAAAGTAGTTAAGCATGAGAGTCCCTTTTACCTCGTCACCGCGGCAAATTCTTTCTTTGCCGCAGCAAAGTATGCGAATTTTAGTTTCTCCAAAACGCACAGTTTTATTTTATGAAAGTCTTTAGGTCTTTTGGGCGAGCTATCTAAGGAAAACCTTACCATTTTGAGAGGGGTTCGTGGAGGTTCATCTAGTTTTCGTCTAATTTTCATTGAGTTTAGAATAGATTTGACATTTTTTTGTGGAGAAAGGGAGAAGATTTGAGAGTCAACCTTGTGGATTCTTCAACTAGGGGAGATATCTTCTCTTTTCTCTCATGTCAATATGTTGACTGCTATGTTTAATGTTTTTCTTGCTGTTTGTGTTGATTTAGTTATGAACTAACCCATTATGGGTTAGGGTTTTGATGTAACTCGGATTTCTATGTGTTAATCAATTGATTATTGTTATTTTCATATTCTATTTCAAAGATTGTGTGGTTATTATGTTTTTGTTGATTTTATTTGATGAATATGATGAGATTGAGAAATTAATCATGTTGAGCTTCTTGGGTAATCACCATTGTAGTATTGAATGCTAGAGATAGATTTGAGAATCAATGAAATCAATCCAGGATTCCATTAGCTTAATGAACTTGGATCTATTATTCTTCAAATTGTTGGGTGCAGAAGTTTATTGGGGAAAAGTAGGAATTCATAGCCTGAGAAGGTATGTTTGACAACTTAAAGAATTCGATTTACAATCCATGCATGTGAGTGTGAAAATAGCGTAATCCGTAAAATTCATCCATAGAGTCCGAATGAAGTCAAAACCCTAACCTTTTGTTAAATTGATATTACTCTTGTTTTAAATTCTTGCTCTCATTAATTAGTTTTTAATACTTAGTAAGTTTTGTTTTAGTCTTAGTTTTAATCTCTCCTATTAATCCAAACAATTTCAGTTTCTCCAACTTGAAAAACAGTTAGGAAATTTAGTACTTAATAGCCAATCCTTGTGGGAACGATACTCACCCATCACTTTATTACTTTGTGCGACTAGTGCACTTGCTATCATTGCATGTTGTAGTAATAACGCATCACTGCCAACTCTAAGTCATGCGTAAGGTATCTTGTCTCATACTCTTTCAATTGCCGAGAAGCATAAGCTATAACCCTACCTAACTGCATCAACACAGCACCAAGTCCCTGTAGAGAGGCATCTGTATAAATACCATAATCCACACCCTCCTGTGGTAACACCAAAACGGTAGCTGTCTTTAATTTTTTCTTCAACTCCTGAAAACTTTCTTCATAGGCAATTGACCATATGAAAGGAGTTCTTTGTTTGGTAAGAGTTGTCAACGACTTAGCCAATTGGGCAAATCCTGCTACAAACCGGCAGTAGTAGCCTGCTAGTCCCAAGAAACTTCTTACCTCTTTTACTGCCTTCGGCCTTTGTCAATCAAGGATTGCCTTCACTTTGCTAGGATCCACTGATATCCCCTCTTAAGAAACAGTATGGCCCAAAAATATCACCTGATGTAGCCAGAACTCACACTTTGAAAACTTAGCAAATAGCTTATTTTCTCTCAATCGCTGAAGCACAAATCTTAAGTGTTCCTCATGCTCTTCTATTGACTTAGAATAAACCAAGATGTCATCTATAAAGACCACTATGAACTGTTCCAGACAATCATGAAACACCTGGTTCATTAAGTTCATAAAGACTGTTGGGGCATTAGTTAACCCAAAAGGCATCACCACGAATTCATAATGCCCATATCTTATCCGGAAAGCAGTTTTAGCTGCCACTCTTACTTGATGATAACCAGACCTCAAATCAATCTTTGAAAACACTGCAGCTCCTTTCAACTGATCAAAAAGATCATCAATACAAGGTAACGGGTACTTATTCTTCACTGTCACTTTGTTCAGCTCTCTGTAATCTATACACATCCATAATGATCCGTCTTTCTTCTTTACAAATAAAATGGAGCTCCCTAGGGAGAATGACTTGGTCGGATAAAACCTTTATCTAGAAGCTCTTGGAGTTGCTTCTTCAATTCCTGAAGTTCGGCTGGGGCCATTCGGTAAGGGGCTTTAGAAATCGATAATGTCCCAAGTGCCAGTTCAATGCTGAAATCTACTTCTCTTTCTGGAGGTAAACCCGATAAATCTTTCGGAAACACATCTAGAAATTCCTGGACTATTGGCACACTTTGCAACACATCTCTGCTTTGTACCACATGGGCTATATACCCAGAACACCTTTTCCTTAACATCTTTCTAGCCTTCACACTACTGATTAACATACTCAACTGATGGCCCTCTCCAAAACTGAACTTATCACCATTATCAAGATTAAATCTCGCTTTCTTCTTCCGACAGTCAATTTCGACTCCATACCTCCCTAGGACATCCATGCCCAAAATCACATCAAAGTCGGGCATATCAAACACTATTAAATCAACTGCTAACTCTCTTCCATGGATCACTACAGACTCTCCTGACAACATCTCATGGGTCACCACACTAACCCTATCAGGTAACTCTATCTTAATGGGTTGACTCACTCTACTAGGTTTCAAACCTAATCTTTCTATCATCCCATAAGATATAAAGGAATGAGTGGCTCCATAATCAATTAAGGCATATAAAGGAACTGCATGAAATAATAACTGACCAATAACAGTTGATGGACTGGCCTCTACTTCACCTTATGCCACGGTAAACACCCTGGCATTAGTACCTCTGGAATTCTGTGATGTTGGTGGAAAAGGAAATTTACAATCTTTCATCAGATGCCCTGGCTGCCGACATCTATAATGTAATAGCCACTTTCTACTCAAATACTCATATAATATACATAATAAAATACATATAAAATAGTATAAAGAATTGGGCCCAAAATTTTCTTTTTATTAAACATATACATTTTTTACACAAAATTATATCATGTACAAAAGTTATCAAAAACATGGTGGACAGTGTAACCGCTTCCCCTCGCGTGCCGACGTCCATCCGACCATGTCCTCACCTAGATCCTGCAAAACATAGGAAAACAACGGGGTGAGCACTAAAACAATGCTCAGTAAGTAAATCCTCTACTCGTCTAACCCCGTAACTCTCTCTCTAATTTCTTTCCTTACAACTTCTCATTCACTTTCTCTTTTGTGTTTCTCTCTGTTTATCTTTCTTAGAACTCTTTTCTATTAACTCTCTTTAGTAAGTCACGGCCCTATCTTACCGGGGGCACGGCCGGGGCTCACTCCCGCTCTCCATGACTTCTACTCATCCTCAGTCGATCAGACTCGATCATGCATGGATTCGGAACCCTTGGCCATGTGAGTGTATAATCTCTCTCTCGGGTACTGTCGGGTATAGCCCTCATCCGTATGCACTCTCATGGGCTACACGACTTTTCTTTCTCATACTCGTGCTGCTCTCTCAATGCGGCGTACATGCGGGAATACTCTACCCATTACTCACGGGTTCCCCATCGCACAACCTACTCTATCCTCTTTCTCAAGCTAATACTCATCTCTTTCTCAACCTACTACTCATAGTGTAGCTTAACTCTTAGAGTAGTCTATTCATAGAGTTCTCTACTCTTTTCCTACTCTTTCTCTAATGCATAATTAATGCATAAGAATGATTCATGCTCATTAATGCACCAGGGAAATGCCAATATGCAATATTGCAAGAATTAGGGTTCATAATTCATTCTCATACTTCTCTTAGGCATTTCATCATACAACTCATGTGCATATAAAACTCTACTCTAACTATAATCATTCTCCTTTCGTTAATCATCCAAACAATGGGAGAAAACTCCCTCATAATCTCTAGATTCCTGTCAAATAAACACACTTCCATAAGTGTTGCTCAAAACTCTCTCCATCTCCTATCAACCCAACTCCACATCATAGAAGTTCAACACTTCTCATATCCAAACATATTCAATAATCATACATATACATACACAATCTCTACTCAATTAAATTCTCAAATCTCAACTTAGTTAGGATTTACTTACTTTTAATGGAGAGTTTCCATTCTCTACACCTTTAAACCATAAAACCATAAGACTTCAAGATACAAGAATAAGCAAATCTATATCTAAAGCAAGAATCCTTACCTTAGGATGTTTTAAATGAAATCTCTACTAAAAATTTCCCAAAAGCTCCCTAAAACTCCTTAGAAATCTTGGAAGATTGAATGGAGAATTGAGAGAAATGAGAGAATGGGTATGACGGTGGGAATGGGTGAAATGAAGGGTTCTCTACACTTAACCCTTTTTAGCTCATATTATAATCATCATTTCCCATTTTGCCCTTCCTCTTCCTTGGAAATTCCATCTATATACTTGGATTCTTTGCAAATACACCCTCATTACCAACACATTCTCTACTAAATTTCCTTACATTTTACTTCCCACTTTTCCTGCTAATTAGGGGTAGAAAGGTCATTTTCACCCCTATGAAGAATTCTCTAGAAAACTCAAGAAACTTTTCTGCCGTCCCATCGCCGCAGCGAATAAATTCCATCGCCGCGGTGAAAACTTACAGAAGCGACACCGCCATTACAAAGCCAACGTCGCCGCGGCGAAGACTGTTCTTCCAAAATTCCTCAAGTCTCAACCAATTTCAAGGCAAACACTCAACCAATTCAACATACCATGTAAAATAAAGGCCAGCCAACCAACCATAACAACATACAAACTCAATTGAAACTGAAATAGTGAACCTTTAAGTAATATAGCAAATCTCAAGTACGTACCTCAAGTGGGGCGTTACATATAACAAACATTACGGCCCAAATCTCTCAAGCACTCTCCTGGATGAGTCTTCCCACATTTAGGACATGGGGGAAACTCTGCTGTTTTAAGCCGTTTACTCTGCCAATCTTTTCTATTCTTCTTAGGCGGAAACTTCTTCTTATTCTTCACTTCTCTATTTCTTACACTCTCAAATCTTTCTCTCTGCGAAGCGGGAGATGGTTCACTTGGTCCCGCTGAGGTAAGCTTATTGACAAAAATTTATGCCCTTAAATCTCGCTCTAAAGCTTCACTATAGGTTCGAGGGGGCTCTGCTTTTTCCATTACATCTCGCGCTATCTCCGGCCTCACCCCATGGACAAACTGTCTTTTCTTAACTCTGGAGTACTCACTATCCCGAGAGCAAACCGTGCAAGGGAGTTAAATTTCACTGAATACTCTCTCACTGTGCTAGTCCCTTGCTTCAAACTGATAAACTCTTGTATCTTCTCATGAACCCGGTCAACTGTTCGGTACTCGGCATCAAACAACCTTTTGAACTCTCCCCAAATCATCACAGAAACATCATGAGTATCTTCCATCAATTCCCACCAGATTCGGGCGTCACCCCGAAACAAGAAACGGGCATACCGGATCTTCTCCCGGTCTATCATGGAAAACAATACTGTCATGCGCTCTACGGACCTAACCCATTCTTCTGCCACTAACAGGTTTGTTGTACCTTTAAACTCTGACGGCTGATGTTGACTTGGGAGCCCATAAATCGGCTCAATCCGATTTTGTACTATAGGAGGTACCGACCTTTCTCTTTCTTCTCTATTGTTCGGTAATCGTACAGGGGTTTCCACTCTTTCTGGTTCAACTTTCCCCTGACTTTCTACTAAGACTTTCTGTATAATACCCTGAATTCTAGCTTCATCAAGGGTAAGAGGAGTACGTTCTGGCGGGTTGGAAGGTTCCCCCGCACTCATGGTCTTTTTACTACTTGCTCGGGTTCTACGTCTCATTTACAAGAAAACCACACGTAATCAACTCAAACAATACTTTAAGTAAGGAAAGACTTACCTTACAACGGTCGGCTACGGAACGTCGTGGCGGCGAGAGTGGCACACTATCAAATCCTAAAATCTTTGCTCTGATACCCAAAATGTAATACCTTCTTTTCTACTAGTATACTTAGAAAATATACTATGTAAAATATACATTCTTAATAAATGAAAGGTAGTTGGGCCCAAAAGTTTTCTTTACTTAACATATATATTATTCTATACATAGCAAAATCACATATACAAAAGCTTTTACAACGGTGGACAATAATGTCATTTCTCTCCGCTTGTCGACGTCCATCCGACCGCTTCTCACCTATTTCCTGCAAAACATGGAAAAACAACAGGGTGAGCACAAAATGCTCAGTAAGTAAATCCTCTACTCCTTTATCCCCGCGACTTATACTTTGGTTCTTTCCTTACCCTATTCTTTTCTTCTTCATTCTTTCTTTGTTCTTTCTCTGTTTTTAGTTCTCACTATTCTTTCCTTTCTTTCTAATTCTCTCTGTTCTTTCTTTCTTTCTATTCTTACTAACCATGATGGAAATCATGGTAACATGCATGAATGAAATGCATATGTAGTAATGCATAGACATGCATTTTCTTTCTTCTTTCTATTTCTTATCCTGTTTCTTTTCTTGCTTTTCTTTTCTTTTCTTGTTTTTCTTTTCTTGCTTGCTCAAGCTTTCTCATTCTTTCTCATTCATATTCTCATTCTTATTCTTATTCTTATTCTTATTCTTAGTATTTGCCGATCGGACTCGGTTGATGCATGGATTCGGAACCCTGCCCGTGTGAGTGAGCATAGTCCTCATCTACATGCAGTCTTGCGGACTGTACAAATTCTTTCTTCTTCTTAGGCCACTCAATTAAAGTGGCGTGCATGTAGGAAATTCTTCTTGGTACAGCCCTCATCCACATACACTCTTACGGGTCGTACAAATTCTTCTTCTTCTTCTTCTTATGCCACTCAATTAAGGTGGCATGTATGTGGGCATTTTTCTTCTTATCACCCACGGGTTCCCCATTGCAACAATCTATTCTTTTCTCTTCTTTAGCACTTTTCTTTCTTGAATTCTTTAATGCTTTTCTTTCTTTCTCTTTATTCTTAAAAATTCTTTATTCTTTCTGTAAATTCTTATGCACATGCAAATATATGCATGTGGATGGCTCATGCTTATGCTTCTTTCTTAGGTGCAATTATGCAATGCAAATATGCAATGTTGCACAAAAGTAAGTTTCTCTATTCATGCAAATGGTTCTCTTAGGCATTTCATCAAACAACAAGCATGCATACTTAAATTCTACTTTAACTATACTTCTCCTTCTTTTTTAAACCACCATAATTAGAGTAAAACTCCCTTAAATCATCACAAATCCTAGCCAAGAAAATACACTTCATAAATGCTCTTAAACTCTTTCTAAATTCAACCCAACTTCTATCAAATTCTATCAACTCAACCAACCCTTCTCATGTAGAAAACCCATTCATGGATCATCATCAAACTCACTAACAAGTTTCATACACAAATCTCAAGCATATGAACTTCATATACAATTCATATAAAACAATCTCTATGCTTTACTTGCTCAGACAAGGGTTAGGGTTGGATTTACTTACCTTTTTCTTGAGTACTGTCACAAAAGCTCACTATCTTTGTTGAACTTGTTCTCTTTCTCAAACCCTAAGCATAAGCTTTATAAGAATTCAACACTTACTCAAATTAATCTCATAACTAGAGCAAGAATCCTTACCTCTTGATGCTTAGGATCAAATCCTTGTCAAAATCCAACCAAAAGCCCTCAATTTCCTTAGCAAAATGGATGAAGAATTGAGAGAAATGGAGAGTAGTAGAAATATATGGGGTGTAAAGAATGGGAGGGTTTCTAAGGCTAAACCCTTGTTAGCTCATATAAATAAGCACTCTTTCCCATTTTGCCCTTGCACTTTCTTAGAAATTCCATCTTTACCTTTTAATTCTTTACACATCCAACCCCACTCCAATGCATTCTCTTTGAAATTTCCTTCCATTTCACTCCCCACTTTTCCTGCTAATTAGGGGTAGAATGGTCACTTTACCCCTATGGAAAACTCTCTAGAAACTTCACTAGAAAAATCAGTCGACTCTTCGCCCTAGCGAAAAAATACAGCGCATACCTCGCCGCGGCGAAGCTTCTTCTTCGCCCCGGCGAAGTCTGCAGTTCCATAATTCTCCAAGGCTTCACCAAATTCAGGGCATCCAAGCAGCTTTAACACCTTACAAACTTACCCAAGGGCAACCAATCAACAATAACAACATAGCAATTTAACTTAGGGCCAACAAACATCACCAAGACAAAAATAATCATACAAAACTGCGTACCTCAAAGTGGGCATTACACACAGCATTTGGTATAACTTCTTTGCTCTTCCCAATCCACTTCCAACAACTTTCTTCCTCCATACACTCGCCAAAATATTCAACACCCAAAACAACTTGTCCCATGTCTAATAATAGCCAAGTACCTATAATGCAAGAAAAAAAAAATATTATTAACGGATTTATTAAGGGTTGAAAGATTTTAAAAAGCATCTGCAGAGTCGCTTAAGTTATCTGGTATATCGTTTACTGGATCGCTTAAGCGATATAATGGATTGCTTCGGTATAAATAAGCATGATCGCTTAATCGATCTTATGCCATTTACCTGATCGCTTAAGCAATCTGCTATACACCAGACTTATAACAGATCGCTTAAGCGATCTTCTGCCATATACTTGATCACTTAAGCGATCTACGAATTGCTACATTATACCGGACATACCAGATTGCTTAAGCGATACATCATATCCAGAACACATTTTCAGTCATCTCCACCTACAATCGGTGCTACCAGCCACTACCCACAATGCAAGAAAATATTCAACAAATTTCACTCCTTTCAACTTCCATTACATCAAACACAACCCAACAACCTAAACAACTAAATCAAAATCATAACCCAAACCCAATCCATCATTAAATCTTTGTAAATCGAAATATCAAATGGAAAGAGGAGATACACATACCTAGACGAAATATCAGGAGGAGGAGGAGGAGGAGGAGGATCTATGGCGGAGAAGATGTTAATGGCGGGAAGAAAAATATGTATATGACAGAGGAAGAAGAAGATGTAAACTAAGCTTACAAGAAACAACAACCAGGGGAGGAATGCGATAATGTGGCAGGAGGAAGAAGAAGGTGTTTGGGTTTGTTTGCAAGAATTTCAGCTTTTTGGGGACATAATATAATTTTTAAAAGATTACACAATACCTCATTGATCCTAATTAACCCCCAGTCATGTTTAATTAACCTTAATAAAAAACAAGGCTATTTACTTAACACTTACAAACTACATAGCCTTTTAATTAAATTTGAACTTCATATGGTCTTTTAATAAAATGCCCCATGTGAAATTGAGGTAAGAGTTGTGAAGTGATGAATGAAACGCCGCGTTTCATCTCGAATCTGAAATAGAGTTTCAGAAAGCTCTAACGCTGATGGGTTGCTTCCAGCCTTCCACTTTTGTTTGGTGTCTCATTAAAATCTTCGACTTATATGAAGATGGATTTTTGTGAAAAAATGAAGAACTTTGGGGTTTATTTAAAAATAGCCATAGTTAAAGTTTTTACAGGAAATTATAATATCGCCGCTGAGATTTTTGGTTATTTAAAGAAACCCCTTTAGTTTGAAAAATATGGGTCATCTCCGCTAAAGTTTTCTCTAACTATTGCTAACCACCCCTGTGCTAGGGGAGGTTAGAGTAATTAAGCAAAATTTAAGGGACATTTAGGATATTCATAAACGAGTAATACTAGATGTACAAACAAATCTTAAGAAAAATTGTGTATAAACTGATATGACAAAAAATAAGTAAAAGAGTAAATACGATAAGTTTAACTTTTTATATTCACTCTTCCATTCATTTTATGTTATTAAAGATTTGTTTGTATATCTAATATTATATTTAACGAGTAATGCTAAAGTTAGGGTTAGAGGTCAAGATCAACCTTCTCCTAAAAAAAAAGTCAACTTTAATTATTTTTGCAAGACATTTTAATATTTAGATATATTTTCTAAGAGATTTTTGAATAATTTACATTTGAAATGATTACTTTTACTCAAAACTTAAAAATATAACTTTGCAGAGATCTCGAAACAAGCATAACAGTTAAAAATGCACATATCTCATTATTCATGCATGTAAAACACGTGCACAAAAAATAACTATTGCTTGTAATTAAATCAAATTTCAAGAGAGGTTGATGAAAAATTTCCCCTACATGCACATGGGTAATTTAGAAGTAACAACTCCAACTTCAATTCAATCCATAAGCAGGCTGCTTCTGAGCACGGAACATTTAGGAAATACATCTTGTATCTACCTCTAATAAAATGATCAATATTTCATATAACGAGACCACATTGATATACATACAAAAGAAGGTTTGGTTCTGTATATATTTGTACATATCAGAATCCTCATGAAACACCTCCAAAATACGAACATGTAACACGACATCTAAGAATACTACACCACGTACGATTAGACTAATTAGTTTCCGATTTCATATAACAAAGCTACAAAAACCGACATGCAAATGTCTTCAAGCCCAAAACTCGGTCCAGTCCAAGCCTGCATAAAAGTGAATTTGAAACCAAATCAAATGCACCCAACTTCCTTCCACTGTCAAATTTCTGATGTGTTTCCTTCTGCTTTCCACAAGAACTGAGATGATGCTAAAGCTACTGCTTTAAGGTATGTCTAGAGTTATAGATTCCTATGAAGGGGAGAAATATCTCTCAAACCTTGTGATGAAACTGGTTGCTGTCTTATGCGAGACAAGAGGAAGGAAACTTGTTCGGTTGCAAGATCTAGCCTCTCCTTTGACTTAGCAGATTCTGCAATCAGAGATGATACCATGCTCTGAAGTAACTGAACCCGCTCTGCATGCTCGCTTGGAGAACTTTGAAGTTGCTTTATAGAATGTGTGCTGATCCGACGCCAACGGATGGGAAGATACCTTTCTGGAATCTGAAAGCAATTTCCTGTTGAGAGGACTCTAAGGGCATGTCGACAGAGAATTCCAGAAAATTCAAATTGATGACAGCTGCAACTTATGATGCCTTCTTGAGGAACCCAATACACTTTCCGGCCTCCCTCAAGTTTTGTGTGGTGTCTCACAAGGAAACCATCGTCCATATGAAATGATGCATAATGAGCAGCCAAAACAAATTGCTCTTGCAGCTTCGAGAAGGCAAAAGGAGTGAGGACAGAAGCCGCATGGGATTCCATAGGAGCTCCAGTCTTCATGCAAATGTTTTGGAGATTCTGCTGCATTGTCTGTTGTTCTGCAGCTTGATCTTTAAAATCAACAGCAACAGCCACCTGCTTTTTGTAAGCTACGTCAGTAAAATGTAAAGTCAAAGCACTAAAGGTTATCCTACGCGAGACATGATTTTAACCAACATTTTTTGCTGTAGCACTTGTTCAACAAAATAAAATCATTCTGCATGCTTTAATGTAGCATTAAATTGTTAGTAAAAGGTTCATGCAGAAGAATTTAAAACCACTTATTCAGTCTGCCCCAGGTGATAGGGCTGGCACATGAGGCCCTAGAAAATCAAAATTGAAATATTTATATGTATAATGATAATATATTCACATAGTTATACCAAAAGCTAACCAGAGTTTTAAGTAAGACAAACTAAAATGGAAAGTAACGAGCTGATGGAAAATTCTGTCTGCAACTTGGAGACACTTAAGAATGTCATCTTAAGAACCTGATATAACAAATTTAAAATAATATAAATAGATATGACAGAAAATTAGAAAGTGGACGTACTTGTTCTACAAAGTGTGCAAGTCGGGTTTGTGCACTCAAAAATCTTTGAATGAAAGCATTAATTGCTTTTGAGTGGACAGTTGTAGTCATTCCCGCAAAAAAGTTGCTTCTCAAGTATGGTAATGCCCACTGCATGCATAAAGCAAACAAGTTTGCTATGTGCCTGTTTGTATGGAGCCCAAATGAATTGACCATATCCCTCCATCCCAATTCAAAATCCTCGATTGACTCCAGATTATAGAGCCTAAAAAACTCAGCCTTCCACTCATTATAGCGTTCCCCCAGGACAGCATTAAACCAGGACGGAAACTTCACCACAATCATCCATATGCAAAGTGCATGCTTAGTTGCAGGCATTTCCATGGCTATGGCTTCTTTGAGATACATATTCTGGTCAGTTAATATTGTCTGTGGTGCCTTCCCATCCATAAAACCTAAGAATGCCTGTAAATGGAATGCAAAAATGCATATTAGGAACAGTAATAGCTCTTTAAATAGAATGCATGTTTGTGTGCATGCTAGAGGTTCATAATCAACAAAGAAGTCAACTTGTCATCCAATTTAAAATTTCCCCATTTGAATGCTTGGGGCGGACTCAACCAGCAGGCAAAGATCTGACTTTGTACAATGTCAGATACAAGCTCAGAAATCATTTAGCTAAGCCCTGCCATTCTAAGTTGTCATGTTGAGAAACCAACTCGAGATATATATACATTTCATTGAAGCCACCATCTAAAACTCAATAATGAAGCCAGCATATTTTTCAGAATCTGCCCCATAAACTATCCCTTGCCTGTCAGCAATCCTATCCATCAAAGCGTTCAGTTTAAAAAAAAAAATGTATTTCATTCCTTCCCCTTTCCGACTACAATCGCTACCACAAAAAGTAAAGGGCAATTAGTTTGTTTACTGAAATTGGATGTGTCCTACATGCACTACAATGTGATAGACTTTAGTATAAATTGTATCATTTCAATATATTACCTTCAGTGCCCATGACAAAGATCTCAGGTTTTCCTCACGTAAGAGCGCACAGCCAAAGAAGCAAGGCACACCATAATTGTTCACTCCAACCCATATCCCAAGTGGCATGTCCAATGCAGTCAAGCGATGTGTTGTATCAAAAACCACAGCATCACCAAAGATCTCGTAAGCCTGGATTGATGATGCATAGGACCAAGCAATGTTCTCTAGCCTGTTGTTAGAATCAACAGTGCACTCAAATTTGAAGTTAGGGTCTTTTTCTTTAATGTTTCTACACATTTTTAATAAATCTACACTTTCATCTTCTGGATCTAATTTCCTGAAGGACTGAAGTAAGTTCCTCACATCCTTCTCAGTAAATGGCAAATATCCTGGCTCCACACATTTCTCAAGTTCCATGAGCCTCATCATTTGCTGCACTGAAATTCCTGTTTTAGCAAACATAAGTATTCGGCTCTTGTCTGCATCTGATATGGTTCGATATGCAGGAAGAAAACGAACTTGATTTGGCTCTAAGAGTTCATGATTATGGTGGTTTGCAAAACCTGTGACACGCCATTCTGGTGCTCCTAATTCTGTAAGTTTGCTTATACGCATGTACGCTTGACATCCACACCGGGAGGATTTCCGATTTCGTTGAGGTTTGTTTTCATTTGAGGTTTTGATAGGTGTGTTACCAGCACGGTGGCAGACAAAGTAGCGTCTTGTTAGTCCTTTGCCAACACCATCTTTTCCTTCAGTGCGATGACGTCTAATGGAAAAACCACATCTTTTTGCAAATTCACTATAGAATTCATATGCTGCATCATGAGTAGGAAATCTTTGCCCAATATATGGAACCACGTCATTGCTGGTCTCTAGTGAGAGTCTGGTTTCATCAGGTGATTCCTCTGCACTGCTAGTATCATCTAAAGACAATGATCGTTGGTCCGAGGGATCATCATAAACCACCAACATGTGTCCAGCCTCATCAGTCATCATATTGTCTCGTCAACCCACTTGAGATTAACTGAATACTCTCTGTCCATTATATAATTAAAATTAATAATTATTCAAATCAATTCCAAAAAATAAAAATTACATTGAAAAAGAATAATATGTGTGCATAAGTGTGAGTGATCTCATTCTGCGTTTAATGAAAATTTTGGTGAAACACACAAAGGAAGAACAATAAATTGGAAACTTGAAGAAAAAAATAACAATGATGTAGACAAGAAAACAAAATAGTTTTTCCCTTTATAAGATATAAAGCTTCCACAAAGGCGAAACACACTCATGACTTAGTTTTTACTTGACCAAAAAGGTTTATTGAATACGCATGATAATATTTTAGAGGAAGTAAACAGAGGCCAATTGGTCAAATCACTGCCGAGGTTATCTATGTCACTAATTGATATCCCCCTAGTCACCAGATTAAATTTACAGTTTTAAAGGAAAATAAAGTTTAATCTTTCACAGTGATTATATGGATTATGGAAGAGAAATAAAAAACTTACCAAAGAGAAGGTCAAAGTAGGCATCCTAGCAGTTCATAATAGGTTCAACAAACTTTCTTCAAGTAGGTTTCTACATTAGACATCTTTGAAAGTAATAAACTCCAACAAATAATCCTAAAGGAGTTTAGGTTGATCACTTACTCAAATCTCATCTTTTTATAAATCTTAACTCTATATACAGAAATTTGGATTGAGCTGTCCTGCATACGACCATGTTATTGGATCATGCCCCCACTAACCATTCATTTATGCAATTTTCATTTACTTACAACTCCTTCTATCTATAATTCTTTCAAGAGTAAATCCACCAATAATTGGTGAATATCTTCTTTCACAACTGCTTCATATCGTCTTCAATTCAATCTCAAAATTCCAATACATTTTCCACTCTCTCCCAAAACACCCTCATCGAGCACCATATCCACCATTTCATAACTATCTCCACAATAACTGCAGTTGCATTATAAGAAACACAGCCATTTCAAAGTTTTTCTACATTCACATAAGCCCTTTTTTACTTCTTCGAACCCGCAAAATCCTTAATCCCATTTAGTCAAACTCAAGACAAAACTGGCCGCACCGAATCCTAATCTTAAGGAACCAGAAAACCAAAAATATTTATATGATTTTTCACCAACTAGGTGGTCCTAATGGATCAAACTCCAAACTTGTGGTAGCTATCAGCTATGTCGACACACAGAACTAAACTACAACGAATTACTCAACTATCACATACCATTCATAAATTCCCACATTACACAAACCACCCATCAAAATTGAAACTTCGCAAACAAGTCCTCTCTGTCAAACCATATAACTACAATCACAAGACACATACATACTCCAAACTTCCACCATATTCACAACACATTCTGCAAAATTAAACCCTACCCGTTTCCAGAAACACAAAAACACAACTGGGTGTTGAGTTTATTTTTAAATCGCCATTCTTTTTCAGTCTCATTTCATTAGGGTACAAAATAATACATTTAAAGCTTAGAAATTCAAAAAATAAAAACAAAATTGTGAAAGTGAAAGAGAAAGGAAGGTACCAACAAATCAGTGATGCATTTGATTGAAAGTTGAAACTGAGAATTGTTCAAGGAGTAGCCCTAATTTGCGCAGGGAGGTGATGAGAGCCCTTTTGGATATCCTGCGCATCATTCTTATCCTACGCTTTCTCGCTCTCTAAACATTGCTGCTGATAACTCGGCAACGACGTCGTAAAAAAGGATTGAAAACCTACTCAATTTTCTGAAAATTTGCTCCCATAAGTTTTTATTTTTATTACAAAAAGTATCTATATTAGATTTTGTCCCTTTTCTTATAGTTAATAGTTGATTTGTCTTAATAATATATTTTTAAAATGTGCCTTAAATTAATTTTATTATTTCTACTGAAGAAAATAAATAAGAAACAATATCAATGGTTCCACCTTTAAATTATACGATTCCTAATGTTTGAAAATTATAATAATATTACAAAACTACTTTTTGTAAACAAATTTAAACATTTACTTTGAAAAAATATAGAACTCAAATAAATGGTTTTATGTTCAATACCAATTCTTCCTCTCAAGTTGAGATAGATCATTAAGATAAATGAAAGTAATTAAACAAATGATTTTATATAGATACTAAGGAACTCCATAAAAGAGTTGTCTATCAAATGCCAATTAAATTAGAAAATTAGGAGAATCTAGGGATGATGAATGAGGGATTATTGTAATAAGATTTATAATCCCTTTTCAAATGTAATTGAACGTGAAACCAAATAAATAATAAAGAGAAGTGTCAATAAAAAGTCAACATTACTCTACAAGCTATAAAAAAAAATTAGTGTAGGAGTTGAAAAGAAAATAACTAGTATTTCCTATAATAAGCAAATTTCCCAAATAATTAATACAATAATAAATTTCAAATTGTCTTTTCATAACAATGTATGGATAAATAATCATTAGTGGGAATTACTAATTGTTGATGCCGTGATATGTACCAACTAGAAGTACGTAAATTCCATGATGAAAGCTTCGTAAGGGATTTGTATGAAATTTGCAATGCGATATTGGATCAATGAATGAATCAAAAAGACAAACAACAAGAGATTTTTACAGTGATTCTAAATATAAATCTTACATCTATATTTTTTGTATTTTTTTTTTTTTGTTTTCTTTTTCACGTACAAGTGTGGCTTGCAAAAAAATCGATTCCTAATTTTGGTGAAAAATAAACTTATATATTATTATAATGACAAACTTATAAAAAAAGTTAACCCTAAATGTTTGACACGTGGTGTTAATCGATGCTCCGAGATTGACAACATTAATTGTCTATGATATTGTTCTAGTCATTCTAAAAAATGTTGTTGTAGCTAGTTTCTTAAGAGAAGAATTACAAAATCTTAATAAATCTCTTGTCAAAACCATTCACCTAATTTAATTTCTTTAATTTTAATATATTTGAAAAATTAATTTTATTATGAGAGGTAAGATTTATTACGTCTCCTTAGTAGATCATATCTATTAAGGGGACATAAGATTTATTTCGTCTCCTCGTTCCTAATATGTAAGTTGATATACTTATTACATATAGAAGTGAGCCTAAATCAATTATATCTTTTTTTTTTCCATCACATTTTTAGACTAATTATCAATTTTTTTTTTTTTGGGTGAACCACAAGTGTCCCCATACGGAAGGTATGAGACTAATCCTCATTTCGGTTTCGGAATAATGCCCTTCAAACCCTTGACATTGTATTAATATATTTTTAATATCTCCTTTGACTTTTATATTATGAAATCAAATAGATTTACATTTATATCATTTATAAAGTTAAATTAAACTGTTTTAAACCATTAAATTTCTTATTTTTATCATTTAATAAATTTGTGTCCATCTTTAATTGTATTTATAACATGTGTTCTTATTTTAATTTTCTCTTTAGTTTAATTAGCTTTTCAATTTATTCATAAATAATTTATATATTTTTTCTTAGTTATTATTCAATTAATAATTTATGTAAATAGGTGGATGGAGGTCATAAAACTCGTTGCTATAATTTGTTTTGCCAAGGATTTGTGCAAATTGACTCTAAAATTGCACCAGGCCATTTACTTGTTCTAATTTCTAAATAGATTAAATAGTAATACTATACATACATCATTTTTATACAACATTTCTCATATAACATTATGTGGCAAGATATGATTGGCTAATTTAAAGTTAACATTAAACTTTCACCCAATCATATCTCACCACATAATATTGTATGAGAAATGTTGTATGAGAATAATGTATGTATAATATTATTCATAGATTAAATGACTTTTTTTAACCCAAATAATAGCCTAACGACACATTCCCACCCAAGAACTTTCAAAATACAATTTTACTATCCAAAGCATAGTTCTATTAGTAAATTTTATTGTGAATAATAGCAAAATTATCAAAAATCCATTATAAGTAAGGGCATGATGATCAATTTAAAATCCCAAATCAAACAAAACTCCAAACAACAAATCCAAATCAACCAAAACTCCAAACAACAAACGCAAATCAACTAAAACTTCAACTCTAACAAACAACTAGGGGAGTCGCGCGAGTGGGTGGGCTAGCCTTTTCCAACCGCCCTTTCCACCAGAAATCAGCCCCCACCCCGTTATTCGACCAATCGTTGCGCCCTCATCAAAACCCCAAAGTTTCCCGACCTTGATTGCTTCCCTATGACTGCCTATTGAAGCCTCCTTCCCTAGGGTTTGTTTTTGAGTTGAATGATGATTTGTTGATGATTATGGGCTTGATTGAAGGTTATTGTCGGACATAATCATCGTAGTAGTGTTGCTGTTGGTGTGATTGTGTTTTCCAGTCACCGGCTAATTCCCACTACCCTCACAACTACCAATTTCTAGCTTGCACACAAACTGTTTGACGAAAAGCCTGAATGAAGCTGCCTTAACAACCTGGTCTGATTAAGGGGTGATTGTGGGAGGGGATGAAATGGATTTTGATGGGGAGATGCCAATGAATTGTGCGGTTGTGACAGAGTCGATTTTCAACGTCGGAATCAACCGAAATTTGGTTGAGGTGCACGAAACCTTGATTTGCGGTGGTTGGCGATTGTGAGTTGATCTTTGGTGGAGGTATTTTCATCTTCACAATGAATATCACTACATTTAACGGAAATTATTAATAAAATATAATGTTTGGGTAGTAAAGTTATATTTTAAAAGTTCTTGGGTGAGAAAGTTTCATTAAACTATTATTTGGGTGGGAAAAAGTCGTTTACTCTTTCTAAATATGATACAGGTACTTATGATGTCAAAATCAAGACTTCTTGGTAAATTAAATTAATTAACTAATAATTATTATAAGCTTCATTATTCCAATATTAATTTAAAGGTTTTCCTCTCTTTCTTTTTTGTTTTTCTTCTTTTTTGAAGGCAAGGAATTTATTATATCAATGGTTATTTTCTCAAGTCAAATTGGTGCTGTACACCATTAAGTATGGAATCAATAAGAGATATTGACTTGATAAGTTCTTCTCAAGCTTCGAAATATGATATCTAAACATTCATACAACATTCTCTAACAGAATATGAAAAAGAATAAGGTATTGTTCATATATTATTAATAACTAAACACTAATAAGAAGTATATAAATTGATTTGAAATGTTAAAATTGTCGGAATATGATGAGCAAAATTGAAAAACTTATTAGTGTATGTGCCTTAAAACTGATGATAGATGTAAGGTTTAGGGCAACATTTATATATATAAACTTTGTAATGTTTTTATCATTAATAAAATGACAATTATTCTACGCTACTTTGTGTCATCTATATTTAATTAAGTTGCGTATGTCCTTAGGCTTGTGCTAGAAAAAATTATATTTTCAAAGAGTTTGAGAATATGAGTATCAGAATTCTTCTGGTATGACTCGCTTTTAACTATGTTCCTAATTGGATGTGATAATAATCGGAGGCAATATTATTACAAGATCAGCATTACTATATGCCGCAATTTATTAGCATGAGATATTGATGGTTGGGGGATGAAACTCATATCAAAAGGGCACAAATGATGAAGTGATTAATTAGAGAATAAAGCATCAAACATGATCGCTGGACAATTGATCACATGGGTATAATATCTTCTGTCAATAATCATCGTTATGTGCATTAATGTCACTTTATCCTTAAACTTAAGATACGATCATATCTTGTACATGGGTGCTCGTGGTACTTCAGTACATTATCACTAGATTGTTTATATCTAGTGTGTAATACTTGTTAGTCATGATTTAATCATATATGAAGTCAGATATGTATTCAATAAGGAATCTGGTGGCTCGGATAGTACGAGCTTGAGTGTTCGAAGGGATCAATGAATGTGGAAGAAGTCTTTGGCCAAAGCATTTGTGTTTTATGAATAGTTTCATAGAAACACAATTCCACATTCAAGATGATCCAAATTATGTGAATAAGTTAGAGATTTGACTATACCATGGTCCGCACTTGCTCGGAACAACTTCGGAGGGAATGAGGTGACATGACTGAAACACTCAATTTTACAGGTTCAAATGATCCCACTTCATTCATTGATTGGGAGCCATGATATACTGTTAGGTGTCACTCATGGTTTGTAAAGAAGATAAATATCAAAAGTTGATATTTACCTTGTAATACCCAAAATGTCAAAGGTATGTTCCTAACTCAAAATAGTCATTTAGATGTTAATTTTATGTTAAAAAACATAAAACTAAGTAAGGGCAAAATAGTCAATTCATTTGGAACGGTATGAATCAATTATTCATAGAAAGATATTAAGGGCAAAATAGTCATTTTGCCTATGGATAAGCATTGAAAAAGTCAAGGATGAGTAGACTCAATTGCATTTAATGGCATTAATTAAGTAATAATTATGTCTAGTGTGAAATGACCAAAATGCTCGTATATGAAGAATTAAGGACTTATGAGTTATACAACTAAAATAATTAATAGCATAATTTTGGAAAATAAATGAAATATTTTCCTATAAATGAGATGAAATTCGTTCAAGTCAAGGGAGAGAGCATTTCTTCAACATTTCTTCTATTTTCTCTCAAATCTTTCATGAAACAACTTTCTTTCTCTAAGTTTTAAAGGAGTTTTGGATAATTTTTCAAGGAGAACAAGATAGGAGCCTTGTATCTTCCATTTGAAGGGTTTAAGGTAAGGATTAAAAACTTTAGTTTTGATGTGATTTGAAGATTTGAAGTAGATGTTGAGGTATAATGTTATATATGTAGGATTAAGGTGTAAAAGAAGACAAAGGCAAAGGATTTGTTGGATGAAGTCTTTAAAAAGGTAAGGAAGAACCTCCCATGACTTTAGGGTTTATGCTAGTGTTTATAGATTTTTACGAAACTTTAAATTAAGGCTTTAAGGCAAAGAATTAGTTGATGACAAGTGTAGTTGAACTCATTTATTCTACTTATTGTCTTGAATTCATTATACATGAAGTTATTGTCATTTATGTTTTATGAGTTGTGTTGTTTGATTGAAGAAAATGAAGTATGGATGCTGATTGTGGCAAAACTTGTAGTATTGGAGGCCACATGGTGTTGAATGGTTGCTATTAGAAGTATTGAGGTGTTGTTTGCATTAGCTTACAATGTTATAGCAATAATGGATAATTATGGGAATGAGATTTTACACTTCCTTTAAGATGTTAAAGACTATTAAGGGGGGGTTTATTTGATCCATAAGTTGACCTATTGGTTAATGTCAAAGGAATTGATGTGGCCTAGTTAATATGAAAATTTGGATTTAGTAAGCTTAGGGGTTTTGTTAACCCTGCTTCAGCAATTCGACCATAACTTTAGTTATAAAACTCGAAATGAGATGATTCTAAAGCATTAGAAAGATAAGACACAGACCTATAACTTTTATGTTTATGCTAAGAGCCAATTCATTTTACAAATGGATGGAAAATGTCCTGAAGTATAAACTGGTTATGACAGTGTAAGATTTAACATGTTCAAGTCTTATGATTATGAATTGATTATTAATGTATTATTGTAATTATGCCATGTACTAATGTTTACCCATTAGTTAGATGATATTTGAAAGATATACATGGTCATGATGTCAATGCATGATTAATGTTATGAAATGGCATGAAGATGCAATGTAATACATGTTTTAAGATGATGTATGTGAGTAAGAGGTAATGTAAATGAATTGATGATCTATAGATGAATTAAAAGTATTAAGCTCACCAAAATATGTATTTACATGCCATAAGATGTTGGAGGTGTGTAACACCTACTGAAAACTAGTACAATGCATGCAATTTAACAATAGAAAATTGGGCCCAAAGCTTTCTTTTCATTACTAATCACGTGTCTTTTATACATAAAGAGTACTGTTTACAAAAATGTATTTTAAAAAGACAAAACAGGGGAAAAAAGTGTAGCTATTCCTCATTGCTTGCCGACGCCCGTCTGACCGCATCATCACCTAGAAGCTGCATCCACAAAGGAAAATAACGGGGTGAGCACAAAATAATGCTCAGTAAGTAAAACTCTCTATCTGTCTGTCCCCGTATGAATAACTTTTAATTCTTTCCTTACACTATTTCTGATTCTATTTCTGTTTCTAAAAACATCATGGCCTCATCTTACCGGAGGTACGGCCGGATGGCGTTCACACAGCACCATCTCACTCTCTATGACTATCGGGTGGAATTCACACAGTACCAACCCGTTCTTAGTGACTACCGAGTGAGGATCACAAAGCACCAACTCAGTTCCTCTTAACTATCGAGTGGAGGTCACCTAGCACCTACCCGTTCCTCATGGATTTTGGGTAACGATCACCAAGCATTTACCCGCCTCTAGTCACTATCGGGTGATGGTCACAAAGCATCAACCCGCTTCTACTAGCCGTTGGATGATGATCACAAAGCATCAACCCACTTATCTAATAATTAGTCGGATAGTGGTCACAAAGCATCTACCCATTTCTATTACTCATTGGGTGACGGTCACTAAGCATCGACCCATCTCTAAGGGTCATTCGGATGATGATCACAAAGCATCCATCCGATTCCCATAACGGTCGGGTGATGATCACAAAGCATCATCCCAACTACACTACTCTTCTAATTCATTCTATTGTAGCATTTTTTCAATGCTCTCTACCCTTAGAGTAATTTTACCCACTAAGCTCTCTACTCATAGGGTAATTGCATACACCATTTCCTTACACTTTCTTAGGTCACTTTTCCATGTACAACTAGTGCCTATGGATGGTTCATCTTCACCAATGCACTTATGAGATGCCAATATGCAATGTTGCAAGAATTAAGGTTCATTAATCACACTCAAACCTATATTAGGCATTTCATCAAACAACTCATGTGCACTATAAAACTCTATCATAGCCATGATTCTAAAACTTTTTCTAACCATCCAAAATGGGGAAAAACCCTTTCACAAAGCCATAATAACCTGTCAAACAAAACACTTCCAAAAAGGGTTCCATAACACCCCTTCAAGTCCATCTCAACTACCTTGCCAACCCAACAACTCATTTCTCATATTTGCAAGGTCTAAACATCCACAAAGCATAGAAATCTCTATTTAATCCTTTATACATGACATAATACATGTACATCACATAAATACAACAAGTTTATCAAAACCCTAATCAAGAAATTTCATAAGTCTCAACTTGGGTTGGGTTTTACTTACTTTGTTATGGAGAGACTTCACCAACTCTTCCTTTCACTTGCTTAGCTTGACTTTTCCTCTAATCTTAACCAAAAGAATGAAAACCCTCAAACTTCAATATGGGTTAAAACTCCCAAATCACACAACTTAAGAAGAAATCCTTACCTTAGGAAGCCTTAGGTTGCTTTTCTACCCCAAATCACTTCAAAAATCCCTTGGAAATCCTTGAACAAAAGAGAAGAGAAGTTGAGAGGAGTGAAGATAGAAAGTTGCGTTTGAGAAGAAGAAATGAGGGGTTTCTTTGATTCTAATTCCTTTTAATGAAATATAAACACACTCATTCTCATTTTGCCCTTATTCTTCTTTGGGAATTCCATCCATATCCTTTGATTCATTACAAACTCACCTCTATATCAACATATTCTCCATGAAAATTCCTTACAATTAACTCCCCACTTTTCCTGCTAATTAGGGGTAGAAAGGTCAAAATGCCTTTAGGGAATAAAATATCAAAAACTCAATAAACATTTTTTTCGGCTGTCGCGCGGCGAAACAAATCATGCGCGCGCTGTCCAGAGAGTTTCCCCAAGATTTCAACACATCTTCGCCCCGGCGAAGCTTGGTACACCAAGATTCTTCAGTTTTCAACCAAAATTCAGGGCAAACATTCAACATAACATTCATTCAAACAATATTACCAAAACCAACTCAAATAAGAGCGAAAGAGGAAACAATAACAACGTACCTCAGGTGGGGCGTTACAATTCTTCCCCCCTTAAAAGAATTTCGTCCCCGAAATTCAAACAAATAACTCTGGGAAACGATTCTGCATGTCCCGTTCTACTTCCCAAGTGGCTTCTTCCACTTTGTGATTCCTCCAAAGGACCTTCACTAGCGGAACACTCTTGTTCGAAGCTCTTTAACCCTTCGATCTAGAATCAACGGACGTTCTTCATATACTAGATTCTCTGCTACTTCAACGTCCTCTACGCTCAAGATGTGGAGGGGATCACTTACATACTTCCGTAGCATCGAGACATGGAAGACATCATGCACCCTATCCATACTAGGTGGTAATGCCAATCTGTAGGCCACCTTTCCCACTCGCTGCAAGACCTCAAAAGGACCCACATACCTCGGTGCTAACTTCCCTTTGGTTCCAAAGCGCACTACTCGCTTGTAGGGGGAAACCTTCAGAAACACCTTGTCGCCCACTTGGAATTCTACCTCTTTCCTCTTCAAATCGGCATAACTCTTTTGTCGATCTTGGGCTATCTTCATTCTACTTCTGATTACCTTCACATCTTCTACTAGTTTCTGAGTCATCTCTGGCCCAAGAGTGGTACTCAACTCATCTCTCTCTCCTACTTCATCCCAATGAAGCGGAGACCTACACCGTCTACCATACAAAGCCTCGTAAGGCGCCATTCTAATTGTAGGCTGATAACTGTTGTTGTAGGCAAATTCCACTAATGGTAACATCTCATGCCAGGATACTCTATAATCCATGCAACAGGCTCTCAACATATCCTCGAGCACTGATTCGTTCTCTCGGTTTGGCCATTTGTCTGAGGATGATAGGCAGTACTGAATGCTAAACGAGTACCCAAACTCCTCTGTAAACTTGTCCAGAAGGCTGAAACAAATCTGGAATCTCTATCTGATACTATAGTCTTGGGCACACCATGCAATCTGACTATCTCCTTGAGGTAAATCTGAGCCAACTGATCTGAAGTGGTACTTTCCTTTACTGGGAGGAAATGGGCTGACTTGGTTAACCTATCCACAATCACCCATATAGCATTATATCCTTTCTGCACTCTGGGAAGACCCGTGATAAAATCCATTGAAATGCTCTCCCATTTCCACTCTGGAATACTCAATGGTTGTAACAACCTGACGGCCGTTGATGTTCTGCTTTCACCTGCTGGCAAGTTAGGCATTTAGCCACAAACTCGGCGGTGTCTTTCTTCATACCTGACCACCAATAGCCTTTCTTGATATCCTGATACATCTTGGTTGCTCCCGGATGAGCGGTGTACGGTGTGTCATGAGCCTCTATAAGGATTTTCTGTTTCAACTCCTCATTTGGAGCAATGCACAACCGATTCCTGAAATAGAGGACACCATCTCTCACAAAGAACTCTGATGTCTTGCCCTCACGCACTTGCTGAACTATTTTCTGACACCACTCATCAGCCATTTGCTTTTCTCTAATTTCCTCTAGTAAAGAGGACTGTACCACAAGGCTGGCAATTCTTCCCGGAACCACCTTAATCTGCTCCTTAGACAATTCTTCTATTAACTCTTTCTATGCAGGTAAGTGGAAAACATGGGCTTTTCTACTCAAAGCATCGGCTACGACATTGGCTTTCCCCGGTTGATATTTGATCTCACAATCATAATCTTTAACCAGCTCTAGCCATCTCCTTTGCCTCATATTCAACTCCTTTTGGGTGAAGAAGTACTTTAGACTCTTATGGTCGGTGTAGATATTACTCTTCACACCATACAGGTAATGCCTCCAAATCTTTAAGGCAAAGACCACGGCTGCTAACTCTAGGTCATGCGTAGGGTATCTGGTCTCGTACTCTTTCAATTGACGAGAAGCATAAGCTATAACCCTACCCAATTGCATCAGCACGGCGCCAAGTCCTTGCAGAGAGGCGTCGGTATAAATGTCACAATCTACACCCTCCTGCGGTAACACTAGCACAGGAGCTGATGTTAACCTCTTCTTCAACTCTTGGAAGCTTTCTTCACATGCTGCTGACCAGACAAAAGGAGTTTTCTGCTTAGTAAGAGCTGTCAACGGTTTAGCCAACTGGGCGAATCCCACTACAAATCGCCGGTAGTAACCTGCTAAGCCTAAGAAACTCCTGATTTCTTTCACTATTCTCGGCTTCTGCCATTCCAGGATTGCCTGCACTTTACTCGGATCTACCGAAATCCCTTCATTTGACACGGTGTGACCCAGGAATATCACTTGGTTCAACCAAAACTCACACTTGGAAAAATTAGCACACAACTTCTTTTCTCTCAGCCGTTGCAATACTAATCCCAAGTGTTTCTCATGTTCTTCTCTTGACTTTGAGTAAATCAAAATGTCGTCGATAAAGACAACAATGAACTGATCCAAATACTCATGGAATACCCTGTTCATCAAGTCCATAAAAATTCTTTGGGGCATTAGTCAAGCCAAAAGGCATCACTACAAATTCATAATGCCCATATCTGGTACGAAAGGCAGTTTTAGCCACATCTTGCTCAGCCACTCTTACCTGATGGTACCCGGACCTCAAATCAATTTTGGAGAACACTGCCGCTCCTTTTAACTGATCAAAGAGGTCATCTATCCGGGGTAGCGGGTACTTATTCTTCACTGTAACTTTATTCAACTCCCTATAATCAATACACATCCTTAGTGATCCATCCTTCTTTTTCACAAACAGAATTGGAGCTCCCCAAGGGGAATGACTCGGTCGGATAAAGCTTTTATCTAACAGCTCTTGGAGTTGCTTCTTTAATTCTTGGAGCTCAGCTGGGGCCATTCGATAAGGGGCTTTAGATATTGGTGCTGTCCCTGGTGCTAGTTCGATACTGAATTCTACCTCTCTCTCTGAAGGTAAACCCGGTAACTCTTTCGGAAACACATCTAGAAAGTCTTGAACTACTGGCACCCTCTGGATCTCTAACTGTGGAACATCACCACTCTGCACTACATGGGCAATATACCCCGAACACCCCTTTTTCAACATCTTCCTGGCTTTCACATTACTAATCAGCATGCTCAACTGATGGCCTTCTCCAAAACTAAACTTATCTCCACAATCGAGGTTAAACCTCGCCTTCTTTTTTCGACAGTCAATCTCTACTCCATACCTCCCTAGGAAATCCATGCCCAGAATCACATCAAAGTCGGGCATATAAAAAACTATTAAGTCAACGGTTAACTCTCTACCCTGGATCACTAAGGACTCTCTTAACAAAATCTCTTGGGTCACGACACTAACCCCATCGGGTAGTTCTATCTTAATGGGCTGAGTCGCTCTAGTAGGTTTCAAACCTAATCTCTCAAGCATCCCATAAGATATAAACGAATGGGTAGCACCCGAATCAATTAAAGCATATAAAGGGATCGCATGAAATAATAAGCGACCGATGCTGGTGATGGGTGGCCTCTGCTTCCCCTTGTGCCACAAGAAAAACTAAAAACTCTGGCATTCGCAGTGCCCCCTGAACCCTGAGTGGTTGGTGGAAGAGGAGCTTTACAATCCCTCATCATGTGCCCTGGCTGCCGGCACCTATAGCACACTCTCTGATCCCTCAGACATTCTCCCGGGTGATTCTTCCCACACTTAGGGCAAGGAGGAAACCCTTCCGTTCGAGGTCGCTTATTCTTCCACTCCTTTCTATTCTGTCTATACTGAAACTTCTTCTTCTGATTCTTCATGTCTTTACCTTTTTCACCCTCATGTTTCTCTCTCTGAGGAGCGGAGGGTAGCTCCTTCGGTCCTCCTGTCGAGGATCCTACAGGGAAGATTTTATTCTCAAAAATCTCCGCCTTCATTGCCCGCCTCAAGGCCTCACTGTAATTTCGAGGAGGGTTGGAGCTTGTCATAATATCCCGGGCTATCTCCGGCTTCAATCCATGTACAAACTTATCCCTTCTCAAGGCCGGAGTGCTAACTATTCCCGGCGCAAACCTTGCAAGGGCGTTGAATTTCACTGAATACTTTTTCACAGCGCTAGCCCCTTGCTGTAAATTGATAAACTCTTGGACCTTCTCATGAACTTGGTCCTCTGATCTATACTCAGCCTCAAACTCTTGCCTAAACTCTCCCCACATCATCACTGTCGCGTCATGAGTTTCTTCCATTAATTCCCACCAAATTCGAGCATCGCCCCGAAACAAGAAACTCGCATACCGGATCTTCTCCCGGTCTGACATGGGAAATAAACCCGTGGCTCGTTCTACTGACCCAAGCCACTCTTCTGCTACTATTGGATCCGCAGTACCCTTAAACTCTGAGGGTTGTTGCTGACTGGAAAGACCGTAAATCGGTTCCACTCCGTTCGGTACTGGGGGAGGTACCGGTTGCCCTCTTTCGACAGACGTAACTGGCGGTACTTGTACGAGGGGTACCACTTTCCCCTGAGTTTCAGCCATAACTTGTTGTATAATTCCCCGGATTCTAGCTTTATCCAAGGGAGGGGGCGTAGGCTCTGGTGGGTTAGAAGGTTCTCCTTCATTCACCACACCTTTACCGTGATTTCGATAACTACGTCTCATCTACAAAATGATCACACTAATGAACTCAAGAAATAATTACTATAAGGAAAGAATTACTCTCACGGTCGGTTAGAGGACGTCGTGGCGATGAGGATAGTACACTGTTCAATCCCAAAATCTTTGCTCTGATACCAAAAATGTAACACCTACTGAAAACTAGTACAATGCATGCAATTTAACAATAGAAAATTGGGCCCAAAGCTTTCTTTTCATTACTAATCACGTGTCTTTTATACATAAAGAGTACTGTTTACAAAAATGTATTTTAAAAAGACAAAACAGGGGAAAACAGTGTAGCTATTCCTCATTGCTTGCCGACGCCCCTCCGACCGCATCATCACCTAGAACTTGCATCCACAAAGGAAAATAACGGGGTGAGCACAAAATAATGCTCAGTAAGTAAAACTCTCTATCGTCTCGTCTCCCCGTATGAATAACTTTTAATTCTTTCCTTACACTATTTCGATTCTATTTCTGTTTCTAAAAACATCATGGCCTCATCTTACCGGAGGTACGGCCGGATAGCATTCACACAGCACCATCTCACTCTCTATGGCTATCGGGTGGAATTCACACAGCACCAACCCGTTCTTAGTGACTACCGAGTGAGGATCACAAAGCACCAACTCGGTTCCTCTTAACTATCGGGTGGAGGTCACCTAGCACCTACCCGTTCCTCATGGATTTTGGGTAACGATCACCAAGCATTTACCCGCCTCTAGTCACTATCGGGTGATGGTCACAAAGCATCAACCCGCTTCTACTAGCCGTTGGATGATGATCACAAAGTATCAACCCACTTATCTAATAATTAGTCGGATAGTGGTCACAAAGCATCTACCCATTTCTATTACTCATTGGGTGACGGTCACTAAGCATCGACCCATCTCTAAGGGTCATTCGGATGATGATCACAAAGCATCCATCCGATTCCCATAACGGTCGGGTGATGATCACAAAGCATCATCCCAACTACACTACTCTTCTAATTCATTCTATTGTAGCATTTTTTCAATGCTCTCTACCCTTAGAGTAATTTTACCCACTAAGCTCTCTACTCATAGGGTAATTGCATACACCATTTCCTTACACTTTCTTAGGTCACTTTTCCATGTACAACTAGTGCCTATGGATGGTTCATCTTCACCAATGCACTTATGAGATGCCAATATGCAATGTTGCAAAAATTAAGGTTCATTAATCACACTCAAACTCTATTAGGCATTTCATCAAACAACTCATGTACACTATAAAACTCTATCATAGCCATGATTCTAAAACTTTTCCTAACCATCCAAAATGGGGAAGAACCCCTTCACAAAGCCATAATAACCTGTCAAACAAAACACTTCCAAAAAGGGTTCCATAACACCCCTTTAAGTCCATCTCAACTACCTTGCCAACCCAACAACTCATTTCTCATATTTGCAAGGTCTAAACATCCACAAAGCATAGAAATCTCTATTTAATCCTTTATACATGACATAATACATGTACATCACATAAATACAACAAGTCTATCAAAACCCTAATCAAGAAATTTCATAAGTCTCAACTTGGGTTGGGTTTTACTTACTTTGTTATGGAGAGACTTCACCAACTCTTCCTTTCACTTGCTTAGCTTGACTTTTCCTCTAATCTTAACCAAAAGAATGAAAACCCTCAAACTTCAATATGGGTTAAAACTCCCAAATCACACAACTTAAGAAGAAATCCTTACCTTAGGAAGCCTTAGGTTGCTTTTCTACCCCAAATCACTTCAAAAATCCCTTGGAAATCCTTGAACAAAAGAAGAAGAAGTTGAGAGGAGTGAAGATAGAAAGTTGCGTTTGAGAAGAAGAAATGAGGGGTTTCTTTGATTCTAATTCCTTTTAATGAAATATAAACACACTCATTCCCATTTTGCCCTTATTCTTCTTTGGGAATTCCATCCATATCCTTTGATTCATTACAAACTCACCCCTATATCAACATATTCTCCATGAAAATTCCTTACAATTAACTCCCCACTTTTCCTGCTAATTAGGGGTAGAAAGGTCAAAATGCCTTTAGGGAAGAAAATATCAAAAACTCAATAAACATTTTTTTCGGCCTGTCGCCGCGGCGAAGAAACTTCTGTCGCCGCGGCGAAACTGTCTAGAGAGTTTCCCCAAGGTTTCAACACATCTTCGCCGCGGCGAAGATTCTTCGTCGCCCCGGCGAAGCTTGGTACACCAAGATTCTTCAGTTTTCAACCAAAATTCAGGGCAAACATTCAACATAACATTCATTCAAACAATATTACCAAAACCAACTCAAATAAGAGCGAAAGAGGAAACAATAACAACGTACCTCAGGTGGGGCATTACAAGGTGCATATAGACATGATGGGAAATGCTTAAGCATATCCTCGTATACTGGTTGAGGAAAGATAAATATATGCTTTAGATGCTAAATAACGTGTAAGCATGCCTCCCGATGATATGAGCTCTAAATGAATTTGAGGCTAGATGATATGAAGTGCTTAAGATGCTAAGAAAAGTCCGATCAGCTAGACATTAAATGGTTCATATGCGTTTAATAGCATTACATGAGTTATGATGTTATTTACCTTATGCAATGATTTATGCTCATGTTAGATGATTTCAGATGTTATATCACGACATGTGATGTGCGTGTATTATGTTTACATACTTATTTGTATGTGTACACATTGATGTTATATAACCACGGGATAAAATGATGAAAGACATATGAAATAGAAAGGAAAAAAAAAAAAAAAAGGGAAAGTATCCTTAGATGTAAAAGATAAGTGGTGTGTTAACAAATATGTTTAAATAAAAGTCAAATAACACATTTAGAATGTAATGGATCATTCCTTACTGAGCGATTAGCGATCACCCTTTCATTGTTGATTGCTTTGCAGGTAGACCAGAAGCAAAGGATGCTAGAGACAGCAGGGCTACACGTGAGGGGAGATGATTTATTGTCATCTTCATATTTTTATCTTGGTGTAAATAATGTAAATGATAAATATTTATGAAACACCTTTGGAAGCTTCGACCCTGTAAATATGTTTTGATTGTGTAATTTCCGGATAAATTCTTAAAGTTTCTAAATTATAAGTTTGGATCATGCCTGACATTTTATATGCATGTTTTGGATATTACTATGATTATCCTTACACATATATTTTTTTTCTAAATACAACTCATTCTTCAGACATGTATCCTCGGGATTCTCATTGAGGATTATTCAGAGGATACTTGACTGGAGGGGGGTTTTACATACCTTAGTGCCAATCGATAAATGAACCTAGAAAGGTCACACACATTGTGGATTTCCAAGCTTGATGGGAATTCGAGATTTTCTCATTAAAGAGTTAATGAGGATATTAAAGTTTCCAAAAGTCCTAATTGACTAATTAGTAGAATTGGTTAAAATTGTATTTTTGTAATTTGATAAATTAATTTAATTAATTAATTGTTGATTAATTAATTAATTAAAAATTAAGTCCAAATAAGAAGACTTTATAAATGGGTTTAATAATTTAAACTTGGACCCAAATTAGGCTAGCACTCAAATGAGCCCAGGTTTAGGTATTAGTTAATCAATCAGAGAATAACTTAAACTAGAATAAGGTATTCCAGAGATAACCTACTAATCCAATATTGAGTGGCTATTTAATGGAGGCTTAAGAGTTCATTATACGTAAGATTAAAAAGAGAGAAAAAACAAAAAAGTAAGAAGAACCCTAGCCTCCATTATTCTCTGTCATCCCAAGTGAGAAGTTGTTCTTGTTCCATTGTAGTGGGATAATCTCCATCAGTGTGAGATCTTGTGTGAATCGATTTAGAGGTACCACATTGGGGTACTTGGAAAGGATTCAACCAGGAGAAAGGTATAACAAAGGAGTCGGTAATCATTTTATTACTTGCTCATTTTGTATTCTTTATATTCATATGTGATATATGAATTTATTGTTGATACATATATACATGCATGCGTTATTTGCATTAAGATGTTATTACTATGATCATAATGGCGTTATGGGTAAGGTTGAAAAAAAACCTGGAAACTAAACCGAACTGAATCGGTATACCAAATTGAAATCGATCTGAGAAACCGGTTTTCCAAAAAACCTGTTTGAATTTCGATTTTTAAAAATGACTGAATCGGTTTTTTGGTTTAGTTAATGGTTAAGGGGTATTTTTACACTGGTTAACCAAAACCAGTTTGGTGAACCGGTTTTGCCTAAAAAGTAAAAACCCTTAAATTACTTATGTGTTGACTAAAGTAAATCCCTAACAAGCTAACCTTCTTCTTCTCAAAAACAAACACGTCGTCTCCATTCTCCAATTCAATAACCATGCCTCTCTAACCCTAACATGCTCACTACTAGGTCCTCATCAGTGAACGGTGATAAGCAACTACTCCCCATCTTCAGTCTTCGAAAATCGATACTAAGCATGACTCCTCAATGACACGACCACAAAGCAGAAGCCAGAAGCAATTACTCGTGGTCTTCACTTTTCATGTTTGGGATTGGAAAATACTCGTCCTCATCTGGATGATTGAACAACAATCCAATATGTGAGGTATATTACTTCCAATTTATGTAAGTTTATATGTCTAATATATGAGGTTTGTTTTTGCTGATTTAAGACTAAAGTTTTGATTTAGTTTGCTCTATTTCTTATTGTCTCTACTTGCAGCATAATTACCTCTATGATGCTCTGTTCCTTTGCTTTAATCATGTTCTGTTCTGATTAATTATTGTTCCTTTACTTTTAATTATTGTTGTGGACATCATTAACTCATGAAAGTGCCTTCTTTTTGTTAGGAAACGATCATACATGGCAGCATAAAACAAAAATTATTTACATCATAGATCGTTCTTTAGAACCAAGATCAGAGCACAAATTTACAGTTTTTACATAATATTAGAATCTGCAGAATTTCAGTTTAGAGTTTAAGAAATCATACGCACGTTTGGAGGCTCCTCCAACTTGTCTCTGAACGTATTTCACTAACGACCCAAGAGTAGGATCGAACCAATGTAGTCCACACGAAGATAACCTCAAGGAACTAAAAAGGGATTTGCTAGATCTTCTTTAGCCTTTAAGAACCAAGAAGCAATCAAATAAAATTTGATTTCAAGCAAAAATAAATCTGGCATGGGAAGAGGAGAAAAGGGGCTGGAGTTTTTCTTTATGAATGAAAATGAATTAATTAAATTAATCCCTATTCCATCATGGAATGGGCTTGGGCTCCAACCCAAACACCTCTTGTATCCAAACATGCCCATTTAGATATTTTAATTTTAATTATCATTATCTCAATTCAATTCAATTAAAATATTAACATTTAACAATAATGATAATTTATTTAAATATATGCGAACACATATTTAAACATAATCTCACTTATTTAATTTTAATATCAAATTAAATAAATGCTACGACCTCAGCAAATTTAATTGCACTGTGAAATTACCAAAATACCCTTTTGCCTAAAAAGACAAAAACGTCATTCTTGTAAACTGGTTCTTAAATTATCTTCTACGTGTGTGACCCGTATGCTCATTATCATACTAGTAGTGTGTAGTATTGCGATTAATACCAATTAATCATTTCACTACACACAGACCAAAATTGACCCCTAGCAAGGCATCATGGCCACCTGATAGATTCGGATTTAGCGAAGCAGCTACCAGTCAACGATATGGTTACCGTACAATCCGATCCTTTCATCATCTGTTATCTCGATGAGACCGAGGCATAGAAATAGTGTCAACCTCTGTTACTCTCGATATGTATGTATTCAGTTACTGGACCAATGACCTGAATAATAATCTGGATAGAGCAACAACTCAATCCCACTATGGCCATAGTTTTAGTGTCATTGCCATTTACTGAATTGCACCATGAGATAACTTCTCCCATACCCGGGAGTGATGAATCCTCTGTCTATCCACCATAGTCTTGATACACTCCTTAATGCAGCCAATCACTACTATATTGATAGCTCTAAATAGAATTGCGTTAGGCTAGTGTCAAACTACACCAATCGGTGCACAAGGCACTCCGGTGATCTCAAGTCTAAGGATCACATGCACTAGCATTCGTTAGAGGATTTGTTCCATAGATACTAGGGTTACCATCCATATGGAATCCTCTGGTGGGTTAGTCCAGTGAACTTGCCTACAACAAGCACCCATGTGTTGCACCAGGTTGTCACCAAACAACCTTGACAAGTGAGATCAATCACTACCTTTCGACAAGGTCGTTCAACACTATGATAACCTTGCCGTATTATCTGTGCCCTTACTTCAGAATAATACTAGGGCTACAAATGTTTCTAGAATGGCCACCATATCTGCTCATAGGGTTGTCACTATCAAGATTTGAAGCACTTGATACCCTCATCACGGTTCTACCATTCTAAGGATATATATCAATACATACAATGATAATTTACGCGATATAGAATAAAATGTCTTTTTATTGATCAATGAACATTATTACAAAGAGTCAATTCTACAATAATTGATTGGCTCTAGGGCATCTACTCTAACACTTTTAACTTATGCAGGTGCTCATAATTAACTAATGTAACTTCTTGAATATTGTTTTGGCAAGCTTGGCTTGGCTAGGCAGTTGGTTGGCATGCCTGCATCATTTGTTCATTATTCAAGTGATAAACAAGCATAGAACAAATTGGATACTGAATTTTATTGTTGTTGTTAACTTGTTATGTATTATTGATTGTGGTTAACTGCTTGTGTTGTGCTTACACCAATCTCTTTTGTTTGATTTTAACATCTTTAGTTTTTCCCCTCCATTTTGTGGAATAGCATTCGCAATGGTAGATTTAGTTCTATCATTTTTTAGGAATTGCATTGTAGTGGTAGATTTAGTTTTGTCATTTTGAAGAATATGAATTAGCACTATGTTAGAGTCATGAAATGACTCTATTAAGGTGATTAAATTAATTACCTCATTTGTGCTTGAAAATGAAATTATATAAAGACAAATAAGAGAAATTATGAATTCATGCATAGAAATCACATCCTAATGTTTTCTTATGAATGTTGCACGTTTGGAATGGTTTTTGAGATTGTGTGAGTCAGCATTAGATTGTGGTTTATGATTAGGGCTGATTTGTTTCATTTATGTTGTTCGAGGGGGCAAACTGTCATATTTCCATGGGGTTGATTTTGTCACCTTTCAATCTTGTAAGGACCAAACAAATCTTCTAGGATTACTACAAAAAGGAAAGTTTGTGTGCATTTTTAGGGGGGAAGCCGCCAAAACACCTTCACCCTCATCAAATCTTGGTCGCCAGCCGACGACCTTTCACCTTCCACTTTTCGGTTGTCTTCACGTCTTTAACCACCACGCCATGTGCCTCTTCACCTTCCAACAACGTTTTGCCATTTTTTGGCGATGTTCCACTTCCGAAGGGTTGGGTCATCTTCCCCTGGTACCATCTCACCTTCCCTGAGTTTGCTTGCTACCGATTTGGCAGTTTTCCGACATGAATCTACACTTCGCATTTCATGACTCTTCGATTTCCAAACCGAATTTCGCTCACTTTCTGATGACGTTGCACCTCCCTAGCTACTGATCTTCATTTCCCACCTCGATAGCTACCTCTTGGTACCTTTGGATCATCGTTTTGCCATCGGTTGCCGAAAACCACCACTAGAAGCTTACGTTTTTCGACGAGTTGCATCCTTTCATCTTCCAGGGATTTCGTTGTCTTCTCCAACCACAAAGCATGCCATCTCGTTGTTGGTCACATCCTTTTCACCATGACCAACCCCACTTCTGACTTTCCAACTTTTATCGACACCACTATGAGTAGCTGAGCTCCGGTTGTCCGTTAGTACGATGGGCATTTGCCCTGTCTGGATGAGAATTTGATTCGCCCCTCCCCGTTAATCCCGCCCCCGTGGAGAGTCGGCCCGCCCCACCCCACATATTGTTCTTTTATTAAGAATTTTATGTTTTTTTTCATTTACGAGATTGTATATAAAGTTGGGGTCCCATGATTTAAGAATTATGGTTTTAAGTAAGGTATCTAAATTTATGATATTTACTTTTTATAATACTTTCTAATATTTGTATTAAATTTGTAGAAAAAATCATTTTAATGAGGGAGTCTAATAATTAAATATATGTATTATTATTTTGTGAATTTCACAAAATAATAATACATGCCCAAACAATAAATTTGATTAGATTATTACAAAAATAATATAAGAATATACACAATTGCTTAATGTTAACGACTTACAAATTACACAAATTCAATTATCCTTTTAATTAATCAATTGATTGATTAATTATGATGTTAAACTTAATCAATGTTGGGAACTTGGCATTATGGGATTTGTCCCTTTCACAAATTGACTAATTTTATTAGTTGTAGTGGAGATAGTGCTTTATGAATTAATTAATCAATTTACCTAGTAAATTATGTTAAGATTGAATATAGTTATATTAATTCTATGAAAAATTAATTAATTAACAAGGCTAACTAAGCCTAAACATGCATACAATTGAATAATTAATCAATTTACCTAGTAATTATGTTAAGATTGAACATAGTTATATTAATTTTATGAAAAAATAATTAGTTAACAGGGCTAACTAAGCTTAAGCCTCCATACAATTGAATAATTAATCAAGTTACCTAGTAAATTACGTTAAGATTGAATGTAGTTATATTAATTTTATGAAAACTTAATTAATTAACAAGATTGATGTATGGGCCAAAAATCGTGTTGGGCCTAACGAGGCTCAATGGGCGAGATAAATAGGTTACTGCCCAAGGCCTTAGCCCAATTCTAGTTAAGCCTACACTTAAATCCACCTTGGAAATTGTCTACTCTATAAGTTGGGCTATCCTACAAGTTAAGCTAAACTGGGTTTAGCCCATTAGCCCACAATAGTCCATAAATAGGAATCAGAATCCTATTCTGTTTCCTCTTCTATCAAGATCCTGAATCTTACTCAAAACAATAGGCTTAATCTGATAAAGGCAAGATATCATATTTCTTTCCTGATTAGGGTTATCTCCCAAAGTAGGACTCAGAGTCCTACTAGGATTCCAACCCTTTGGGTTCACTATATAAACACAGGCAAACCCTCTCATTATTTATTCATAAATCATCCGCAGCACCTAGCTCTCAAAGTTCTTGCACTCGAGAACCACTGCATTATTCTGGTAATCCTTCTCATCCTCAATCCTCACTAAATACCCTCAGCCTCGCTAACTTGAGCATTGGAATGTCTACGGTAGACACCACACTGGTGTTTATCTAGCCTTCACGTTCTTTTTTCTTCTCTATGCAGTCCATCAGGTTGTTAGTGGTTCTACTCTCACAAGATTCGTCCCTTCCGAATCAATAGTAGATTTTACTGTCTATACTTTGGCACCCACTGTGGGGCCTTAACAACTATTCAACATAAACGACCTGCTATTTCCACTCTTCCCTACTTCAGCCATCATGATTGGAAACTCCGAAAGCACTACTCCTGATGTTGTGGCTCAGATTGCGGGCCTCACCACATTGCTGCAAGAGAGAAATGACAAGTACCAAGCTTTGGAAGCTCAAAACGCTGTCATCCATGTGGAGAACCAAACTCTTTAGGATAAGGCAACCCAATTTTACTCTTTAGACCGGTCTTTAAATCAACATGCATCCTTCTCCCATCTCCCAGTTCACCCTAGACAGTTATTCACGACTCTCGATCATGGAATCCTGACGAACCAATCTCATCTCCATTCGGCTCTAATCACTACTATGCCCCATGCTGAGCCGAACCAAAGAGACACCATGTCATAACCCATAACCCCTTCGGCCACCGAAGCACTCACCCAAACGTCCCAATTACAAAGTACCCATTAAACACTTTCCCATAAACACAACCTTCACAATTGGTATCCGGTACATCCTCCAACCTTTCCTGTTCGGCTTTCGGCTTGGCCATACACATTAACCCCTGTGTGTTTCCCCACCTACAAGACATGAGCCTGTATACCTACATGGCAACCCCTCTAGAATAAGCTTTAGCCAATCAGCTATCTGAGATGGAAGCTTTGATCCAACGCATTCCCAGCATGCCCACACTTGTCATGAAAAGCCAACCCCAAAGCTACACTAACTTACTTTTTGTGGATGCTATAGCCCTCATAGAGATGCCTCGCAAGTTCACCTTCCCCAATATGAAATTCTACGACAGAACCAACAAACCCTGATGGCTCACATATCATCTTACAAACAAAGGATGTTCATTGTTGTCATCCCTTGCGATCTCCATGAATCATGAATGTGCAAGAGCTTTGGCTTTAGCCTCATGAGACCAGCCCTCCAATGGTACACCAACTTGCCCAACAACTCTATTGACTCATTTGCTTAACTAACGGACACCTTCGTTGAGCAATTTGCTAGCAACAAGAGACTTGTGAAGCTCTCTAGCAACCTTTATCGAGTACGTCAACACTGCGAATAAACATTGCGAGACTACGTGGGTCGGTTCAACAAAGAAAATATCTCCATTCCATATTGCAATCAAGAGACAGCAATTGACACTTTCAAGAAAGGGCTCTTCCCCGATAGTGAGTTATACAAGGAACTCACCAATTTCAATTGCTCCACCATGGAAGATGTTTTGGCTCAAGCTCTAGTAGAAATAAGGTGGTAAGAAAATGAAGTGAATCGTATCAAACACTCTACCTATGAACATCGCCGTTCCAGAAGAGTCGAACGGTGCCAAGATAACGGACCTGCTAAGCCATACCATTAACCCAAGAGAACCCTTAATCGAGACAACCATTGCCCAATAAATCGCCATCCAGTTCGAGACAATGAAAGGACACAAGTCCTGTCCCATGTATACAAAATGCCCTGACTAAAACATGAACATCAAACCTGCGAAAATAGTGGTTATGATGAAAGAAATGGGGAAAGTTGTCAGATTGCTCGCGAAGTTACCACATACCGGGGCCAAGCGAGATACCACCAAGTGGTGTTAATACCATGGGGATCATGGCCATGTCACTGCTAATTGTATTGCCTTCCGTCTTAAGGTAGTAGAGCTACTGAAGAGAGGCCACCTCTACGACTTCCTAGCAAACAAAGGGAAGAACACCTTGGCAAACAAGGATTGTTAGATTACACCTCCACCAAAAGCATCGCCCACAGACAGGTTGTGCAATGTGATCTCAGGCGGTTCAGAAGTAAGTGGTGTAAGCTACTCTTTGACCAAATGTCACGCCAGAGCCGCAACTAACCCCAAAGTCCAATCTTCTTGGTAACTCTTATAGAAGGAAACTGAACTGACCATCGAGTCTATTGATAGCAAAGCAGTGACACTCCTAAACCCCCACCTTGATGCTCTAGTTATCACTCTCCAACTAGCCAACATCCTTGTCAAGAGGATCTTTATAAACCTAGGCTGTCGGCAAATATACTGTTCCTCAAGGCACTCAAAGTCATGGGGATAGATGAGTCTAACATCATAAGTCGATCTACTCTCCACATAGATTTTAGCTCATAGCAGAAGTACATTATAGAGGAGATAACTCTACTAATCTACGCTGAGGGAGTCAACCTCCAAACCACCTTTATGATACTAGACACCCATCTCCTTACAATGTGGTCCTCGATTGGTCATGGATCCATGGCATGCGGTCTATCCCCTCCATCTTCTATCAAACCATTCAGTTCCTTACTAAATGGGAAATAAAAGAGATATGTGGAAATCAGAAGGCTTCTAGGGACTGGTATCAGAACACCTTCAAGACCAAGTGAGGGACTATGTAACAACTACAGTCCCATTCGACTAGAGGAGTAGAACCAGACTAATCAGCTATAGAAAAGTTGGATAAAGTTCAGATACACCCTGATCACCCAAACCAAAAGAAACAAGTGGGGGCCTAACTCAGACTTGACATCCAAGGGAAGCTTATAAACTTCCTTAAAGAGAACCAAGACTATTTCGCTTGATCTCATTTCGACATGACAGGAATCAACCTAGAAGCAATAGTGCAAGAATAAATGCCGATCCGGATTACCCTCCTGTAAAACAAAAGAGAAGGAAGTTCGCTCCAAAAAGGAACAAGGTGATCAATGAGGAGGTAGAAAAGCTACTAAGCAACGACTCGGTTCGGGAGGTCCAATACCTAACTGGTTAGCAAATGTAGTGGTCATTCGAAAGAAGAACATAAAGTGGAGAGTATGTATTGATTTCATCGACCTGAACAAGGCTTGCCATAAAGATTCCTTCCATCTCCCCGATATCGACATGCTAGTCGACGCCATCACCAGTCATGAGCTGCTTAGTTTCATGGACACCTTCTCCGATTACAATCAGATACTGATGCGTGTTTACTACAACATGCACAACTAGCAAGTGCACTAGTCGCTCAAGTAATAGAGTGATGGGTAGGATATCGTTCCCACGAGGACTGGTAGCAAAGCACTAAGTTTCCTATGGTGTTAACAAGTTGAAGCAACCGAAAATCTTGGATTTGTGGGAGCAATTTGTAATTGAAAGAAAACAAAATAAAATCTAACAAGTAATTAATTCTTAAAAAGGAAAGCAAATGGAACACAGAGATTCAATTTAGGTAAAACGGGTAGGGTTTTGACTTCGTTTGGATTATTTATGGGTTATACCTAAAAGTTACACTATTTTCACATTCACATGCAATGGTTGTAAATCGGATTCACTACTATGATAACATACCCTCTCGGGCTATGTTTTCCTATTCATCATTATTAACATTCCGCACCCAACAATTTGAAGGTTAATAATTCTAAATCATGAAGCACAAGAATCCTAAATTGATTTCATTAATTCTTGAATCTATCTCTAGCATCCAATACTATAATGGTTATTACCCATGAAGCTTAACATGAATTATTTCTCAATCTCATCATGTTCATCACATACAACAATTAATTTCGAGTAACACACAACCACACTTATTTACATGAAAATAGCACAAACACATACTCAACCCATTTCAAATCCAAACTACAATCAAAACCCTAACCCATAGAAGATTAGTTCATAGCTAATTTAACAAAATAAAAACGGAAAATAAAAGTAAACAGAATAAACATAATGAAACTGAGATGAAAAGATAGAAATCTCCCCAAAAGATGAATCTTCTAGTCAAAATATGAACTTTCTCTCTCACAATCCGAAAAACTCAAGCTTTTTCTCTCTAGAAAAATGTAAAAGACAGCTTAACTAATAATTTGGAATTCCTTACAAAAAGTTTTTCTTTTTCTTTTATACCTAGTCCTAAACACGCACACACGAAACTGTGCGTTTACAAAACTGAAAATTTTGACTTTCGCCGCGGCGAAGAATGAAAAATTCCCCATTCGAATCTGCCTAACTTCGCCGCGGCGAAGACAATTTCTTCGGCGAGCTCCTTCAAAAGTTCTGAAATTTACGAAGCGCCACTGCTTGCCTCTTCGTCCGATTCTTGATTTTCGACTCTTCACCTTGGAAACAAGCTTCATCGTGCATTGTCCTACTCCGGAACTCTCCTATCTTGAAATCCTTCAATTCGAGTCAAAAGCGCCAAATTTTGTCTTTATTTGCTAAAAGAGTCCATTTTAACTGAAACACGAAAAGTAGAGAATTACGCACCAATTCAGGTAAAAATGCACTAGAAAGTACCTGAAATCCGACAAAAAGATAAAAAAAAAAACTGTATAATTTACGGATTATCAGATACTCATGTACTCGAACGACAAGGAGAAGACTGCCTTCATCACGAAGAGATGTATCTACTACTACAAGGTGATGTCGTTTGGCCTCAAGAACGTTGGTGCCACATACCAACATCTGGTACATAAGTTGTTCGCCAACTTGTTAGGAGACTCCATGGAAGTTTACATTGAGGACATGTTGGCGAAGTCGGTGATCATCAAGCAACACCTCGACCATCTTAAACAAGCTTTTGAGGTACTGCAAAAATACAACATGAAGCTGAATCCAGCCAAGTACTCATTCGACATGTCCTTCAGAAAGTTCCTTGGCTACATGGTCAGATAGTGTGGCATCAAGGCTAACCTTGACTAGATTTGTACAATCTTAAGCATCCCCTTTCCAACTTGCATAAAGGACATCCAACGTCTCACATGGAGAATAGTTGCGTTGAGCTGGTTCATTTCAAAGTTAGTGGAGAAGTGTCACATCTTCTTCGCATCCCTTAAAAAGTCTAAGAAGTTTGAATGGACCCTAGCATGTGAAGAAGCACTAGCCTAACTAAAGAAGTACTTAACATCGCCTCCTCTTCTCTCCAAACCAAAAATAGGGGAACAACTCCTCGCCTACTTTGCCATATCCGAATGGGACACCTCAGTCTGATCTGAGAAGAAGAAGGAAAGTAGTTGCCCGTCTACTAAATCCATAATTCTCTACTTAATGTCGAGACTTGCTACAGCTAGCTTGAAAAGCTCGCATTTGCCCTTATCACCGCTACGAGGAAGTTAAGACTATATTTCTAGTGCCACCCAATTGTGGTCCTTAATTCTTACCCCCTTAAGAAGATACTCCATAAACCAGATCTCTCGTATCGGCTTATTCAGTGGATGGTACAATTGAGTGAATTTGACGTCTCCTTCCAACCCTAAACCGCTATCAAATCGTAAGTGCTAGCTAACTTCATTGCCAACTTTGCACCTAGCACTTCAGTTTAGGTAGAGAGGGAGCTCCTATGTTTGAAAAACCACTCACCATCCAAGTGGATCCTATCAATAGATGGTTCAAGCAACATCAACGGAAGCAGGCTAGGACTTGTCCTCACTTCACCAAAAGGGTATATCATATATCAGTCTATACGGTGTGGCTTCAAGGCAACTAACAATGAAGCTGAGTACGAGGTATTGATCGTCGATCTTTCCCTCGCAAAGGAAATGAGGGTTAAGAAACTGAAAGTTAAGTCTGATTCATAGTTGGTGGTGAATCAGCTCCAAGGCTCTTACCATGCTTAAGATGCAAAGATGACCTCCTACCTTAGTTAGGCCAAGGAACTCCAATGGGCATTCGAGGAGGTCGCCATCACTCAAGTCCTAAAGTTTGAAAACATTCATGCCGATGCTTTGGCAAACCTCGGCTTGGCTCTTCAAGCACCATCTCCAACAACGATTCCCTTGGTTCACCTCCAAGCACTAGCCATGGGGATCAGCTCGGCTAAGGTAGCATCGATCGGCTCGAACGAGTCATGGATGACACCTATTCTGCACTACTTAGAGAATGATAAGTTTCCAAGGGATAGAAATGAAGCATGTCGTTTGAAGGCCAAAGTGGGTCGGTTCACTATCCATGATGGTCACCTACTCAAAAGATCCTTCTCGGGTCCATTCCTGAAGTGCGTCACCCTTAAGGAAGCAAAGTTTGTGCTTGCGAAACTCCACGAAGGCGACTGTGGCAACCACATTAGGGGACGTAGCCTTGCTAATAAGGCACTCACGGTCGGCTACTACTGGCCTACTATGCGATCTGATTCGGCAAAATTTTTCCAAGCATTGCGACAATTGCCAATGCTTTGCTCAGGTATCACACATTCCTCTTGAACAACTCAACTCCATCCTCACCCATTGGCCATTCATGAAGTGAGGGATGGACATAGTGGGGAAACTTCCTACTGTATCAAGGCAACATGTCTTCATGTTGGCACTCACTGATTACTTCACCAAGTGGATAGAAGTTGAAGCCTTCACCCAAGTTAGAGACTGAGAAGTGAAGAGTTTTGTATGGAAAAACATCATCTATCAGTTTGGCCTACCAAATGAGATCGTCACCGACAATGACTCCTAATTTATAAGTTCTAGTTTCTAAGATTTCTGCAAGATATGGGGGATCAAGCTTAGCTTCTCCATTCCATACTACCCTCAAGTGAACAGACAAGCAGAGTCGCCCAACAAAACGATCATGCAAACAATGAAGAGAAGGCTCCAAAAAGCCAAAAGGGCTTAGGTAAATGAACTCCCCGGGGTATTATGGTCCTACCGCACCATGGGTTGATCCTCTATGGGAGAAATCCCCTTCGCTCTAGCTTACGGTTCGGAAGCAATTATCCCTGTGGAAGTATCAATCCCCTCAGCTCGGCTCCAATAGATGGATGATATCAATAATAGACAACAACTTTTTCACAAGCTGGACACTGCAGATGAACTAAAGGATCAAGCCTTCATTCATAATGCCATCTATAAACAAAAGATGGCTTAGCACTACAACAAGAATGTCCGAGCCAGGGTCTTCAAGGTTGGCGATTGGTTCTTACGCCAAGTGTTTTAGACAACAAAGAAATAGGAGCCAGTAAACTCAACCCTACATGGGAGGGACCATAGAAAATCACCACGGATGTGGGAAAGAAAGCCTACAAGCTATAAACACCAAAAGGCCGAGACATCAACGACAATTGGAATAGAGTTCATCTAAAAGTCTATCACTTTTGATAGCATTCGGTTTGAGTTTATCACCTATAGGATTTAGACATTTTTCATCACAAAATGTATAGTGGGGGAGCGTGGGCTTGTCCACTCCCCCTAATTAAAACATTAAAATAAGAAGTAGACAAGGCCGAGCCCCTATCACTAAAAAAGTAAGCCCCAAGGGCTGAATCCATCATCCAATGCACTCAGCACTTCAAATTACGATGCTAAAAACCAAAAAAGTTACAAAAGTGAAAAATAAACTAAGGCAGGGAATCCTCATCAGCTTGATTGCTCGGCTCGGTCTTACTTCCTGGCAACTGAACCTCCATTGCAGTGATTCCTCCTCACGCTGCACCCCGTGATCCAGTGACCCATTTCCATGTCCTTGCTCCGCCAGCCGAGCTTCAGGAACCTATTTGGTACTACTACCACCGGGCTTGATTCCAACCCTTTGTTCAGCGAGGAAGGCTTGGCACTCAACTATGTCTTCATTCGGCTCCCACTCTCCTTGTGTGCCTTCCTTGAACTCCTCTATCAGCTCCAACCGAGTCTTTAGTATTGCCTAAGTGGCTATAATCTCGAGCCTCTTAAATAGAGAAGCCCTTTCAGATTCCCACTCGGCATGGCTCGACTCTAACTCAGCTTGCGTTCTTTGAAGTTGAAGTTCCAGATCCACACGGATCCCACTAAGCTCATTCTCTCTCTCCTACATGGCTTGTAGATTGCCCTCTAGTTGGGAGTTGGAGTTAGCAAGATCTTTATTTTGCCTCTCCAAGTCTTTTTTCCTTATCTCTTACATGGACACCAACTTTTGGAGGTGTGCCCCTTCAAAAAGAGCCTGTGACCAAGAAAGTAAAACAATGTCAAGTACAAGACAATAAGAAAATGTAAAATTCAATCAAGTCATTAGTTACCTAAAATGTACCGGTGGTAGTTCGCTCAGCCGCTTGGACTACACCAATCCTCCCGAGCTGGCGTTCATCCTCAAGGAGGGGGAAAGACTCCAACACAGCTCCAACAAAGTGTTGGAATAGACCGAGGCATTGGACAGAATGATGATCTTCATGTTATCATCATTGGGCACCTCTACCCTTGGAGTCGACTCCACCCTCTGAGTGGTTGGAGGGATAGGGCTTGGACTCACCCCAGCGACATTTGAAGAAGTTTCACCTTGCTCCGCTCTCTTTCTCTTCTTCACCGACTAGACTTGGCGCTTCTCCTTGATCTCCTTCGCGCTCAGCACATGAAATGGCCCCGTTATCCTTTCCACTACAAGGTAGAATTCTTCACAAATTAGAGGGTGAGGAGTAGACTTGGTGTGCTGTCGTAGGCAACCAAAATTAAAATCTAAGAATACATGTAGTAGCGCGAGTAAGGATCATTCCCACGGAGAGTGTCTAGCCTAGTTTTATGCTACGTGAACAAGGATGGGGGGTTTGAGTATAACGAAAACAATTTCAGGAAAAAAAACTACGAAGGGACAATTCAAATCAAATTATCAAAATTAATCAAAAGAACAAACCTTGGTCTAAGTCAACATCCACCATCGGAATTTTACAACTAATCATCGATGCAAGTATATATCAATTCATACTTTGAATATTCACCGTTGGAACTATATTCCTATCTCTCCTCAGTTGCAGTTAATTAGGAAACAAGCGATCTAATTAATCTTACTACTAAACAGCCCAAGACAAGTGCTAAAGGTTTAATCTAGTAGCAGCCTTAAGAACTAGAGAGATCGATGAAGCTGAACAACACAAACACAAGTGGTTGTATTTAATTTAGTTGAGTGTTCTTCTTAAGATTTAATAATTCCTAACGCAGCAAATTCTTAAATCTTAGATACTCCCAAATTAAAGGGATCAAACAATTACAGATTTGATATCTAATTTAGTGATAGATTGCAACAAATAATAAACTAGTAGGCCTCCAAGTAATTAAGTGAGACAATCATGAAAATAGGCATAGAAGAACATATAATACTCAAAGCATATATTGAACACTAAAAACAGATTAGATCTCACAATTTTATTGATCCCAAAGCCTTTGTTTCCTTCGACCAAGTTATAAAAATTTAGCCGCTCATTGTAAGAACAACATGCATGAAGAGTGGTGGAAATGAGGAGTGAAAGCATGAAAGCTTGGACTCAAAAACCGTTTTCAAACAAAGCTTGGGAAAAAAGAATTATACCTACTCCTTTGCTTTAGATTGATGAAGATTAGCCTCAAAATGATGAGACCTCCACACTTTAACACCACCTTGAGAGATTTAGAGAGTGTTCGTGGCTAGGGATAGAGCTTTTTTGGTTTGCTTTGAGTGAACAATGTGTATTATTAACTAAAATGCAACCTTTTGCATTTATATATACTTGGGCAATTTTGCAATTACTTGTTTTTCACTTCCAAGCCCTATAAAATCTTATTTTAAAAGGGAGCCCAAGTATTTATTATGTCACCCTTTGAATAATTAATATTATTCAAGGGTCCATGTAAACTAAACTAGTTTACATTAACAACCCATAAATTTACCCTTTTATCCTTTAACTATTAAAAGGTAAATTTCGTTCATCTCCTTAATCTTAACGCTTTAAGATATAATAATTAAATATAATTAATTATTGCTTGACCATTTTAACCCTTAAAATGTCACAAACAATTTTCTATATAACTATTACCATAGAAATCCTGTTATTACCCTCGGAAGGTGCTAGCCTTCTTTGGATAATCATTTCTCTCTCTTATCCTTCTCTAACTTCTCAAGGCTATTGGTGTGACCATGTAGGTCCACTATGGATTAGCTGTGAGCCGGTTCTGGATGAATCTGAAAACCTGTCTAGAGGCCCAACCACTATGGTAAACATCTAGCAATATGCCATAGTCCCTAAACCACGATGAAGAAATACTTCATCGAACCCATTTCAGATCATACGTACCATGCAGGTAAAGTCCCTCCATTGATATATCCTGATCGAGCACGAATTCATGGAGCGTCAAAATCCTAAACTCGATCTTTTACCGAATCGTCAATCAATATGTCCAGAACTCGTCATCACAAACTTGCTTTTGTATGACTAATAATAGACTCTAGCTAGAGATTCTGATTTTCGACATTTATCGACGTTCATCTCGGAACTCAAATCCGGGTGGAGTCAGCAGTACTCCCGATCTTATATTTCCTAGTCAATGGATCCCCTCTTGACCACCGTTCATTTCTATATATGAACAATGCATGACCAAATAGGCTTTATTATACCAAACATGATTAGTCTCGTACTTATACACCGTATGAACCATACGCATTCGTATCGGATCCGACTACAATGTCTCAGGTCAAAGGACTACATCGTGCACTGATATAGCCAAACGATAAATCATTGACTACATGTTTTTCCAAGTGATTTGTCGTTATTCGATCACGTTCGAAAAACAGTTCACTAACTGCTAATCCATACCAATGCCCCAGTTACATAACTATCATCGTCATCCGTACTTATATCAACTCATGATATCTTTCAGAAGTATCTGGTATGCCTACTGTGCAATATAGTTGCCCAAATTATGTTGCTTCCATAAGGAACCCTTTTCGATAATTCATTTACCGATTAAATGAATCATCTAGACAATTCATATACATACTTTATTTTAAATGCATGGCTGAATAAAGGAAGTAATTTATATATATGAATTGAAGAACTCTTTCTTCTATTATTTATGATATATAGATACAAGACAAAATGCTCTGAAACCGACAACACGAATGGTTTCTAGGGCATACATTAATATACACTAACACTCATGGCCATCATGAAAACTCAAAAGAGAAATTGAAGAAGAGAGGAAGGACAGGCCTGTGTAGTCTCCTCCAATCTGATCTCTCTCCCCCTCTTAAAAATATCCAATTCAAGTCTTTGAATTCTACTCAATCTCCTAAAAATATTCTAAGCTTTATCCATACTCAGCTTCTGTGGATGAGAGTGATACTACTTTTTGCTTTTTGGAACTCCATTGAACAAGATTGTTACCAAGGAAGATGGCATAGCCACTAGTAGACCTGCGGTCATTAATATCACTTGCCCAGTCAGCGTCAGCATAAGCTTCTAGCGCCAGATGTGGATGTTTTGTGAATTGCAAACTATGATTCAGAGTCCCTTGAATGTAGCGCAATACCCTTTTGCATGCTACCCAATGTGTGACAATTGGATGCCGAAGAAATTGACTTAACTTATTCACCGTGAAGGCTAAGTCAGGTTGAGACAGCGTTAGGTATTTTAATCCTCCAATAATGCTTCTATAAAAGGTAGGTTGATCAAACAACTCTCCCTTCTCTTTGCTGAGTTTAGTTCCAATGGCCATGGGGGTTGAACAAGGATTACAACTTGCCATATTTGCCTTTTCCAGCAGATCTTGTGCATATTTTGATTGAGTAAGTAAGAGGCCAAAAACATTTCTTGCAACTTCGAATCCAAGGAAAAAATGAACTGGACCCATCACCTTCAATACAAACTTACTGTTCAAGTCTTGAATTACTTTAGTTATAAGATCAAGAGCATTTCTAGTGACTAAAATATCATCAACATACACCAATAGATACACTACATCTGATCCAGCATTGTAGAAGAACAAACTCACATCAGAGGTGCTTATTTTTAAATCCCCAAGACACTAATTTGAAAATAGCCCTTTTGTCTTGGGGATTTAAAAAATAGCACCTCGATGTGAGTTTGTTCTTCTACAATGCCGGATCGATGTAGTGTATCTATAGGTGTATGTTGATGATATTTTAGTCACCGAAATGCTCCCGATCTTATAACTAAAGTAATTCAAGACTTGAACAAGAAGTTTGATCAAGGTGATGGGTCCGCTTCATTTTTTCCTTGGATTCAAGTTGCAAGAAATGCTTCGGTCTCTTACTTACTCAACCAAAATATGCACAAGATCTATTGGAAAAGGCAAATATGGCAAGTTGTAATCCTTGTTCAACCCCCATGGCCATTGGAACTAAACTCAAGAAAGAGGAGGAGAGTTGTTTGATCAACCTACCTTTATAGAAGCATTATTGGAGGATTAAAATACCTAACGTTGTCTCGACGACTTAGCCTTCACGGTGAATAAGTTAAGTCAATTTCTTCAGCATCCAACTGTCACACATTGGGTAGCATGCAAAAGGGCGTTGCGCTACATTCAAGGGACTCTGAATCATGGTCTACAGTTCACAAAACATCCACATCTGGCGTTGGAAGCTTATACTGACGCTAACTAGGCAAGTGATATTAATGATCGCAGGTCTACTAGTGGCTATGCCATCTTCCTTGGTAACAATCTTGTTCAATGGAGTTCCAAAAAGCAGAAAGTAGTATCACTCTCATCCACAGAAGCTGAGTATAGATCACTCAGTCAAGCTGCCACGGAAGTTGTTTGGATACAACATTTATTTCAGGAACTGAGTGTTAATAGTAACCGTACTCCTGTGATCTGGTGTGATAATATGAGTGTAGGGCTCTCTCCTCAAATCCTTTTTTCATGCACGTACTAAGCACATAGAAATTGATGTTCACTATATGCGAGAACTGGTTGCAAGGAAGGCTGTAGCAGTGCAGTTTGTTGCTTTAGATTACCAAAAGGTAGATATTCTGACCAAGCCGTTATCTGGAGCAAGATTTAATTTGTTAAGGGAAAAGTTAAATGTAACTACAGCCTTACTTGTTGTGTACACTGCCAAAGTTGATCAGAAAACTGATGAATGTAATGCTGAAGCTGAATGCAGAAGAAACATTGCAGAAAAAGTTGATCAGGAAATTGATGAATGTAATGCTGAATCTGAATGAAGTAGAAACGTTGCAAAAACAAATTTTTTGTTGGAGCATAGGAGAATAAATGCTGAATTTACTTGTGATGGTGTTGTTAATGCAAAATTTTTATGCAGCCTTGACACTACAAGAATTTAGGCTTCTCACAAAGTGACTATAAATATCAAAATTGTGACCATTTCTTTAATGTGAGGAATTATATTGGTCACCAGGTTGGTCATATTAAGCTCGTACTCTTAAGTGTATGGTGACAAAAGAGCGTTTGATCACCATAGCCTAATTAGACAATAATAATTTGTCACTTTAAACTAGTTTATTGTGATAAATTATTTGTAACAATAGAATGCAATTTTTATCACTATAAGTAATATTTTGTCACAATTGATTTACATTTAAAGACCAAATGATAAGTTTTATGGTGAAAAAATTATATATTATGACAAAATTGATTTTGTCAAAATTGTGAATGGTGACTAAATTATTTGGTCATAATTTTAATAGTGACAGAAATTTATTTGTCATTGACTTTATTGTGACAACATTTATTTCGTCACATGTTTGTTCATATGACAATATTATTTGTTAAAAATTGTATAGTGACAGAAATAATTTTGTAAAAAATTGTATAGCATAACAAATAATTTTTGATACAAATATTTTTACATGACAGATTTTTTATTGTCAAAATAATATAAGCGTGACAAATATTTTTTGACATCTCAATAATGATAAAAATATTCATGTTTGTGCTTCTAAAATGTGACGAATCTTTTTCGTGAAAAGAATATTCAAGTGAAAAAAAGAAATTATGGGGAAATTAAAATCGTGATAAATTATATTTATCAAATTTTGTTAATAGGGACATAAATATTTTTGTCAAAAACATGAAAAGTGTAGTGACAAAAATTTAAGTCATTAAATTTTGAGACCTTATATAATTTTTTTGTTAATATTAAAAGTGACAAAAATATCCTGCAACAATTTAAAAGAGTAACAAAATTTATTTTATATCAATTTGATTTGACAATTTTATATATACATTTCACATTTAATAAATAACATTATAAATAATTACCTTTTTTTCCCACAATAAAACGTACAGCTATTATCATTATCAAAACTATGAATCCATATATCACTTTTAACTTAAGATGAAATTATATCAAGGAAAAATTTATTAAAATATATAAAGTCAACAATATTATAATTTTAATATGTTTAACACATAAAAGATAAAGACAGTCTACTACAACTATTTTATTGATATAAATATGAAAGCATCCAAGTGTTGATGGTCCCTTTTTGATCATTTTTTCATTCTGCCAAAAAAAAAAAAAAAAAAAAAAGAAAAGAAAAAAGTCATAGGAATATATATAGAGAGAGAAGGAGAAAAAAATAACAATAACCTCTATATAATATTACATTAATTACTAGAAAGGCTTTTAATTAGAACATAAGTTTCTTTATTACGTTTATTATATCAAAAAGTACATGAAGAAGAAAACTAAAAAAATTATTTAGACCTATTAATTAAGTAATGATTTTACCTTCGGGGGAAATAGAACCATCTCGTCCACTCCTTTGTTGGCTTATCAATTCATCAACCTTTGACATGAGATTTTCATGAGATTCATGTAAAGCATTGATTATCGCCTGTTGATTTTGTATTTGCTTATGTTGATCTTGTATTTGCTCCTTCAATTTACTATTTCGTTATTCGAATTCGATTTTTTCAGCATGTAAAAGAGCCTCTAATTTTGAACTTCTATTTTGGTTTACCCCCAAAACTTTCTCAAAAATTTCACGTCCAATCATATCAATACCCTCCTCTATCGCTTGTAAGTGAATTACTTTCATTTGCTCCTATTAAACCAAAAAAAAAAAAAAAAAAAAAAGATAATAATAATCATTTATAACTACTCTATAATTCTTTAAGAGACCCTAAAAATAATCTATAAAAAAAAAAATAGTTAAGTCTGAAATTACTTAAATAATTTTCTTGGGCTTGTGGGTGGATCCATGTGTCATCATTCTTTCGATGTGTTTCATAGTAAACCTTCATTTCAATGGGTTCCTCATCTCTTTCTTCTACATGTCTTTCCAAATTTTCATCCACAGATCTCTCTATATTTTCCTATATTTAAAATTGACATTTAAAATATAATTATTGAAATTCAATATAAATTAAATATGATAATAAATATATTATATAGATATATAAATTTATGTTTACAATCACAAATTTTAAATTTAAGTACTATTTGTGGATGCCCATCTGAAAAATCATGTCGAACCAAATAAAAACAATTTAAGGTGTATTTACAAATATATCCAAAGCTAAAGTTATGATAATAAGTAGCCTCATTCTCTAGTCCCTTATGTCACCAATTATAAATAACAAAAATAAATGCATGGGCAATTAAAAGTACAGTAAGCAATTAATCATACCATTTCATACAATCGCTGACAATATGACTTTGAGCCTGTGGTATGTGGAATTTTCACCTTCCCTCGATTGCTTGTGTTTGCTATCCTTTGAGACTATACATAAGATTTACATTTAATGATTATATTGTGTGCACTTTAAAGTACTGCATAATACATTTATTAACGATTATAATAAAAAACAATTTTTTACCTTAAATTCTTCACTTTCAAAATGATCACATAATTTACCCCAATCTTCTAATTTCATGTGATTTGGTGGATTTACACGAGCCTTCTCAGGTGAAGAATACAAGTTGTAATGCATATTACAATGATATTTATATGTTGCGAAACACTTTGCCATGACTTTCTCAACTATACTCTTTGTAAGTGGATCACTTTTAGATATATTAAATTCACTCTACAAATATTTTATATAAAAATTAGTTATTATATAATATAAAAATCTTTACTAATAAATTTTTTTAAGAAAAATAAAAAAATTGACATATCTCACCTCAAGTTTGTCCCAAAGGGGTTTCTTATCTGTATTAGTCAGATTTTTCCAATGAAGTTTAAATATTGGTGCATACAATCGAGTGATAATACCTACTTCCATTTTTAAATATTTTTTCAGTTGGACCAACAGGCAGATGTGCTCCTTGTTTAATTATAATTCCTCCAATTTTTTGGCCCTCTTTAAGTCGCTTCTTAACTTTAAATCCTCTAGCCACACCTCCACCTCTTTTCATCGTTGTAGAAGGTGTAATGATTAATAAATCATAAATTAAAGAAATTTATTAAACGAAAATTAATAAATTACAAATGATGATTTATATATTGAAAAATAAAAATAAATATAAATAAAAAGTGTACTTTCATTGTTAGTTGTTGCCAAGTCATCTGGTGTAGATGAATGATCAGCCTCTATTAGGGGGGATCGTGGAGTTCCATTTGCTCCTATATTTTATAAAATTAATTAAAAATTATTGATTTAATTTTAAACTTCACATGTACAAATAATAAGAAAAATGAACTATTAGAATTAACAAAAAACAAAAAACAAACAATCTACCTCTAGTATTTAATGATTCAGATCTCATAGGTTCATTTGGTGTAAGGGTCAAATCATCAATCTCAGTTGATCTGGGTGGTGAGATGCCGTTTGATATTCTTAGAGATACTCTTTTTGAGTTCGATGCACCTTTTGTTATTCTTGGAGATAATCTTATTGAGTTTGACTCAATTTGTTTAGGATGAATGTTCGATGGTAAAATAGTTTTCTTCTTACGACCAGGTGCCATGATTGTTTGTATAATGAAGAAAGATTGACAACAATGTTGAAATAGAAGAAAAAAAAAAAAAGATAAAAGGTTAGTAAAAAAGGTAATTATATTATTCATTCTGTAAATATATACTTAAATATCCCCTAATAAGAGAGAAACAACAGTGCTAATTAAAGAATAAAATAAGAGAGATTGAAGATGAGGTGAGAAAAGACGATAAAACAAAAAAAAAAAAAAGCAATATTTGCATTAAGAGAAATGATAAAAGTGGAGCAAAGAAGGACTTACAGAGAAGTTTCACGGAGAAGGATGTTGGAGGCGTTCCTAGTAAAAGCAAAAAGGAGTAGTTGGTTCTCAAATTTATAAGTTCTATAAAGAGAGAGAGAGAGAGAGAGAGAGAAAGGTGAGTTGACAGTTGAGAGTTTTGACGAGACAATGGTGAAATAAAAATAAAAATAAAAATAAAAAAGATGAAGGGTTAGTAAAGAGGTAATTAGGAAATATATTTAAAATAGGAAATATGCTTAAGAATAGAATTCAATTTTTAATTGCATATATATAATTGACTTAAGAAAGATATTTAAAATAGAAAGAATACTTAAATATTGTTTAGAATTTTAATTGAATATATACAATTGAATTTAAATAGAAAAGATGTTTAAAACAGAAAAAATATTTAAAAATAGTTTAAAGCTTTAATTTTTATATATTCAAGAGGGAACTAAAAAACAAATTTGCCTCCAAATTTTTTACTTTCTAATTCTACTCAAGCTTTAATTTTTATATATTCAAGAGGGAATTAAAAAACAAAATTGCCGCCTCCTATTGCCTCCAAAATTTTTACTTTCTAATTCTACTCAAACCGTATTTGTCTTCTTCTTCTATATACCCTTTTTATTTCTATTTTCATTGCACCCCTGTTTCTTTCTTAATACTACGATAATGTCATCCTTGTCCAAAACAAATTCATTTATTACACTGAAAAGAGATGAGTATTGATATTTGTTTATATAAAGTTTCCATTGTCCACGTATAACAATTGTTACCATGTATACACTTCAATTTAATTTTTTTAATAAAAATGGGGTAAGACTTTTTGCACATACAAAAATATACTTGAAACATTCATTTTTCTTGTTATAATTTTTGGAAATAATTTAAATCTTTATGATATTACGTTTTATAACTTATACTAAAATTATCATCTCAAGTAATAACTATAATGTCTTCTGATGTAACATCAACTCATTTAAAAAAAAAAGTATAAAATATAATATTATACCTTCTATTTTAATAGATTGTCTTGATCGTTTATCTTAAAAATATATGTTAAAATTAATGACAATTTTTTTGGTGACACTAATGAGAATTGTGTTTATTTGTTATAGTAAATTAAATACTTTGATGTAATCAGAAATCTTTATAAAAAGTATAATATATGTTAAAATTAATGACAATTTTTTTTATAACATTAATTGATAAATATGTTTAGGAGGTGAGTGGGGGACCGCCGCTCGACCCACGAATGAGTCCTTGTATGCAAACAATCCGTCAAGGCTAAGAAAAGTATACACAAAATCTAACATAAATTATATTATTTGGCTCTTCATAATTTTTATAGATTTTTACACGGTCCCCTCAAAGTAAAAGAAAATATAATTCTCTTGATTAAATTATAAAATGTTCAATAACTTAATCAAACTCATGATTCAATTATTTGAATAAGTAAATATGAGTTAATAAAATTAGATGAGCTTGTTATTCATTTTTTTAATAATAACAACTTAGTGTTGGGCTAAGAACAAAATTCAATGCATATATAGCAAATAAAATAATTTTATTTTGTTACGATTGTATATTCTCTTTTCACGTTTGCATTATAGATTTTTTTTTTTTCCACTTAGTTTATATGCGCTTATTGTATTTTATTGATTTAACAACATATACTTATCAATTAAGCTTTTTTCCGGTTTTTATATCTGTTTAATTACTTAATTACTTATGCTTATAAAAAAAAAAAAATTGTCTATCTTTAATATATAAAATATATATTATTATTTGACATAACTATCAATATTATAATTGATTTTTTTTTTTTTGTTATAATATCAAGCTAATATATATTCATCATTTACATGTATATATATATATTCTCACTCACCCCATAAAATTAGAAGTTTAAATCAATTGTTCAATTGAAGTCCTAATTGCAATAAATTAGAAATAGCACATTAAATAAAGTAGAGTATTAACTAAACCACATATCAAACACTCACCTTAAGGGTAGCTTGAATTACATAATTTACCTCAATATTCTAATTTCATATGATCATTTACTATATATATTTTAGTACATGACAACCTAAAAGAATGAAAGTGTTCTAAAGAGGACGAGACAACCGTCTGTATGGTCAAATACTGGTTGTAGGGTTTTTTCTGATATTAATTAATTTAGTCAAGTTTTATTGGTCTAGAGTTATTATTATAAGTTGGAGTAGTATTAGGATTAAGTATTGCTAGCTATGGTTAGGAATATTAATCATTATATTATACCATTACAATCATTTTAGGATTATGAATTGGGATAAGATGTAAGTCTACATAAGAAGCCTAAACCATGGATTATCATTGTATTTTTATTGGATTATGATCTATTCTAATATGTTAAAGTGAGTTTTTTCTTTCTTTTTTCAAATTAAGAGTAAATAACATGCAAAGATCATTGGTGGAGCTGCTAAATATTAATTAAACGGATTAAAAAAAAAATAAAAAAAAGACCAAAGGTTTAAAAACCATTTTTAAAAAAAATGAGGATAGTAAGATTCGAACAAGTCCTCTCTCAAGTCTTACCCTTAACCACCCGGGCAAACCAGCTCATTTGTTCCGTTTCCTTATTAAGTATATATATTTAGTTGGTTTATATCTATCTAGAAAGACAAACTCAACTAAAGTGTGAGAGAAACGACGGCGTTTTAGGGTTTGTTTGTCCCCTCTCCCTGCTTATTGTCCTTCTTGCCTTTCGTCTGCCACCTTGCTCCCAATTCATTTTTTCTTCACAATGGCGAATCTTTAATTTTCTTCTTTCAGATTTGGTTTTCCCAATTCAAATTTACAAAGAAAAGAAGAGACCAAAGGCAGCTCACTTCACCCAATTCAATTTTTCCCTTTTTCGTCCAATTCAATTTTTCCTTTTTTCTTTGTAATGCCGAAGAAGAAAATTAGGAGAATCAAAGGAGAGATCATAAGGACATTGCCTTTTTCCCTTTTTCGCCCAATTCAACTTTTCCCCTTTTCCCCTTTTTTGCCCAAACTCTAACTCGAACATTAGCTACAAAAAATTTAGGACAATCAAAGGAGAGTTCATAACGAAATCAAGAAAAGAAGCAAAGGAGTAAAAGAAGAGCAAGAAGGTGACCTTGAAGAAAACCAAAAAAGCTGTTTGTGAGAAAACAAAAAAAGCTTAGCCAACCTACAATCTGACTCCACATTTTTGTGATCCGGACTGGTGTGTAAAGTTTGTGTCAAATGAGACGGAGTATGATAGAGGATGGCGGTCCCATAAGTTGATCGTTGGTGGTAACTGGTACCATCCTTTTATGAAAAATGTCCAGTCTTATTCGGAGCTCTCAGGTAACTAATCTATTTTTTTAGCTTTTTCTTTCATTTTTCCTATTTTGTCTTTCTTTGCTGATTTTTCCTCGTGTTTTTTTTTGTTTCTTGGGAAGGTTTGATGTGCCTATCCTGCATCATGTTGTTTTTTTATTATTTGATGATATGGTTTTTTAATGTGTATTTGTTATATTTTAGTTTGATGAATTCCCTTCTTTAATAGCCTTTTGGCATTTTTGTGATTTGTGGACCTTTATATAATAATACATTGAAAGCAATGGTCCTTTTGCCATGCTTCTCCTTCATGCCCATCACGTGTTTGCGAAAATTCTTCTGTGAATTTTTGCCATTCTTTTTCATCTTTTACTTGTTCCTTTTTTAATTCTGCAACTTCTTTCTTTTTCAGGACGATATAAATAGGAACCAATGCTGGCTTGCGAAGCTTTTCTTCGTTCACTGGCCAAGGATGCCAAGAAATATTCTTGCACTGATTTGCCCTTATCCGTTGTCATGCATCTTTCTGCTCCTGGTTATATTGATTGGCATGGATTTCCTCATTGGATCAGAGATCACAAGCTTTGGTTTAGTGTTAATCACAAACCATGTTCTTCTTGAACTGTTTCTTTGGTTCCAGATCTCCTGCTTTCCCGCTTTTTCTGTTGGTAATGATCGCGGTGATGAACATGGTGCCTCGTCTTCCTATCCTGGGTGCACAACTTTTGACTCTTCAAATTATGAGGGGTTATATAAGGTTTTTTGTTTTTACTAGTCTCATTTTTTCCTTTCTCACACCTTTCTTTGCTTTTTAAAATCTTTTCCAGCTTTTTAACGGATTTCTTACCCCTCTGGCAATGATCCTTTAAAGTCTTCAAAAGTGGTTTACTGAGTGAACAAGTTTGCTTTGTCATTGAGTTTGGGTGCTCTACTCCCTTTTGAAGAAACTCATATGGGTCAAATGGATACTCAATTGTTAGCATCTTCACTTGCTGGCAAATCTTCTCAGGTTATTGTCTTTTTCTTTTGCTTTCTCTTGTTTATGCTTACTGTTTTTCTTATGCGATTTACTTCTTCTTTACTTGTTTCGTTATATTTTCTTAGTTCTAAGGTTTGAAGCGCCTTAGTGCTGAAATTAGTAAGATAGCAGTGAATGCTCAAAAAGAGGTGTTGATATTTAAAAAGCTCAGCTTAATTCTATTATTCAAGATCAGAATGCCGCTATCAAAAGGCATCTCTTTGATATTGATGCCTTCACATTGATAAGCATTTGACCCTTTCTTTTAATAAATGTTTCACCATTTTGGAGAATGATTTAAGATGAGAGCAAAATCATGGTAAAATACCAACGCAAACATAGGACTTAGTAAAATATGATAATGAAAATTAAATAAATTTGCTTGTAGGGAGTAGGATGAGAGCAAAATCATGGTAAAATAGAGTACAATACAAAAGTTCACACATAAGCAGAATTTGATATTGGTCAAGGGCCATGGAATTCATTTTAATTGTATGCAGTCTTGGGAGATGAGCAGATATTTGAAGGGTTGCATCCCATAAGCAATCACTTTATGCAAAAAGGGTAAAGGTTGACAGCATCTCCCAATATATCGTGCAAGCAGTTTTCTCACAAACCTGCTGTTATTTCTCCACCAGGGTCGGCGTCTTTAAAGCAATATCCAAGAATGGAAGCAGTTGGAAAATTGTTCAAAAAGTATGTCCTAGGAATATATACAATGTTCCACTAAATGAAAAGAGGGATGAAGGGTTGGTTTTTAATGATGAGCCATATCAACAGTATGAGGTAAATGATGTTAATGAGATTGAACAAATTGATGAAGAAAATTTAGAATCATTATTCTGAGAAGATGTACTCCCACAAGAAATTGATGTTAGCATTGTCCTTCCAAAGAAGAAATCAGTTCAGAAGAAAAATAAAACTTATAAATCTTATGATGGTTCCAATAATGGAGTTTCTAGAGACAAGGATGACTCCAGTGAAAAAGATTCTAGTGATGGAAAAGATTTTATTGATGGAGGAGATGATACTACTCTTGACTATTGCGATGATACTAATGACGAACAAGATGATGATGGTGAGAATAAAGATGACGAAGATGATGATGACGACGAAGATGATGATGATGACGAGGATGATGGTGAGTTTTAATATTGTACATTTGATTGTATGGGTACTTCCTTATCGTTTGGTGTGGGTAAACTTGATTGTATAATTTGTATTTTATTTCAGTTTGATTGTAATGAATATTTTACAATTGATTGAAGAAACCCCCTTGTCTTTAATTTCGAAATATACTATGGATGAACTGATTTATTTTTGTAATTTCATCTTTGACGTGAATGTGTAATACAAACATTAATATTTAACATGTGATCCAAATATTATGTCTATAATATTAAAGCCGAAAATGTAAATATTTGTATTCAGTTTGAATTTGATTTGTATTCTTTTATCATGAAAGCCGAAAATGGTACATAATATTTGCAATGGATAGAAATTTGTTGCTACAATTTTACAAACAGATTTTTGTTTTCATTGGTAATTTGTTGGTAATTTGTTTTAGAATGGATTTATTTGATCTAGCTGGATATAACAAAACTCGACCTGCCCCTAATCACCCTCTGATCCTAACCAAATTTCTTAGCTCATGACCTTGTACCCGATCCTATGTGTTAATGAGTTTTTTTTTTAGTGACATATATGCTAAAATTATTAATGATTTTTTTTAAATGACATATATGTTATTGCTACAAACTTAAGAGGAATGATAAATAGTTGTACGCATATTAATTATGTTTTTTTAGCAAATTTTTGTCACAAAATATCACATTTAATTTAACTCAAATATTTTGTCATTAATACTTTGATTTTAACATTTATAAATGATATATATATATATATATATATATATATTTTGTAATGATAAATAATTATTTTGTGACAAATTAGTTTGTAATTATAGGATGTATTACTAAATATAGTGACTAAAGTTTCTAATGACAAATATAGTTTGCCACGATAAACAATTTATCTTGGCACTTAAATTTTGACTTAAACATTTTGTTATTAATACCTCAATTTTAGCATATATTATGACAATTTATTTTTGTAGGAATAAATAAATTCTTTTGTGACAAAATAATTTGTAGTTATAGCATGTATAACTAAATATAGTGACTAAAATGTTTTATGACAAAATATGTTTGTCACAATAAACAAGTTATTCAGGTGCCATAATTTGGCGCCAAAAATTTGTGACGAAATATTATGATAAAATTGTTTTTCTTCAATATATTTCTTATGGATTTCTTTATTGTGATAAAATATTATGACAATATTTTTTTTAGTCACTATATATTCCCTTTGTCATACTTAATGTGATTTTTTTTATTTTGTCATATTACCTATATTACTTGTGACTAAATAGCTTTTGATAAAATTAATTTTGTCACAATATAATATATTTCTTGTAGTGTGATGTGGTGATGCAGAAATGGTCCAGCAGACTACTTGTTGTGGTGTTGATAATGCAGAATTTTTATGCAGCTTTGATGTGATGATGCAGAAATGGTTCAGCAGACTACTTGTTGTGGTGTTGTTAAAGCAGAATTTTTATGCAGCTTTGATGTGATAATGCAGAAATGGTCCAGCAGACTACTTGTTGTGGTGTTGTTATGTAGCAAGTCATCTGTTGTGGTGTTGTTAATACAGAAGTTTTATGCAGTTTTTTGGATTGATGCAGAATTTGTGATGATGGAAAAGTAATGTAGCAAGTCAGCTGTTGTGGTGTTGTTAATACAGAAGTTTTATGCAGTTTTTGGATTGATGCAGAAGTTTTTGATTATGGAAAATTTTGGTGGTGCAGAAAAATAATGTAGCAGATCAGATTGATGATGTAGCAGTAATGTAGTAGTAATGTAGTAGATTTTATGCAGTTTTGGTGGTGCAGAAAATAATGCAGCAGATCGGAATTTTGTTTTGTTGAAGAATATTAGATTAAGTGGAGAAGAGTTGTACTGAATGGTTGAAGAGAAGTTATGTTTGAGAGGGAATATTAGATATAATGTAGAAAAAGTGTTCTGGATGGTTGAAGAGAAGTTCTGTTTGAGAGGGAATATTAATATAGTGTAGAAGCGGTATTCTGTATATTTTGAATAGGCGTGAATTTGTAATAGTGTAAAGAAAGGAAGTTTACCTTGTAATAGTCCAAACAATTCAAACACAACGTTTTTAGAATGTGTATGTTCCAAAACGTTGTGTTTCACCAACTATATAATAGTTGGCTTTCATCTTCTTCAATAATAGAAAAGAACGCAGTTTTCGTGAAACACAGAGCAGTTTCTTTCTTTCCTCAGTTTTTCTTTTTTTTGTTCAGTTACAAATTCTCAACAACATCTTTTATCCTAAAATAACATTTATCCAAATCTGATTAATTAAAAATAAAATAAAGTCATAATATAACTAGGAAAGTGGTGTTTCCAGCTGTAACTTTCGTGCACCAGATCTTCAAAACTTCCAATAATAAACTGCATATTTGAATTGCATGATAAGGTAGAATGTTCCAGAACGTTAGCAGTGCAAGTGAGTTAACTTTAAGTCCAATTCCAACCTTGATTCAACGAGTATCTCTCCAAACTCAAAACATAAAAGTTGTAGATCTCTTTCTTAGGGTTCCATATAATTTTTAATCATCTCAATCTGAGCTCGGATGAGAGAGTTATGCCGATATTACGAAGCAATGTCGAAACTGTTAGAAATCACCTAATTAGTTTCGTTTTGCATTTAACGCCCCCATTTGCATCCTAAATCAAAATAAAATAATAATGAGTACATTTAGCCACCAAATAAGTATAAAAGAATAGACATTAAGGGGGAAAAATATGACATTTTGCATTCTCATCAAGACTTACCAACGATAATATGGTTATGTACCAGACTAACAAGACGTACAACAACAGATTCCAAGATAGAAGCAGGATACCATGTTGTACTTCTAGAACATGCTCCCACTAGTTGCTCCCTTTTAGGTTTGACTTTTCCAACACACGGCAATAGTTCCTCTCTTCCTAAGGAAGTCCAAGGATGGCTCGACCCTTGTCCTTAGCAAGAAGTCTCGACAACACTTGATTGTAATTTAAATATGCAAAAGAAAGAACAATGAGATTCAGTACACTAACATATATCAAGAACTCTAAAGTCACTCACCTATTACTTGCCAAAAGAAGGGGATATCCTCGGCTCTACTCTCCCCAAAAACTAATTCCCCCTTTACAAAGAAATAATCTTCCTTCCATTTCTTGTTATAGGTTTAGGGCCAAGCCTTGTCTGTAGGAATTATGTTGTGGCAAGCGCGGAATAAAAAAAAAAAATTTCTTGCCATGGCATGATCCCTTTACACAAGATCACGATATGATAAATTAATCCACATAAAATTATCCATACCAAGACAGAATTTATACCTTTGTTGGCGGCTCCTTCTTTGAATCTCACTATTGACCCAACGTAGGATTGAGCTCGACGATATCCACACGAAAGTGGGCTTGGGATCACCCTAGGATTGATTGCTAGACCAATCAAAGGGCTTAAAGGAGTTAGCAAAATTTAGAGAGAGAACTCTCTAGGGTTGGAGGCGGCTAGGGTTTTTGGGAGAGAAAAAAATAGTTTAATTTTTGGTTGAACTATTTTGCTAAATCATTAGTAAAAACTAACTCAATAAAATCAAAACCCATGCCCCTTTATATAGTGCAATTCCAAATAGGAATTCAACTAGGATTGCAATCCTTGAATTCCTAGCTTGGAGAGATTGCAATAATCCCCAAAAGGGATAATAATATCTCTTAGGGGCCGTTTGGATCGGGGGTAAATAACATAACAGGGGTAATCTTTGTTTATTTTGCAAGATTCTTGTGTTTGGTTTGCAAGTAAAAAAATATTACAGTAATCTTTTATTGCAAATAGTGTTTACTATTGGTAATATGGGGGCTAATCTTATTACCTCGCTAGAGGGTGTTATTAAAACATTACTGAGGTAATCTGATTTTTCTACCCATTTTGCCCTTAATTAAAAACCATTTCAGACACAATTGCCCTCAAATGTCTACCAAATAAGATTACCCAACCCCCCTACATTTGAGAAATTAGCTAAAACACCCCAGCCACAAAAAAGTTTAAAAGTTAACAAAATACCCCTTACCATCCAAGACCACCACCGGCCACTAGCGTCAGTCGTTGTAATGGTGCACGACCAATGGGATCTGGCCGGTCGTGCGTCGGTAAGGCCTTTGTCCGTCATGCATCGGTAAGGCATTTTCTGGCCAGAAATGGCCCAATTTTGTGTTTCTATGGCCGTAAAGATCGGCCCTTTTCACGGCCAAGTCTTTGGCAGTGAAATGGCCATAGATCTGACCATGGATTACATCTTTGGCTTTGCCGGTGCACGATCGGCCATATATGGCCAGTCGTGCACCATTCCGTCAACTATCGACGGTGGTGGTTAGCTGTCGGCAATGACTTAGGGTAGGTGGGGGTGATTTTGCTATAAATTAAAGTTTTATATGGCTAGGGTGTTTTTAGAAAAATTTCAAATGTACGGGGTTAAAAGAAATGATTCAAAAAATAATAATAAAAAACTATTATATTAATATTTAAAAAGGAGGGCAATTTAGTAATCTATATAACATACCCACCCATTTATCCTCCCAACCAAACATATTATTCATCAATTTATTCGAACCAACCAAACATATTTTCTAAACATTCCCAGTAATCTTCAAGGTAATCTTTCTTTTTGTTAATATAATGTACCCCTATAATGTCCCCTTAAGGATATTATCCTATTAAAGGGATAATAATATCTCTTCAGTGTGCTTTTGGATCAAGGACATATAAGATAACGAGGGTAATCTTCATTTATTTTGCAAGATTCCGGTGTTTAGTTTGCAATTAATAAAATATTATAAGAATCTTTTATTGCAAATAGTGTTTACTGCTGGTAATATGGGGGGTAATCCGATACCCTACCCTACCCCACTCATAGGATTAAAACTTTATCGGGGTAATATGATTTTTATACCTATTTTGTCCTTAATTAAATACCATTTCAAACACAATTGCCCTCAAATGTCTACCAAATAACAATTACACAACCCCCCTACATTTGAGAAATTAGCTAAAACACCCTAACCACAAAAACTTTTAAAAGCTAACAAAATACCCCCAGCCACCCAAAACCATCACTAGTTGTTACTCACCACTAGCCGTTACTTACCACCGTCGACTACTAGCGTCAGTTGTCGTAATGGTGCACGATCGACAGGATCTGGCTGATCGTGCACTAGTAAGGCCTTTTCCAACCAAGGATCACAGATCCATAGCGAAAAACGGCTAGATTTGGCCGTTTCTATGGCGTTTCATGACACGACCACAAATTTGGCCGTGAAACGGCCATGAATTAGTGATTCGTTGTAGGAAATGGCTTTGCCGACCATATACGACCAGTCATGGGCCATTCCATCGACTATCGGTGGCCACTAGTGGTGCTTGGTTAAGTGCCAACATGGCTTGGGTTGGGTTGGGGGGAGTGATTTTGCTACAAATAAAAATTTATATGGCTGGGGTATTTTAGCAAAATTTCAAATGTAGGGGGTTAAAAAAGATTGGTCAAAAAATAATAATAAATTAATATTTAAAAAGGAAGGCAATTAGTAATCTATATAAAATACCCACCCATTTATCCTCCCAACCAAACATATTATTCATCAATTTATTTGAGCCAACCAAACACATTTTCTAAACATTCCCAGTAATCTTCAAAGTGAGTTATCTTTTCGTTAATATAACATCCCCCTATAATAGAACATTATATGATCCAAACATCCCTTTAAAGATATTATCATATTAAATATATTCTTCATTAATTAAATAAATATTTTTATTTATTTAATTCCATAAATATATATATTCTAATTAGATAAATATCATTTATTTAATCCATATATATATATATATATATATATATATATATATATATATATATATATATATATATATATATATAATTGGGTTTTACTACATATTTAATTAAATTAAATATGTATTCCCCATATTAATTAAAATTAATATGATTCCACTTTTGCTAAAATTCTTCCAATAAATTGGATAACGGCGTCAAGCCCTTAGCAAAATTACCAAAGTGTCATTTTCACCCATAATGATGAAAATGCGCCTAGACTCCCAAATTATCGAAATACCCTTTTTGGCCCACGGACGAGATTATCCTTCCATTTTTGTCTCTCACTTAACTACTTTCTATGTGTGTGACTCGAAGGCTCTTTACTTTGCTGGTAGTGTCCCGATAACTAATTAAGTATCAACCAAGTAGTGTTTTCATACACCAATCAAGATTGGCCTCTAGTAAGGCATCATGATTCCCCGATAAGTAAAGAATTAGTGATTTAGGCTTACCTTTTCTATGGTATGGTTATCATGCAATTCAATCCGTTTCATCATCTTATGTCTCATCAAGGTTTGAATTACAGAAATAGTGTCTACTTCAAAACATCTACCTTGACACGTTTTATATTTGGTTCTCGAATCTTACGCCTATATAAAATTGGATTCGAGCACCAACTCGATATGATTATGGCCATGGATTTGAGGTCGTAGTTCTTAACCAAATATCTCGCCGAGATAAGGTCTCTTGTAAGGAGTGATGAATCCTTTGTTGATCCACCATAGCCATAGTGTACTTCTCAATGTAACCAATCACCACCGTTCTAGTAATCCATAAGAGAGATGACATTAGGTTGGTGTCCAATCACATCGATATTTACACACAGCGCTATGGTGATCTCAAGTCGAAGGACCACATGCACCACCATCCGTAAAAGGATATATTTTGTAAACACTGGTTTATCATCTTGTGGGGAATTCTCTGATGGATTATTCCAATGGACTTGCAAAAGCAAGCACCTATGTGTTATGCCCACAACCTCGACATGTGAGATCCGTACTACCTTTCGATAGGGTCGTTCAACGCGATGATAGTCTCTTTGTATAATCTGTGTCCTTGTTCAGATTTATACTGTGACTATGGATGGTTTAAGAAGAGCCACCATTTGTGCTCATAGAGTTCTCACAATTAAGATTTATAACATTTAATTCCCTTGTCAATGGTTTCAACCTTTCTAAGGACATACGCTATTTTTCTTTACAAGCAGTAAATAGATGTTATAGTATATAAGCTCATAAATATGCATTGCCTTTTTATTCATTTATAAAAAGAGTTTACAAGAGCTAAAATGTTGGCTCTAGTGCACATACTCTAACATAATCACCAAGTGTTTCCGGCTGTGCCACATCATAAAGAGGTACCTACCCCTTTCCTTGTCCTGCTCCCTCAAATAGTACGAGTAGAGCAGGTCTATGGCTCTAAACTCTATGTGGACCTTCACACATAGGCACTCTATAGTCATGAGTAATCTCCATATGTTCGGCATCGGCTGGCTGGGAGAAATGACATAGTGATTCAATACGTCCCGCACTAACCTCGAAATGGGAAAACGCATTCACTCCACTATCGTCTACTCATCAGCACGGACCATTCCAGCCTTTCATAACTGGTAGGGGCTCTAATCTCTATAGACTTAGGTATCTTGTAAAGATACCTAAGCTTCGGCATCTCCCTTGGAACAAGCTTGGATGGCGGGTTATCAACGAGTATCCCAACTCCGGGATTACTCTACTTATCTTCCATGACCACCACTAGTAGATGAAATCTTGCTCCAGTCAACCTGTTCCACCCTAGAATCATTCTCTGTTTTGGAACCAGCATCCGAGTATTCATTAGTTAGGTCGGCACTACAACCCCTCAGTTTTTGCCCTATACGGATAGCCATGGTCACCCCTTCAGAGGGAGATGTCTCGTCACCTTCAGGGAGCATTACGATGGTGGGTGCATTCCTGTTTTCGTCACCTCTAAACATCGTCACTCGCCTCAGCCTCCAGATTCGATTAAAAAGGACACAACTTGGGTCTACCTCCAAGCCCACTCTGGTTATAGCTAAGGACCAACTTCCCACACAACTCTGCACTATCATGTCAGCAAACTCAAACCTTTAGCTTTTTATTTCCTGCTCGGCTCAGTTGCCCTAACGCTAATTGAACTCTTCAAAAGAACAAGTTTATGTAAGTAATTGATCTACCAAATGCAGCAGAAAACAAAAATTCAATCGGTAAATCAATTACCTTTTTGCCAAGATCTGAGTATAAATTATACCGTTTACATGTTTATAAACAAAATCTGTATAAAATAAATCATAGTAAATAATCTATACAAGGATTAAGAACACATTACCGACGTTTGGAGGCTCTTTCAAATATCTTTGATTTCGGACACGAACACTGTTCACAGGTTATTGTTCACCGTCTACTATTCACGTGATTCTTGGCTAATTGATCTAATGTAGGATCGCACTCACGGAAGTCCACACAAAGATAATCCGAAGAACCGACAATTGTTTTGCCAGAACAATTGCTGACATCAAGAATCAAGAACAATAAAAATTGAAAAATTTTCTTCTTCACTTGATGAAGAAAACGTGAGAGAGAGAGAACCTTTTGGGTGGCTAGGGTTTTAATTGAATGAATAATTCTCTTTGTTTTAATTTTAAGTTGCACTTATATAGTGCAACAATTAAAACCCTATTCCACTTAGGAATAGCCATGGGCTCCAACCCTAGTTTACTCTTGCAACCAAACACACCCTTTATGGTATTTTAATTAATGAATTATTATTATAATTAAAATCAATTAATATATAATAATATGTTAACATTTAATTCATAATAATAGTAATTCATTTAAATATATACAGAGATTTAAATATAATCTCACTAATTTAATTTTAACATTAAAATTAAATACAGGCAACAACCTCAGCAAATTTAATTGCACTATGAGATTACCAAAATACCCTTTCGTCCTAAAAGAAGAAAATACCTTTCTCACAAATTGATGCTTAAATTATCTTCTAAGTGTGTGACCTGTAGGCTCCTCATCATATCGGCAGTGTGTAGTATCGCGATTAACATCAATCGCAATTAACACCAATTAATTGTCTCACTATACACAGACCAAGATTGGCCCTTAGCAAGGCATCATGGCCACCCGATAGTTTCGGATTCAGCGAAACTACAGCCTGTCAATGGTATGGTTACCGTGCAATCGAATCCTTTCATCAACTGTTATCTTATCGAGACTGGGGTACATAAATAGTGTCAACCTCAGATATCCTCGACATGTTTGTATTCAGTTACTAGACCAATGATAGGAATATTAAATTGGATTGAGCATCAACTCAATCCCACTGTAGCCACAGATTTAGGGTCATTACCATTTACTGAATTACCCAGTGAGATAACTTCTCCCGTACCCAGGAGTGATGAATCCTTTGTCGATACACCATAGTCTTGATACAGTTCTCAATGTAGCCAATCACTATCGTATTGATAGCTCTAAATAGAACTACGTTGGGCTAGTGTCAAACTACACCAATTGGTGCACAAGGCTCTTCGGTGATCTTAAGTCTAAGGATCACATGCACCATCATCCATTAGAGGATTGATTCCATAGACATTGGGGTTACCATCTATATGGAATCCTCTAGTGGGTTTGTCCAGTGAACTTGCCTCTAGCAAGCACCCATGTGTTGCACCAGGTTGTCGGCAAACAACCTTGACAAGTGAGATCAGGCACTACCTTTCGACAGGGTCGTTCAACACTATGATAGCCTTATCGTATTATTTGTGTCCTTGGTTAGAATAATACTAGGGCTACGGACGTTTCTAGAATGACCACCATATGTGATCATAGGGTTTTCACTATCAAGATTCGAAACACTTGATACCCTCGTCACGATTCTACAATCCTAAGGACATATATCATTACATACACAATATAGAAGAATATGCCTTTTATTGATAAATAAATATTTATTACAGAGTCAACTTTACAATAATTGATTGGCTCCAAGGCACCTACTCTAACAGTTTACCCTTCTCTTTCCCACTTTAAATCAAAACTAGAAACCACCCAAACTATAAGAACCACCTAAGAAAACCACTTTTCCCAAAAACCTTAGTCCCTTCTCTAAATATTCCAGAAATCCCCGAAAATCTGACCAAAACTTCTCTAGGACGGCTTGAAACTATAAGAAAATGCAAAAACAATCTGGAAAGTGAAACGAAACAAAGAATTTACCATGTTTTTGCTAAAAAAAAAAAAAAAATGACAAAATGGTGGAACTCGTCGCTGTCACAGACTTGTTTTCCTTCTCTTTTAAAGGTTAGATGTGAAATGGTTTGGAAGCCAAAAAGTCCTTCTTAAAATACTTGTCCTCTTAGAAAACATGTGGCGAACAGCTATGAGACCTTAGGAAAAATGACCTTTGCTTTTAGCACATGATTTCCTGCCCGTCAAAGTCAAATGTATGCTCCACACGTGCCAACATTCCATGAGAATTCCTTAGCGTACTTGAATTACTCAAAACGTTTTGGAAGAACTAAGCTGAGCGATCCCTATTTGCCACTTATCCGCCAAGGTATAATATCTTCTTTCAACCCTGCTGGTTAGATCAAGATAATCTTAAAGTTTCCTAACCACGACCTCCATAGGCTGACCTTTAAACCTCAAAGTTTTTTACTCCTCCATAGTCCACTTGGCTGGGTATGCCATATGGGGACCAACAGGTGAATGTAATCAATCATCTCGCTTGGCTCCATTCATAACTATATAATACATCCCACAAAAAACAAATAGTCTCAATTCGATGTGGTGTTGTTTCCAACTATAACGACATGATGGTTCATTCACCATTGAGCTTGGAAAATCGAGGCAATGCACAACATACGATTTGACATCCCATAAATCAGGCTCCAACTAAGACAAGTCACGGCTACACTCGGCTCTACCCAACGAAGGAGCACTAGATGAACGAAAGTATTGACCGTTCAACTGATATGCCTTTTTTTATGCAATTGTAACTAAGCCAAGCGGTCCACATCTATTTTATCTTTAGATCCTTGTGATCTTGATTCAACCCCACTTGATTGCTGAATTGAGCCGAGTTGTACGGTTTGTGGCCTTATGGCCGCAATAAATGCTTTGAGTTAAAACCCTTTCCGAGAGGATATTGACCCATTCATATCAAACGTACGATTAACTGAATCTACTCTCTAAGCTAAATACCCTTTAACTTAGAGAGTGGGGGACAAACTGTATGGGCCAAAAATCATGTTGGGCTTGATGAGGCCCAATAGATGAGATAAACAGGTTATGGCCCAAGGCCTTAGCCCAATTCTAGTTGGGCCTACACTTACATCCACCTTGTGAACTATCTACTCTATGAGTTAGGCTATCCTTCAAGTTAAGCTAAACTAGGTCTAGCCCATTAGCCCACAATAGTCCATAAATAGGAATCAAAATCATATTATGTTTCCTCTTCTGTTAAGAACCTGAATCTTACTCAAAATGGTAAGCCTAATTCGATAAAGGTAAGAGATCATATTTTTTTCCTGATTGGGGTTATCTCCCAAAATAGGAATTAGAGTCCTATTAGGATTCCAACCCTTCAGGTTCACTATATAAGTAGAGGCAATCCCTCTCATTATTCATTCAGAAACCACTCGCAACACCTGGCTCTGAAAGTTCTTGCTCCCAAGAACCACCTCATTATTCCGGTAATCCTTCCCATCCTTAGCCCTCACTAAATACCCTTAGCCTTGCTAACTTGAGCGTTAGAGTGTCTACAACATACACCACACCAGTGTTTATCTAGCCTTCATGTTCTCTTTCCTTCTCTGTGCAGGTCCATCAGGCTATTAGTGGCTTTACTCTCACAGGATCCGTCCCTTCTGAATCGGCAATAGATTTTACTATTTACAACCGATGATACGTGTTTAATAATTGATATTTTCAATCCCTTTATATCAATATTTGTGATATATTTTGTGATTGATTGAGCTTATTAATATATTTTGTGAATTAGGAAAGGAATGGTGGCATGCGAATGAAAGTGGAGCATAATGTGCAATTTTTAGACATTGGCAAATTCGACCTTTGAAGGTTCAGTGGAGACTTTTATAATCTTAGAGTTCAAGAATGAGAAAGAGGTCTTCTTGAGGTTGAAGTAGACATCCTAAGCTTTTTAAATTGGGCTTACAAGTTTTAATCCTAGTAGATTTGGGCTTTCAAAGTTTACACTGAAGTCAAAAGATCCAATCCCATCACAACTTGGGCACAAGTCAATAATTGAGCTATAACTTGAGTTCTAGAAGTCCAATTGAGATGATTGAAGATGCGTTGGAAAGCTTATAACCAGGGATACAACTTTAATGAAGAGACTAGGCCCAAATTTAGTTTTTTTTCTAACCTGAAATCACCTCTGGAAAAAGTAGGACTTAATGCCTACAATTTAGGAATTTGAGTTATAAATTGTTTGGGAGGCTATACACACGTTTTCTAGGCTATTTGAAGGGGTATATAAATAGAACATTAGGTTTTTAAGGAGAAGGAAGACACACATACAAGGATTCATTTAGAAACACTTGTTGTTCTCAGTTCAAGATGTTTGGCTAGACTTTTTCCATTCAGTTTGAGCGGATTTCAATCCCTAAAACATACTGATGGTATAATTGATAAAGTAATGTAATTTCTTACCTTTCTATGGATTGGATTTATGTTATTTTGTTTTAATGGAATATGATATTTGATTCGTTTAATTTACTTTAGGCCTGGTAGATTGATTGAATTGATATTGATTGCTAGAATTAGGGATTGTATTATGTAATCGATATGTTCCTAATCACGCAATAGCAATTAGTAATAAGAGATTATGGATAAACTTTCTATCTTATTACTTGAATAACAAAGCCTAAGTTAAATAATTCGAGCTTGTTAGATTGTTGCTTAGATTAACCTATTTCATTGGAATTTAAACCAACCATTGCATTAAATCTAGAGAGCTTGTTCTAGGTTGTCTAACAGTTTGAGACTGTTGAAGAGCATGTTTCATTGGGTAGTAGAGCTTGTTACTACCTAGGGTTGATACTTCCATGGAAGGGTAGGATTGCACTGCAATTGAGAATATACATTGATGTGAGGGTGAGAATGAACCGAGAACTGAAATTGTTATTATATTGATTTTCATTCATAAATATTTTTTTTTGGTAATTAATTAGTTTCTTTGATTTTACAAATGCCCCAGTTTATATTTTGATTATTTAGGTCAATTTGGTTATCTAGGATTTAATTTTAAACAGTTAGAATTTAGATTCAACTACTTCCTTGTGGGATCAACCCTTACTCACGCTATCTACTGGTTAATAATTAGGAGTAAGGTATATTAATTTTGTAGTGTTGATGACACGTTGCCAGTTGACTAAGCCTAAGCCTCCATACAGTTGAATAATTAATCAATTTACGTAGTAAATTATGTTAAGATTGAATATAGTTATATTAATTTTATGAAAAATTAATTAATTAAGCCTAAACCTGCATACAATTGATTAATTAATCGTGATGTTAAATTTGATTCCTTTTGATTATATTAGCATTTTTAGGATCATTTTTTATATCTACAGGGCAAAAATCCTCGTAGGGATAATTCCCCATCTAGGGAAAAATCCCCACAAGGGAAATTTCCCCACAAAACCCTTTCATCAAGGCAGTATGGGATGAGGATAGGAGTGACTCAATCCCCATGGGCCGGGGACATTCATGGGAGTTATCCCCGTCCTTGGGGATGAGGCCGGGGAATAGGATCCTTGGCCCTGACTCAGCTTGCGCCCATCCCTACCTATTAGGCAGAGGTGAGAGAAGGATTTAGGCTATAGTTTTCTTCACTTAAACTCTTGACTAATTGGATTATTAATTACACATTGATCATATGATTTGATTGTTGTGTTTTGTGATTTGAGGATTGCTTTGTTTTGATATGATTACAATGTGATGCATGATTTGAATTATGAAATGCTTTGTTAGGTTTGTGTTTGTTGTGAAATCAAATTGATTGCATGTTGAATGTTGGGTTTGAAAGTTATAAAGATGGATTATGGTTTCCAATTGTTTCAATATTAATTATAATCTTGACATTTATCGTCATTCAGTAATGTTTTCGCTACAATTTCATTCAAGTGTGATAAATTTGTGATTGTATTACAAGGATTATGGATTTTATTTATTCTCTTTGTACTAATTAGTGGTTTTAATTGTTTGGTTCTCTTTGTTAATTGAAGATGGTCTTTAACCAATCAACCTATAACTAAGACGACAAGGAGATGGGATAGATTATACCTAGGTTGTTGAGAGACTTTTATGTGATTTCCCTTGCCTCGTAGGTTTGGGAAATATAAGAGTAAGAAGAAGATTGTGCGTCAATCTTGAGTTGAGCTGAAACCATAGGGCAACGTCTTTAATATTTGTGTCATTGCTAACAATTTATTTCTTGCATTTAATTTCTTAGGATATTAGTTGATTTTAAATTGCCAATTTTATTTCAGTAACTCAATCATACTTTAGGTTAATAGTAATTGCTCCTTATGGATTCGACCATGCTTACCGCTAACTATGGTACTTAGGTTAATTTTGTAGTTGTGACGACCGGCTCGACATAGTGGCAGGTAGCAGACTTAGTTATGTCATTTTGAGGTATTGCATGATTTAATTATGTCATTTTTAATTTTTGATCATGTACACTTGTATGGTTTAGGCTTCCTTTCATTATTTTTAATCATTATACTTATATGGTTCACATTTTCCTATTTTCAATCATGTACTTCTTGCATTATGCTATACAAAACCAAATTTGAAAGAGAGAAACAGTAGCAAAATGAGACTTAACTCAATTAAGGAATGTTTAATATAAAACCAGTTCAAAACCGGGTAATTGGTTTTCCAAACTGAATTATCGGTTTGGTTATGAACCGGTTTAAGCAATATTACAGTTTAGTTTTGGTTCGGCATATTGCTTAAACCAAACAACTGGTTTGGTTAAAATAAACCTCCAACTAGTTTGGCAAACCGGTTTTTTGCAGTCTTAGTTATAGAGAGGAATTTTTTAAAATTCGGGCAACTAGGTGCTTCTGCTAATCATTCCTAACCCAACATAGCTCGAGCATAATTTCAATTGATCTTGCTTGAGTGAGCCTTTTAGATAACATAGCTCGAGCATAATTTCAATGGATCTTGCTTGAGTGAGCCTTTTAGATATTTTATATAGGTCATATCGCTATTTTACATCTCATTTATTACATAAAATGTCAAATATTGTCCATATAAAATACACCAAAGACCCACTCAAGCAAGGTTAATATCATTATACCCCACTCGAACATGATGAAATTATTATCCTCAATCTATTCAACTTTGATGGAGTTTATTCATTAGTTTTCCCAAAAAAAGTGAATTTTTTAACTCAATTTGAATTAACACAAGTTTTTTGCTTTCTTTATACACTAAACACAGTTTTGAAATTTCATATATCTTTTTAACACAATATTCTTTCAAAAAATCAACAAGAAAAAAATCATATTATACTATATTTCAATCTGAAATAAAAAACTACTTTTTTTAATTTTCATGAAAGTAATGGTGATTAAGTGTGGAAGATAGGCGCAAAGTGTTAAATTTTTTTATGAGATATCTTGCTTACAAATCCATTTAATACTTGGTTATTTTTTAATTTAACTTTTAAAAAAGGGTCAAATAAGTAAATTTCTTTCTCTCTCTCATTTTTTTTTAACAATTAAAAGAGGTTAATTGAGTCATTTATGATATTGCCATATTGGTATAATGTCACATTGAATCATTTCATTTAATATATGGTAAAACATCTATACGAAAATGGTTAACTATAAGAAAGTAAGCATTAATTTATTAATAAGATTCCTAAATAATAAATGCTATAATAAATATGAACATATCTTTTTTAAAACATTTATAATTACTAAGCCAACAAAGAAGCACTAATTCCCAATGTTCTGAAAACCGGATCGGACTTTGACCCGGTCAAGGCCCCAGTTCACGGTTTGACCAGTTTATCCGGGTAAACCAATGGTCAAAAAGTTTAAATTCTTACAAACAAACCCCTAAAAATCACTTGCAATTCCTACAGGTTTAAAATATCACAGATACACCCCTATTAGCTCTTTGGGTTTTGACGTTTCTAGCCAAATTTTGACTGATTCTGACGGCCAAAATTCAATCCAACACCACCACCTAAACCACTGTCCTCCACTCTACAAAACCCCTCCAACCCCGAAACTTAGTAGCCCTCCGTTTGCCCGCCATGACTTGCGAACATTGCCGCGATTGGTTTGATTTTTTCGACCCAATTTCAGCTTATTCTGGCCTCTCAAATTCAATCAACACCACGAGCTAAACCATTGGCCTCCACTCTATAAAACCTCTCTAACCTCGACACTTGATAGCCCCTTGTTCGCCGGCCGTGACTCCCATATTGGGTTGAATTTATGGCCAAATTTCGACATTGAAAATTCAATCCAACACTACCCCTTGAACCTCTAGCCTCCACTCTACAAAATGCCTCTAACTCTGACACTTGGTAGCCTCTCGTTTGCTAGCGATCAAACTAGGGATTTGAATGAAAAGTGAAACTGAAATCTTGGACAAGAAAAGAGGTCAATCGACGGTTCGACCGGCCATTCGAGTCCAGTCTAGTCTAGTCTAGTTTTCTGAACATCGTTAATTCCATTAAAAATTAGAAACAAGAAAACTATTTTTTGATTACAAATTTTGAGGTACAATGATTTTCAAAGTGGCAACACTTTTGATAATATTACTTTGTGTTTCTTCAAGAAACAAGAAACAATTGCAAATTCTTAAAAATCTGACAATGTCAAAACTATTCAGGTACATTGATTTGCTTAGTTCTTACATTAAATGCTTTTTTTTTTTAAATGTGAATTTATTGTGAAAAAAATTATTAATAATGGAAAAAAAAGTTCTTTGGAAATGTAACATAATTAATGTTAATATATGATCATATTTTGTTAATTTTAAGTGTTTAACCTCATTTGATACAGTTTACCCTTGAGATAATTCTTGATTAAGTTCTGAAAATACAATTTGCCGTTTGCCATCATTATTCTGTTATGGTTTCAATGTTTAGTTTAACAGACTAAAGTCAATATTTGATTATCAAATGGCGGGAACCATAATGAAGAGAGGAAATTTATCCAAGGAAATAGGATATTAATTATCTTCTTAAGCATGATATATATTATGCTTTAATTAAATTTTCTAGGTGCTACCAAAATCATGTCTTGCTCGAAGAGAGAAACAACTACAAGAATTAAGGTCAAAAAGGAAAGCTTGCTCGCTTTGAACAGTTCCAATACCAAGAACAACAAAGCAAGAATCAGAGATGGCAAGACCTTTGAATCCCACAACAATTTCAGCCTCTAACAACAATAGCCCTCCTCGTGTAACATTCTCTTAAACTTTTAATTAAATTTTTTCTCGATCATAGCGTAAGATTTATAAAGTGTTATAAATCACTACTATTAGTCGATTATTTGTGGTTATTAATTGATTCAGTTATCCGGTTTATCTCTCAAGGTTTTATCATGAGTTTCTTGATCAAATTCGACTCACATTAGGGGTTGAGAGGTTTGGTTTATATTTGTAAGTTTAGAAAAAAATAATTCAAAGTATTTTTTACCTTCTTTGACGTTATTTATTTAATTGTTTATTCTTTAGATTTAGCATGAGTATTTCAGTTGTGTGTAGTTTTTCTGCCAAGCTTGGGCCAACGCGAGGACATAGCTCAACCCAGAATGAGCTCGACAACAGTGATTGATCGACTCAGGATAAGCTCATTGAGCCGAAGCTCGACCTAGCATAAGCTAGTTACGGACGTTGAGAAATCATTTATCAACCTCCAGATTATTTCAGATCTCAGATATTACGGGAATGATTAGATCAACTGCGATCATTGCACAATCACAGCGCCCAATCACGAGAATATCAGAATTGCGATTCAGATCAATTGTAATCCCCTTAATTTCGCTCTTTTCTTTGTATCAATCTTGTATATAAACCCCTTCAAACGATGAGGAAGGGGTTACAAATTTCACACAGGAACTATATTGTAAGCTCTCACAGCAAATACAAAAACAGTGGACGTAGGCTTGAGAGTTTAACCTCGCCGAACCACTTTAAAACTCTTATTGTCTTTATTTTATTGCATTCTTTTACATACATTGCTGATTATTCTTAATCACGCACACATCAGTTCCAATCCCAGCAAGGTTGATTGGATCTCACTGGTTGGTGCAGATTTCTGTATTAACATTTTGGCGCTAGAAGGAGAGCCTCCACCAATATCTTGACGATTCCAAAAAATGTTCACTGCAATTTACTTGCTTGTCCTAGGATCAAAATGGTGTTCACCAGATCAAGAACTACCATAAAAAATGTTGAGAACGTGGAAGCCACCCATTAGGAGGTGCAATAGGAGAAAACTAGGCACCGACCACCCGTGTCGCTAGCTTAGGAAGCTGCAAACAACCAGGGGGCCGAGACGTCAAACCCCAAGAATGGCCAGCTGATGGAGATGATCAAGATAATGGTTGCACAGGCGGTGCAATAGTACGTGGCTAAGCTGAGGAACCAACAACCAATTGCCTAGAACCTTGAACAGCTGCACTTTGCCAACGCCACCCCAACAAGTATGAATTCTACAGGTGGACAGTCTGCTTCATCACCACCAAGGGGCGATCAACACCTCTAACCTCGTAGGCAGCACTTCACTCACGAGCGTGAGTCCCGCGGGCAAACGAACCCCGAGAGGCGATCAGGGAAGCAGCCGCTCAGGGAAAGTGAAGGTGACAGACACAACCGAGTGTTAGGAAAGATCAAGTTATGGCAGCGGAAACAAAAACATAAACAACATGGATCGTTCCTTAGGACCAAGATCAGGGCACACATTTAACAATCTATGCATTAAATACAAATCTGTAGAAAATCAATTTAAAGTTAAGAAACCATACCCACGTTTGGAGGCTCCTCCAACTTTAACCCTAAATGGGTTTCACTACCGATCCAAGGGTAGGATCAAACCACCATTAGTCCACACGAAGATAACCCTAAGGAAGTAAATAGGGATTTGCTAGATCCTCTTTAGCCTTAAGAACCAAGAAGAAATAAAAAAGTATCTGATTCAAACCAAAAAAGGCCATCTAGCATGGGAGAAAGAAAAAGGGGCTGGAATATTTCATTTCAATGATTGAGTGAATTGATTATTTAATTCACAAAGTGTTGCACTTATAGTGTGCACACTTAGCCCTATTCCATCATGGAATAGGCTTGGGCACCAACCCAAACACCCCTTGTATCCAAACAGCCCCATTTAGATATTTTAATTTTAATTTTTAATTGTCATTATCTCAATTAAATTAAATTAATATATATATATATATATATATATATATATATATATATATATATATATAAACATTTAACAATAATGATAATTTATTTAAATATATAAGAACACATATTTAAACGTAATCTCACTTATTTAATTTTAATATCAAATTAAATAAAGGATACAACCTCAGCAAATTTAATTGCATTGTGAGATTACCAAAATACCCTTTTGCCTAAAAGACAAAAATGCCCTTCTTATAAACTGGCTCTTAAATTATCTTCTATGTGTGTGACCCGTAGGCTCCTGATCATACCGGTAGTGTGTAGTATCACAATTAACACCCATTAATCGTCCCACTACACACAGACCAACATTAGCCCCTAGCAAGGCATCATGGCCACCCGATAGATTCGGATTCAGCGAAGCAGCTACTTGTCAACGATATGGTTATCGTACAATCCAATCCTTTCATCATTCGTTATCTCGACGAGACCGAGGCATAGAAATAGTGTCAGCCTCAGTTACTCTCGATATTATGTATTCAGTTATTAGACCAATGACCTGAATTATAAATTGGATCGAGCAATAACTCAATCCCACTATGGCCACAATTTTAGTGTCATTGCCATTTACTGAATTGCGCCGTGAGATAACTTCTCCCATACTCGGGAGTGATGAATCCTCTGTCAATCCACCATAGTCTTGATACACTCTTTGATGCAGCCAAACACTATCGTATTGATACCTCTGAATAGAACTGGGTTAGGCTAGTGTTAAACTACACCAATCGGTGCACAAGGCACTCTGGTGATCTCAAGTCTAAGGATCACATGTACCACCATTTGTTAAAGGATTTGTTCCATAAACATTAGGGTTACCATCCAAATGGAATCATCTGGTGAGTCAGTCTAGTGAACTTGCCTACAGTAAGCACCCATGTGTTGCACCAAGTTGTCACCAAACAACCTTGACAAGTGAGATCATTCACTACCTTTCGATAGGGTCGTTCAACACTATGATAGCCTTACCGTATTATCTGTGCCCTTACTTCAGCATAATATTAGGGCTATGGACATTTCTAGAATGGCCACCATATGTGCTTGATGCACGTTTCCTACAACATGCAATATGTAGCAAGTATACTAGTTGCACAAGTAATAGAGTGATGAGTGAGTATCGTTCCCACAAGGATTGTTGCTAAGCGCTAAGTTTTCTACCGTTTTCAAGTTGAAGCAATCGAATTCTTTTGGATTAAAGGGAGTAATTTAAACTATAACTAAAACACAATTTTACTAAAATAAAATTAAACTATGAAAGCAAGATTTAAAATGGGATAAAATCAATTCAAAAAAAGGGGTAGGATTTTGACTTCATTCGGACTCTATGAGTTAAACTTAAAGAAATAAACTAAATTCATATTCATATGCATTGATTGTAAATCGAACTCTCTAAAGTGTCCAACATACCTTCTCAGGCTATGTTGTCCTACTCTTCCCTATTAACCTTCCACACCCAACAAAATGAAAGTTAATAAATCTAAGCTCATTAAGCACAAGAATCCTAGATTGATTTCATTGGTTCTTGAATCTATCTCTAGCATCCAATAATACAATGGTGATTACCCAAGATGCTTAACATGAATTATCTCTCAATCTCATCATGTTCATCACATACAAACAATAAATACAGAATAATCACACAATCAAAGCAAAATCATATGAAATTAATAATCATCAACTTTCTAACCCATTAGAATCCGAACTACATCAAAACCCTAACACTAAAAAGGTTAGTTCATGGCTAAATCAATAAAATAATTAAAAGAAATGAAAAACTCCAAGTTCAGCGTCATGGAAACAAGAGAAAAGGAAAAGAATCTTCCTAATTGATGAATCCATTGATTTCACCTTGAATCTTCACACTTTGTTAATCCAAAATCACTCAAAAATGAATCTAAGAAAATGTAAAAACTGCTGTCTATCTCTCCACGAATGCCTTAAACAAAAAGACTAAGTATTCCTTTTATACCTCGCCCAAAATCTTACAACTTAGCCTAAAAACGAAACTGTGCGTTTTGCAAAAAGTGGAGTATGCAAACTTCGCCGCGATGAAGAAGGATTCTCGTCGCAGCGACAAAGGAGCTGAATCTGATGTGTCACTAGCCCATTACGCCGCGGCGAAGCTTCTTGAAGAATTCTGAAATTCCAAAATTACCCTTCGCTTGCTTCTGAGTCCAAAAACTCCAAATCTGCCTTTATTCGCACAAAATTTCCATTTTAACCTGAAACACGAAATGTAAGGAATTAAGTATCAATTCAGGCAAAAATAGACTAAGGAGTATCTAACATTTGACCTAAGAGCTTAAATCAAATAGCATAATCTTCGGATTATCAAATACCCCAAACTAAGGACATGCTCCTCCCTGAGCATCAGGTGCAAAACAAGATAAAAGAAAAACACAAATGCTCAAAAACACAAAACAGAAAATAACAAAAATTAAATAAGAGAAACAAAAGACTCGACTCACAAAACAACTGCCTAGAATTTATACCAATCTCAAAAGTTGTTGCAAAATTATTAAAAGAAAAATGTTTAACACTCCAAGAAGTTATAAGTTGCATCGACTTTCTTTCTCAATTGGTCCCCTGAGTAGGTAATCCCCACTTCAATCCACCTTCCGACTTCCCGGATTATTTTATGCAGGAATGAAAAGTTTATCAAATGGTGGCAGACTCCATAAGCCTAAATATCGAACTACTCTCCACTAATGAGGACTAGACAAAGATAAGAATTAGCAGGTCTTTATAAGCTTGTAACGCTAGGCTCGGGAAGTGGGTTCCAAGAAAAAGGATAGGAAATACAAAGTAAGAGAACTCGGTTTTCCTCATGCAAACACTCAAATCAAATCAAACCTCACTTCTTCTCAACCACCAATCAACGTGTCCACTAATTTACACCCCTCAAACTTGTATCTTTCTTATTTCTAATACCATAAATGCGCGGGTCTAAGGTGTACGTGGCATTGTTAAACCAGAGGTCGCCAAGTACTGCTAGGCAATTTTTAAGGTGGTTACTGGTTTCCAGTCGAGATACCCTTAAACTTGGCAAAAGAATATATATATATATTTTTTTGTGAAGGGAAAGAAAAATTTAAACAATCAAGACAAATCCATTGAATTAAGGTGAACTACCTCTTTTATTTTTATTGCCCTTCTCACAACCCCTAAACTATTCTTTTAGTCAATTCGTACAACTCTTCCCTTTCTTTGTGTTTGCATTAGGATCGAATTCTCCTAAGGGTACGACAGAGTGTTTAGGGTACAAGGATCAGACAATTTTTGGTTAGCCAAGAAAAATAAAGCAATAATGATTCATACGGCTCAAAAGGACGACTAGGGACAATTTCATTCCTGGGTTGGCTAGAAAGGCTCAAACGTTCCAAAAAGAATTCCTAAATCATCTCCTCAACCATGTCTAATCCTAGAATTTCGCCTCAAGCACTTCTCTACTAGGTTCTAGAGTCCACCAACATTATCAAAACTTTAGCTAAGTACATAAAATGAATCTAAGCATGCCGCAAAAAAATGAAAATAGTGGTTGAACCACTCAACAAACCTCAATCAAAATTTCAGTCAATAAACCTAAACTTGAAGCAATGCTTAACATTTCTTAACAATAAAAACGCAACAGTCCAATTCGCATAATTGATTTATACAATTCATCATCGGCAAAAACAATCAAACCAAAGTAAAATAAACAAAATCAATTTTTTTTCAAATTTTCCTGCCCCTAAACAAAAGATGACATTGTCCCCAATGTCCCATTACGCATAAATTATGAATAGAAAAAAAAAAAAAAACAAAAAATAGGTACTAGGTAGTTCCCTGATTAATCCGTGAAGTTTCGCTCCACAATGCACACCCGATTTGTGACCTTTTCATCACCCAACATCTGTCAAAACAATTGAAACTATGGTGTCCACTAGGTTAGAAAAATTTTCAGACTACTATGAAAGTATTACAACCTAATCTCGTCCTTGCACAACTACAAATTACAAGAAAATGAAATAACTAAAACAACTACCACAACCCAAAATAAAATATAAACCAAGTTTAATGTTTGAAATAAAAAAAAATCAACTAAAAACAAATAAAAATAAAGAAAAACAAAACAGGTGTTCCGGTGCTCATTCTTCGCCTCCCTCGTCTTCCTCTTCTTCCTCTTCCGACTCTGAGCCTATCCACTCATCTGAATCCCAGTCGGCCCATTGAAATCCTAAAGTGTCAACGTTGAGCTTGTTAAAGCTACTCTTCTACATCTCATACATCATCTGGGCCTGCTCAGCCAACCACTCATGACGTTTTGCCATCTGTTTCATCATACTCATCATCTGCTGCATCATCTCCTTCTCTGTAGCTATGGAGTTGGAGGATGTGACAGGGCCTTGTGTGGTTCTCTGCCGTTTTGTTCCTGCCCTTGGTTACTCAGCTTTTGGACGTTCAAGATGCTTCTAAAAATAATCTGAATCGAGGATAGGGGCAACATGAAGGCGTTGCTCATCACTTCCACCTTGGCTCCCGCTCTAATGCACAAGGCTGTAATGAGATGTGGGAAAGAATAACTTGATCGCCTTGGTTTGGCGGCATGTTGGATGTTGTTAAAGATAATTCGTCCCACATTTGTACTCTTTCCTATGGCAATAGCATAAAGCAATAATGCCTTCTCGTAAGTTACCGTGCTATAGTGTGTTTCCAGCATCAACCTCGCACTAACAAAATACTGCCACAGTCGCGCCACCGGTGTTAAAGAAGTTCCCTTAATGGTCTTCTTTTGTTTCTTCGACACTACCCAAGTTGCATACGGTTTGGCAATGACTGGAAGAATGATACTATCCTAAAACTGTGATGCCTTAAACCTTGCGAACTCATCCTGATAAAGCCTAGGCAGGTTATAAAACTCATTGATCACATCTTCTGTAAACGACATGCACGTCAATCCCTTTAACAAATGCGGTACCCTCTTCACAACCCGGGAGATTGGCATAAAACTCCCTTACTAGCGGCTTTATAGCCGGTTGTGTAGGAGCACTCATAAACAGTTCCTACTTTCTCCCTCGACTCTAATCCAACGCTTGACTTGTGGTCAATCCGCGCTCAGGAATAAGGCCCTTATCTTTTCTTTCCTTTTCCTTTGCCCTTGTATGGAACCTTAACCTTGGGTGCCATTTTCTATAATTCAAATAACAGTGCAACCCAAAAATTCAAGCCTAGGGTCCCCTCAACAAACAAATCAAACCTAGAAAAGACAATTGAAAACACTTCCAAAAGTTCGCAATCAGACCCCCAAACTACGATTTCTCCAAATTCAACAAAACATTCCAAAACTCAAAACCCACACTCCTCAATATCACAAAATGCACAATCAACTCTTCCTCAACAAAAGCGAACTCACAATCACCCAAAAATTCGCAACTCAACCAAAAATAATTTTTTTAGATCTACACCTTAAAACTTGAAATTGTGTGAAAATGAGTTTAGGGAACTTGAGATCTTACCAATACTAAGGATTATTCACCACCAATTTACCCATAATCAGCCCAGATTGGAAAGCCCCAAATTTCTTAAACCTGAAATTTTCGTGAAATTTTCGAAAAATTTGTTGTTGAAATGAGTTGTTTTGGTGTTTAGGAGGGTTAAAGAGTGGAAACTTTGGTTGGGAAAGCACTTGGGAGGCAAAGGATTGAAATTTGAAAATTTTTCTCTCAAAAGGATATGAAAAGTCGCGTGAAAAATGAAAACTCAAAGTGAGTATTTATAGAAAACAGTATTCGTCGCGGCGAAGAACAAGCTTTTTCGTTCTTAGAACCCTAATTTGAAACCTAGGTTTGGCCGCGGCGAAGAAAAATACTTCGCCGGGGTGAAACATTACCGTGGCTAATCGCCCTGGCGAAGAAAAAATCTTCGCCGCGGTGAAATTACCTTAGAGGAATTTCGTCCAACCTGTTTCGCCGCGGCGAAGAATAATTCTTCGCCGGGGCGAAAACTTACAGTAGCTGCAACAAATTTCAGGTTGCTTCGCCCCGGCGAAGAACAATCTTCACCGCGGGGAAGTCTGGGACTTTTCAAAACTTATTTTTACACCATGTGCTTCGCCGCGGCGAAGAATACTTCTTCGCCCCGGCGAAGTTTGGAGCATTTTCTTTCCTTGCATTAGCTGAAAACTTCACCTGAAACACCCAAAAACACAAATTAAAATTCATTAAAATTCATCAAACTTCAAACACTTTCAAAAACACTGAAATAAAAAAAATAGAAGAACACAATTTTAAAACACTTGGGTTGCCTCCCAAGAAGCGCCTGTTTATAGTCTGTAAGCTTGACTCTCTCAATTTTTCACGTCAGCATATCAAGCCGTATTGGGATGGATTTGCAACTCATCACCCCATCAATGAATGGCTTCAATCTTTGTCCATTGACTGTAAAAGTGCCCTTTTCTTCATGTGTAACTTCCACTGCTCCGAATGAGCGAGTTCTTGTAATCGTGAATGGTCCGGAGCATCAAGACTTAAGTTTTTCGGGGAATAGCCTAAGTCTAGAATTGAACAACAACACTCTTTGCCCCACTTCAAAATTCTTCTTCCTGATATGCTTGTCATGCCACCTTTTTGTCTTTTCCTTGTAAATTCGAGCATTTTCATATGCTTCGAGACGGAACTCATCGAGTTCGTTTAAAGTCAGCATCCTTTCCTCCCCAGCAGCTCTTAAATCCCTATTTAGCTGTTTGACTGACCAGTATGCTTTATGCTCAAGTTCCACCGGTAAGTGACATGCTTTCCCATAAACCATCCTAAAGGGGGACATACCAATTGGATTCTTAAATGCAGTTCGGTTGGTCCATAATGCATCATCCAATTTCCATGACCAATCCTTCCTAGATGCATTAACTGTCTTTTCTAAAATGCCTTTAAGCTCTCTATTAGACAGTTCCATTTACCCGCTCGTTGGTAAAGCGTTGCAACTCTATGTGTCACTCCATATCTACCCAACATTGCATCTAATTGCCTATTGCAAAAGTGAGAACCTCCATCACTAATAATTGCCCGTGGTACCCCAAACCTTGAGAAAATATGTTTTCTCACAAAGTTAATCACTACCCTAGCATCATTAGTCGACAATGCAACTGCTTCTACCCACTTCGACACGTAATCCACGGCTACTAAGATATATGTGTTCCTAAAAGCATTTGGGAAGGGACCCATGAAATCAATCCCCCACACATCAAAAAGCTCAACCACCAGGATGTTGTTCAATGACATCTCATCTCTTTTTGAAATATTACCACTCCGTTGACATTGGTCGCACTCTTGAATCATCCGAAAAGAATCCTTAAAGAGGGTTGGCCAATAAAACCCCGATTGTAGAACCTTGGCTGCTGTCCTAGTTCCTCCAAAATGGCCACCTACTTCCCTCTCGTGACAATGCCGTAGAATGCTTTTCATCTCCTCCTCCGGGACATATCTCCGTATCACTTGGTCAGCACAGTGTCTGTATAGAAATGGCTCTTCCCAAAAATAGTACTTCAAATCTGAGAAGAATTTTCTCTTTGTTTGGAACGTCATACCACTTGGGAGCACCCTTGATGACAAATAATTTGCAAAATCTGCATACCATGGTGCTTCATCCACTCTCATCAACTTCTCATCCGGAAAGCTTTCTCCAATTGGGATTTCCTCCACATTTCCCTGAAGTGGTCTCTCAATTCTCGACAAGTGATCTGCCACCACATTTTCTGACCCCTTCTTATCGCGAATTTCTAACTCAAACTCCTGAAGCAATAGGATCCATCTAATGAGCTGAGGTTTCGCTTCTTGCTTTGCCAATAGGTGCCTAAGTGCTGAATGGTCTGTGTAGACGATCACCTTTGCACCTAACAAATACGAATGAAATTTGTCAAAAGCAAAAACCACAGCCAACAATTCTTTTTCAGTGGTGGTGTAATTCAATTGTGCATCAGTGAGTGTTTTGCTAGCATATTGAATTACATGCAACATTTTGTTCTTCCGCTGTCCTAACACTACCCTTAATGCAAAATCACTAGCATCACACATTAATTCAAATGATAGTCCCCAATCGGGAACTGCAATAATAGGTGCAGATACTAATAATTTTTTAAGGCTTAGAAAGGCATGCATTCATCATTAAAATCAAACACAATATCTTTATTCAATAAATTGCAAAGGGGTTTAGAAACCTTAGAAAAATCCTTGATGAATTGTAACATCTGCTGAAAACTAGTACAATGCATGCATAATAACAATAGAAAATTGGGCCCAAAGTTTTCTTTTCATTACAATTCATATGTCTTTTATACATAAAGAGTATTGTTTACAAAAATGCATTTTAAAAGACCAAACAGGGGAAACAGTGTAGCTATTGCTCCTCGCTTGCCGACGCCCCTCCGACCGCATCAACACCTAAAACCTGCATCCACAAAGGAAAATAACGGGGTGAGCACAAAATAATGCTCAGTAAGTAAAACCCTCTATCTGTCTCTCCCCGTATGTATAACTCTTAATTCTTTCCTCACACTATTTCTGATTCTATCTCTGTTTCTACTAAACATCATGGCCTCATCTTACCGGAGGTACCGCCGGATGGCGTTCACACAGCACCATCTCACTTTCCATGACTATTGGGTGGAATTCACATAGTACCAACCTGTTCTTAGTGACTACCGAGTGGGGATCACAAAGCACCAACTCGGTTTTCCTAACTGTCGGGTGGAGATCACCTAGCACCTACCCGTTCCTCATGATTTTTGGGTAACGATCACCAAGCATTAACCCGTCTCTAGTCACTATCGGGTGATGGTCACAAAGCATCAACCCACTTCTACTAAATGTCGGATGATGATCACAAAGCATCAACCTACATATCTCTTAACTAACCGGGTAGTGGTCACAAAGCATCTACCCATCTCTACTACTCATCGGGTGACGATCACAAAGCATCGACCCATCTCTAAGGCTATTCGGGTGGTGATCACAAAGCATCAACCCGATTCCCATAACTATCGGGTGATGATCACAAAGCATCATCCCAACTATACTACTCTTCTAATTCACTCTATTGTAGTATTTTTCAATTCTCTCTACCCTTAGAGTAGTTGTATTCACCAAGCTCTCTACTCATAGAGTAATTGCATATACAATTTTCCTACACTTTCTTAGGTCACTTTTCCATGTACAACTAGTACCTATGGATGGTTTAACTTCACCATTGCACTTATGAGATGCCAACATGCAATGTTGCAAGAATTAAGGTTCACTACTCACACTCAAACCTTTATTAGGCATTTCATCAAACAACTCATGTGCACTATAAAAATCTATTATAGTAATGATTCTAACACTTTTTCTAACCATCCAAAATGGGGAAAAACCCCTTCACAAAGCCATAAAACCTGTCAAACAAAACACTTCTAAAAAGGGATCCATAACACCCCTTCAATTTCATCTCAAACTACCTTTCCAACCCAACAACTCATTTCTCATATTTGCAAGATGTAAGCATTCTTAAGGCATAGAAATCTCTATTTAAACCTCCATACATGGCATATTACATGTACATCACATACATACATCATTTCTATCAAAACCCTAATCAAGAAAATTCATAAATCTCAACTTGGGTTGGGTTTTACTTACCTTGTTATGGAGAGACTTCACCAACTCTTCCTTTCACTTGGTTTGCTTGACCTTTTTCTCTACTCTTAACCAAAAGAATAAAAACTCTCAAACTTCAATATAACCTAAAACTCACAAATCACACAACTTAAGTAGGAATCCTTACCTTAGGAAGCCTTAGGTTGCTTTTCTACCCCAAATCACTTCAAAAACCCCTTGAAATTCCTTGATCAAAAGAAAAGAGGAGTTGAGAGGAGCAAAGATAGAGAGTTGCGTTTTTGGAGAAGAAGAATGAGGGGTTTGCTAATTCTAATTCCTTTTAATGAAATTTATACCAAAGCATTCCCATTTTGCCCTTACTCTTCTTTGGGAATTCCATCTATATCCTTTGATTCATTACAAACTCACCCCCAAATCAACATATTCTCCATGAAAAATCCTTACAATTAACTCCCCACTTTTCCCTGCTAATTAGGGGGTAGAATGGTCAAATTGCCCTTAGGGAAGAAAATATCTAAAACTTAACCAACATTTTATTCGGACTGTCATTGCGTGGCCCGTCCCGAGAGTTTCCGTGGTTTCAACACATCTTCGCGCGGAAGATGAAGAAACTCGTCGCCGCGGCAAAAGCTGTCCAGAGTTTCCCTGTGGTTTCAACACATCTTCGCGCGAAGATTATCCTCGCCCTAGGAAGCTTGGTACATTAAACTTCTTCTATTTTCAACCAATTTCAGGGCAAACATTCAACACAACACTCAACCAAACAAAATTACCAAAACCAACTCAAAAAAGAGCGAAAGAAGAAACAATAACAACGTACCTCATGCGGGGCGTTACATGAATCGTCTATAAAACCCTGCATGCCCCAAGAAACTTCGGACCGCTTTGACATTCGGTGGTGGTGGCAGCTTCTCAATCACTTCTGTCTTTGCTCGATCAACTTCTATTCCGTCCTTTGAAATCCTATGGCCGAGCACTATTCCCTCCTGGACTATGAAGTGACACTTCTCCCAATTGAGGACCATGTTCGTCTCCTTACATCGCTGCAAAACAAGAGAAAGATTTGTTAGACAACTATCAAAAGACGAACCAAAAACTGAGAAGTCATCCATGAAGACTTCTATGAACCGTTCCACCATGTCTCCAAAGATCGACATCATGCATCTCTGGAATGTTGTTGGTGCATTGCATAACCCAAAAGGCATCCTTCGGTAAGCAAAGGTGCCATAGGGGCAAGTAAAGGTCGTTTTCTCTTGATCCTCAAGAGCAATGACAATCTGCTTGTATCCTGAATACCCATCCAAGAAACAATAATAGGCATGTCTTGCCAACCTCTCCAACATCTGATCAATGAAAGGCAGTGGAAAATGATCCTTCCTTGTCGCCTCATTCAATTTCTAGTAATCAATGCACACTCTCCAGCCCGTCACCATCCTAGCTGGTATCAATTCGTTACTCTCATTCCTTACTACCGTGATACCTCCCTTTTTTGGAACCACTTGTACCGAGCTCACCCATGGACTGTCGAAAATAGGATAGATAATCCCTGCATCTAAGAGTTTCACCACCTCCTTTCTCACCACTTCCTTCATCAAAGGATTCAATCTTCGTTGTGGTTGCACCCTAGGCTTAATATCATCCTCCATGAGTATCTTATGCATGCAAAATGATGGCGAGATGCCTCTAATGTCCGAAATTGTCCATCCAATTGCTAGTCTATGTTCCCTCAACACCTTAATCAATCGCTCTTCCTCCAATTTACTCAATCCTGAACTAATGATCACTAGGAAGGTTTCTGAGTCCCCAAGATATACATATTTGAGGTGGGAAGGTAAAGGTTTCAACTCAAGCTTTGGAGGTTCTTCATTTTTTTCCTTTTCCTTCTCTTTTTCAAAATCAAACTCCTCAAATTCTAAATCTTGACTCTCATCAATCGGTTGAAGTGCTTCTAACAACCTAGCACATTCATTACTCGCCAAATCATCCACCTCTACTATTTTGGATTTGGCTATACACGCTTCAAGAGGTAATTGTGGAGTGTTTTCTTCAATAAATTCCACAACCAATTTATCCACCACATCGACACTAAAACACGAATCCGATTCGGATGGAAACTTCATCGCCTCAAAGACATTGAAAGTTACTGTTTCATCTTGAACTCTCAACAGTAACTTTCCTTCTTGCACATCTATTAGTGCTCTCCCCGTGGCCAAGAATGGTCGGCCCAAAATGAGAGGAATTTCCTTATCCTCTTCCATATCCAGAACCACAAAATCAGCTGGAAAATTACCTTATCCACCTTCACCAACACATCCTCCACTATCCCCCTCAGATGTTTTATGGACCTATCTGCTAGTTGCAATGACATGGTCGTTGGCTTCAGTTCACCAATTCCCAATCTCCTGAAAACAGAAAAGGGCATTAAATTAATACTAGCACCTAGATCACATAAAACATGATCAAACATAATATCTCCTATGATGCAAGGAATAGTAAAACCCCCTGGATCTTTGAGCTTCGGGGTTAACTTCTTTTGGAGAATGGCACTGCACTCCTCCGTAAGCATTACCGTTTCCTCATCTTCTAGCTTTCTTTTGTTCGGAAGGATTTCCTTAAGGAACTTTGCGTAGCTCAGCATCTGCTGGAATGCATCTGCAAAAGGAATGTTAATATGCAATTTTTTAAAAATTTCAATAAATTTTGAAAACTGCTTATCCTGATTTTTTTCTTCAGTCTCTAAGGAAAAGGCACGGGTGGAGTGTGATGTGCCAACTCTGGTGGTATCTCAGGGAATGGCAATTTCTCCTTCTTCTTTTGCCTTTCATCCTTCTTCTTGTTCTCTTACTCCAAACCATTTGGTTTCTCATCAACTACAATCTCTTCATCAACTTCCTTTTAAGATTCTTTCTTTCTAGCTTTTTCAACCTCTTCCAAAACTGTCCCACTCCTCAAAATTATGGCATTTGCTTGCTCACGTGGGTTAGTCACTGTATTGCTTGGTAAGGAACCCTACGGTCTCTCATTTAACTTTTTGGCCAATTGGCCCATCTGTACCTCAAGATTTCGAATGGACGCCCCTTGATTTCTGAAATTCGTCCTCGTCTCATTCATAAATCCCATGGTCTCCTGCATAAATTTCCCAAACATGTCTTCCAACTTTGTCACTCTTGGATCTCCCGGTTGATTATTCACCCCTGGTTGGTTATTCGGCACTGTCTTTTGGTTCCATTGATTATTTTGCTAGTTCTGATTGCCCCAAGCCAGATTTGGATGATTTCTCCACCCCGGATTGTACATGTTGGAATATGGGTTGTTTGGTTGGGATTTCCTACCAAGTAGTTCACTTACTCCGATGATGAAGATGACGAAGCAAATGTGTTCCCCACTTGACACTCGTTGCTCACATGGTTTCCTACACAAAAATCACAAGTTAGTTGAGGTGCTTGAATAGAGTTTACCTGCATACTTCCCAACTGTTTCTAAAGTGCCGTGAGTTGGGCTGAGATGGCTGTGAAGGCATCAACTTCATGAAGACCCATAGATTTTCTTGGTATTGCTCTCTCATTTGGTCTTTGATAGTTGTTGCTTGCCAAAACCTCAAGCAACTCATAAGCCTCCTTTGGTGTCTTATTCTGCAAAGTTCCTCCCGATGCTGCACCACCATGGTTTGCACGTTATCCATCAGTCCATTGTAGAAAGTTTAGACTTGAAGCCAAACTAGCAACCCATGGTGTGGACATTTCCTCATCAATTCCTTGTACCTCTCCCAAGCCTCATACAATGACTCGGATTCATCTTGTAGAAATGATGTGATATCATTTTTCAGTTTTGCTGATTTTGCTGGAGGAAAGAACTTGGTCAGGAATTTTTGTGCTAGATCATTCCAAGTTGTGATAGTCCCCGCTGGTAGTGCCATTAACCACCCCTTAGCTTTATCCCCCAATGAGAATGGGAATAACCTCAACCTAATGGCGTCATCTGACACTCCGTTCGACTTGAAGGTGTCACAAATTTCTAAGAAGTTTGCAATATGCTGATTCGGATCTTCCTTCAAATCACCATTAAACCTTACTGACTGCTGGATCATCTAAATGATTGCCGGCTTAATCTCAAAGTTGTTGGCTTGGACCGTAGGCCTAGTAATACTTGACCCACTGCCATTAACCGTGGGAACTGAGAATTCCCTTAGTGTCCTGTTTTCTAGTTCTGCCATTTCAACAACTATTTCTTCTGTTCCAACCACTATGTCCTCTTTTTCTCTTCTCTCTCTGTTAAGTCGTCTAGCGGTTCTCTCAATCTCAAGATCAATAGGAACCACTGGCTAGCGTCTTGCTTTTTGCATAAACTGCACATAATTAATGAAAGAAAGTGAAATCACAAACCAACTGAAAATTGAAAACAAAAATTAAAACTTCAATCTAGCTAACTATAGAAAAACTCAATCCTCGGCAACGGCGCCAAAAACTTGATGCGCATTTCCTACAACATGCAATATGTAGCAAGTATACTAGTTGCACAAGTAATAGAGTGATGAGTGAGTATCATTACCATGAGGATTGTTGCTAAGCACTAAGTTTTCTATCGTTTTCAAGTTGAAGCAATCGAATTCTTTTGGATTAAAGGGAGCAATTTAAACTATAACTAAAACAAAATTTTACTAAAATAAAATTAAACTATGAAAGCAAGATTTAAAACGGGATAAAATCAATTCAAACAAACGGGTAGGGTTTTGACTTCATTTGGACTCTATGGGTTAAACTTAAAGAATTAAACTAAATCTATATTCACAAGCATTGATTGTAAATCGAACTCTCTAAAGTGTCCAACATACCTTCTCAGGCTATGTTGTCCTACTCTTCCCTATTAACCTTCCGCACCCAACAAAATGAAAGTTAATAAATCTAAGCTCATTAAGCACAAGAATCCTAGATTGATTTCATTGGTTCTTGAATCTATCTCTAGCATCCAATAATACAATGGTGATTACCCAAGAAGCTTAAAATGAATTATCTCTCAATCTCATCATGTTCATCACATACAAACAATAAATACAGAATAATCACACAATCAAAGCAAAATCATATGAAATTAATAATCATCAACTTTCTAACCCATTAGAATCCGAACTACATCAAAACCCTAACCCTAAAAAGGTTAGTTCATGGCTAAATCAATAAAATAATTAAAAGAAATGGAAAACTCCAAGTTCAACATCATGGAAACAAGAGAAAAGGAAAAGAATCTTCCCAATTGATGAATCCACTGATTTCACCTCGAAACTTCACACTTTGTTAATCCAAAATCACTCAAAAATGAATCTAAGAAAATGTAAAAACTGCTGTCTATCTCTCCACGAATGCCCTAAACAAAAAGACTAAGTATTCCTTTTATACCTCGCCCAAAATCTTACAACTTAGCCTAAAAACGAAACTATGCGTTTTGCAAAAAGTGGAGTACGCAGACTTCGCCGTGATGAAGAAGGATTCTCGCTGCAGCGACAAAGGAGTTGAATCTGATGCGTCACTGGCCCATTTCACCGCGGTGAAGCTTCCTGAAGAGTTCTAAAATTCCAGAATTGCCCTCCGCTTGCTTTTGGGTCCAAAAACTTCAAATATGCCTTTATTCGCTCAAAATTTCCATTTTAACCTAAAACACGAAATGAAAGGAATTAAGTATCAATTCAGGCAAAAATAGACTAAGAAGTATATAAAATCCAGCCTAAAAGCTTAAATCAAATAGCATAATCCTCGGATTATCAGTGCTCATAGGGTTCTCACTATCAAGATTTGAAACACTTGATACCAATGTCGCGAGCAACGCACTAACGAGCATAATAACACCTACCAACCCAGTTATCATGACTCGACCTCGCGCATCAATGCTCACATCGGAGGAGCTGCACAAGCAACAGACTTGCGAACTCATTTGCTCGAGATACAACTTAACAGAGCCAACTAGGGAAACCAAAGTGAAGATTTGGATTGCATGCAAAAGATGCTTGATGATCTAAAAGCTTGCCAGAACGACCTGGTGGAGGAAATAGTGAGTTTCCCCTTTATGAAGGAAGTTTGCCAAGCCATACTCCCACAAGGGTTCAGGGCACCAGAGAGCAAGTTCGATGGGAGAGGTGACCCTAAAGATCACCTCGATAACTTTAATAACTTGATGGAGCTACACTGTAATGCTTTCTCTCTCTAGCTAGTATACTCATAAAATAAACAGTAAAACTCATATAGATAGGAAAATCTATACATGTAAATGAGTATACAAAAGTTGGGCCCATTTCTTCTTTTTACACAAAACTATACATTAAGAAAATAAGTGCTCAAAATAAACTTGATAGTGGTTGCGAGACCATTCCGCTCATGACGTTCCCTCCGACCGCATCTTACCTCCTACCTATAAAAACATTGAAAACAATAAGGTGAGCACTGATTGCTCAGTAAGTAAACCTGCTAAGCTACTCCTCTCTCTCCGTTGTTCAAATTCTAAATTTCTTTCCTTACAAACATTTCTCTCTTCTTCTCTGTTCTTTTCTATTCTTTCTCTATTTTTTTATGTTCTTTCTCTCTCTGCTTTTTCTGTGTTCTAGTTTCTCACTTACTGACATGTAAGCACCACTAGAGAAACTAATTCTGAATAATATAAATGACATGATGCATGTGCATAAATGCATACAAGAATGCATTTTCTTTTCTATTGCTCTTCTTTCTTTCTTTTCTGTGTTCTATGCTTTCTTTCTGTATTCTATTCTTTCTTTCTTTTTGTTCTTTTTTTATATTCTTTCTTTCTTTCTATTCTTTCTTTGCCGATCAGACTCGATTGAGTGTACTATTATGTGAGTGGGTACAGTCCCCATCTACATGCACTTCTAACGGACTGTACTATTCTTCTTTCTACTCTGTAGCCGCTCGCTGAAAGCGGCATGCATGTAGGTATATTCTTTTGGTACAGTTCTCATCCACGTGCACTTCTAACGAACTATACACTTTCTTCTTTCTAATTTTGAGGCTGCTCACTGAAGGCGGAGTGCATGTGAGGCTATTCTCTTCTGTCACTCACGGGTTCCTCATTGCAACAACCCGTTCTTTCCTTCTTTCAAAGCATTCGTTAATAGCCTTTCTTTCTTTCTCTTTATTCTTTAAGTACTCATACATATGTATATGTATGCATGTAGATGGCTCATGCTTGTTATTTTTTCTGAATGCAAATGTTTAAATGCAAGAATGCCAAGTAGCATAAAAATAAGTCATTCTCTACCATCTGTAAGCTCATATCAAGATCACAAGTGAACAAACTCATGCATACATTTCTCTTGGACATTTCATCAAACATATTGCATGCACACTCAAACTCTAATTTGGCTGCACTTCTACTTCTTTCTCAAGCCACCAATATTTGGAGTAAAACTCCCTTAAATCAATACTAAATCTGGCCAAGAAAGTACACTCCATAAATTTCTACTCAAACTCTTTCTAAATTCAACCAAACTTCCATCAATCACCATACAACAAATTCCACTTCTCATGGCTGAATTCTACTCATCAATAAAAATCAATCTCATCAAATATTCTCAAAATCATAACACATACATACATGTAAAAATTCTCTACTCAATTGATTTCTCAAATCATAACTTGGGTTGGATTTACTTACCTTGAAAGTGAGAAACTCAACACTCTAGTCTTCTCTTGACACAACTTTCTTTCTCTTACACCCTATTAACAACAATCATAAGAATTTACCACTTAAAAAAATTAAAACTCATATCTGCGTGCAAGAGTCTTACCTTGAGGCATAGATTGAAAATCTACCTAACTTAGACCAAAATCTATGAATTTCCTTTGAAAATTGATTGAAGGAACTTGAGAGAATTTGGGTAGAGAGTGGCATGAAAGGCAAAGAAGAATGCCTAGGGTTTCATCTTAATCTCTTAATATAACAAAAAGTTACTCATGGCTTCCCATTTTACCCTTACAGTTTCCATGAAATTCCATCTATGTCCCTTAGTCAATTACCAAAAAGTCCTCATTCCATTGCATTCTCCATGACATTCTATCTCTTTTCACTCCCCACACTTTCAACTAATTATGGGTGGAATAACCATTTTGCCCTTGAGCAAGATTTTCCCCAAAATCATTAAAATTTCCAGGGAGTTCTTTGCCCCGGCAAAGCTGCCTATTTCTTCCACGAGTTTGGGCAGAATGTACAATGTCGCGATGACAAACTTCCTTTTGTTAGAGTAGATGCCCTAGAGCCAATCAATTATTGTAGAATTGACTATTTGTAATAATGTTCATTGATCAATAAAAGGACATTTTATTCTATATCACGTAAATCATAATTGTATGTATTGATATATGTCCTTAGAATGGTAGATCTACGACGAGGGTATCAAGTGCTTCAAATCTTGATAGTAAGAACCCTATGACCATATATGGTGGCCATTCTAGAAACTTCCGTAGCCCTAGCATTATTTTGAAGTAAGGGCACAGACAATACGGTAAGGCTATCATAGTATTGAAAGACTCTGCTGAAAGGCAGTGGCTGATCTCACTTATTAAGGTTGTTCGGTGACAACCTGGTGAACCACATGGGTGCTTACTGTAGGCAAGTTCACTAGGCTGACCCACCAGAGGATTCCATATGGATGGTAACGCCAGTGTCTATGGAATAATCCTCTAACGAATGGTGGTGCATGTGATCCTTAGATTAGAGATCACCGAAGCCCTTTGTGCACCGATTGGTGTAGTTTGACACTAGCCTAACGCAATTCTATTCAGAGCTGTCAATACAGTGGTGATTGGCTCCATTAAGGAGTGTATCAAGACTATGGTGGATAGACAGAGGATTCATCACTCTTGGGTACGGGAGAAGTTATCTCATGGCGCAATTCAGTAAATGGCAATGACACTAAAACTGTGGCCATAGTGGGAATGAGTTGTTGCTCTATCCAGTTTATAATACAAGTAATTGGTCTAGTAACTGAATACACAATATCGAGAGTAACCAAGGTTGACACTATTTCTATGCCTCGGTCTCGTAGAGATAGTGTATGATGAAAGGATCAGATTGTACGGTAACCATATCGTTGACAGGTAGCTGCTTCTCTGAATCCGAATCTATCGGGTGGCCATGATACCTTGCTAGAGGCCAATCTTTGTCTGTGTGGAGTGAAACGATTAATTGGTGTTAATCGTGATACTACACACTACTGGTATGATAAGGAGCCTACGGGTCACACACATAGAAGATAATTTAAGAACCAGTTTATAAGAAGGGCATTTTCGTCTTTTTAGGCGAAAGGGTATTTTGGTATATTTAATTTCTTAATTAAATTAAATAAGTGAAATTATATTTAAATATGTGTTTGCATATATTTAAATGAATTATTGTTATTGTTAAATGTTAATAAATGAAATATATATATATATTAATTGAATTTAATTGAAATAACAATAATAATTAAAATTAAAATATCTTAAAAGGGCTGCTTGGATACAAGGAGTTGTTTGGGTTGGTGCCCAAGCCCATTCCATGATGGAATAGGGTATAGTGTTGCACTATATAAGTGCAACACTTTGTGAAATAAGTGATTTTAATTATTCATTCACAAAGCAAAATATTCCAGCCCCCTTTTCTTCTCTCCCAAGCCAGATTTCTTTACCTTGAATCAAATATTTCATTTGATTTTCATCTTGGTTCTTAAAGGCTAAAGAGGATCGAGCAAATCCCTATTTAGTTCATTAGAGTTATCTTCGTGTGGACTACATTGGTTCGATCCTACACTTGGGTCGGTAGTGAAATCCATTCAGAGACAATCTTGGGGCAGCCTCCAAACGTGTGTATGATTTCTTAAACTTTAAACTGATTTTTCTATACATCCTATTATTATGTATAAACTATAATTTTTGTGCCCTGATCTTAGTTCTAAGGAACGATCTACCATGTAAATTATTTTGTTTTCCGCTACCATAGATGATCGTTTCCTAACACCTTTGCCGCGACGAAGTTTGCAAAGTTTTTCTTCAACAAATTTTCATGCATTCAGCTTGAAATAAAGGCATAAAGACTTTAAGACATGAATAAAATTTCATACCTCATTGTGGGTGTTATAATTCTCCCCCTCTTATAAGAATTTTGTCCTCGAAATTCAAACAAACAACTCCGGATAGCGGTTCTGCACGTCTTGCTCTACCTCTCATGTTGCTTCTTTAACTTTATGATTCCTCCATAGGACTTTCACTAGTGGAATACTCTTGTTTTGCAGCTCTTTCGTCTTTCGATCCAGTATCTGTACTGGTCGCTCCTCATACGCCAGATTCTCTTCTAAGTCCACTTCCTCAACTCTTAATATATGGGAGGGATCATTGATATATCTTCGAAGCATCAAAACATGAAACACATTGTGCACCCTGTCCATACTGGTAGTGCCAACTTATAAGCTACCTTTCCAACTCGTTGCAACACTTCAAAGGGGCCAATGTATCTCGGTGCTAACTTTCCTTTACTACCAAACCACTTTATCACCCACTTCAAACTCTACATCTTTTCTCTTTAAATATGCATAACTCTTTTGTCTATTTTGAGCTTGCTTCATTCTACACTAGAGTAGCTGGACATCTTTTATCATTTTTTGAGTTATCTCCGGCCCAAGAGCTGCATTCAATTAATCTTTCTCTCCTACCTCATCCCAATGTAGTGGAGATCTACATCGTCCACCATACAACCCTTCATAAAGAGCAATCTTAATAGTAGACTGGTAACTGTTATTATAGGCAAACTCCACTAGTGGTAGCATCTCATGCCAAGTCGTTCTATAATCCATACAACATGCTCTCAACATATCCTCAAGTATCTGATTTGTTCTCTCACTCTGGCCATCTGTTTGGGGATGGTGTGCTGTACTAAATGCTAATTGGGCACCCAAGTTTCTCTATAGACTGGTCCAGAAAGCAGACACAAATCTGGAATCCCTATTCGACACTATTGTCTTGGGTACACCATGGAGTCTGACTATCTCTCTGACATAAAGCTAGGCTAACTGATCTAAGGTAGTGCTATCCTTTATTGGGAGAAAATGGGCTGATTTCGTTAATCTGTCTATTGTCACACATATTGCATTATATCCCTTCTGAACTCTTGGAAGGCCTATAATAAAATCCATGGATATACTTTCCCATTTCCATTCAGGAATGCTAAGTGGCTTAAGCAATCTTGATGGTCTTTGATGTTCTGCTTTCACCTGTTGACAAATAAAACACTTACCCACATAATCTCCAATATCTCTCTTCATTCCTAGCCACCAATAACTTTTCTTTAAATCTTGATACATCTTGGTTTCTCTAGGATGAGTAGTATATGGTGTATCATGAGCCTCCGTAAGAATCTTCTTCTTCAACTCAGCATCTTGGGGAATGCATAAACGATTCTAAAAACGGAGGACACCATCTAACAGGTGAACTTCTGATATCTTGCCCTCAAGCACTTGCTGACTTATTTTTTGACACCATTCATTAAGAACTTGTTTCTCTTTAATCTTTTCCACTAAAGTAGCTTGAATGTCTAATCTGGCCAGCTTTCCTAGTATCACCTCTATTTGCTCTTTACACAACTCTTCTATCAATTCTTTCTACATTGTGAGTCGAGACAAATAGGCCTTTCTACTAAAGGCATCAGCTACTACATTGACCTTTCCAAGCTGATACTTAATTTCACAATCATAATCCTTTACTAGCTCTAACCATCTCCTTTGTCTCATAATCAACTCCTTTTTTATGAAAAAGTACTTCAAGCTCTTATGATCCGTATAAATGTTACTCTTTGCTGTATACAAATAGTGCCTCCATATTTTTAATGCAAAAACTACAGTAGCCAACTCTAAATCATGCGTAGGGTATCTCATCTCATACTCTTTCAATTGTCGAGAAGCATAGGCTATTACCCTACCCAACTACATCAATATTGCACCAAGTCCTTGAAATGAGGCATCTGTATAAGTATCATAATCTAGACCCTTATGTGGTAACACAAGAATAGGAGTTATGGTCAATCTTCTCTTTAACTCTTGAAAACTTTATTTACAGGCATTCACCCATATGAAATGAGTTCTCTGTTTAGTAAGAGCTGTAAGCGACTTAGCTAACTGAGCAAATCCTGGTACAAACTGCCTATAGTAGCCTGCTAGCCCCAAGAAACTTATAACCTCCTTTACTGTCTTCGGCTTCTGCCACTCTAAAATTGCTTTCACTTTACTCGGATCCACTGATATACCTCTCTTTGAAACAGTATGGCCCAAGGAGATAACTTGATCCAGCCAAAACTCACACTTAGAAAATTTGGCAAACAACTTCTTCTCTCAAGCGTTGTAGCACAAATCTTAGGTGTTCTTCATGCTCTTCTTCTGTCTTAGAATAAACCAGGATGTCATCAATGAACACCACTATGAATCGATCAAGACAATCCTGGAACACCTAGTTCATTAAGTCTATAAATACTATTGGGGCATTGGTTAACCCAAAAGGCATCACCACAAACTCATAATGCCCATATCTAGTCTAGAAAGTAGTCTTGACAATATCTTGTTCCACAACTCTTACTTGGTGATAACCCGACCTCATATCAATCTTTGAAAACACGGCCACTCCTTTTAGCTGATCAAACAAATCATCTATGCTAGGTAACGGGTACTTATTCTTCACTGTCACTTTATTCAATTCCCTATAATCTATACACATCTGTAGGGATCCATCTTTCTTTTTCACAAATTGCGACTTAAGCGATGATATTCTAAAAACTTGGAGTCAAGAGTCCAGGAAAGGCAGCTTATCTTGAATAAGCCACACCAAAATCCAACTCATTGAGGGTGAAACATCCCCAAGTTGACGTAGCTAAACTTGAAATTAATTTCAAGAAAAAAAAACACGTCGAAGGAAATCGGCCCTAAGCCAGCGACCAAAGAACTCAAAAGGGACAATAAGTCTAAAATCAAAGTTTATTGTTGCATTAGATTTCCTTGCAAAAATCGGATTCAAAATCCCAAATCGACGAAGTTAAACTCGGAAAAATTCAAGAAAAAGCACGTTGGGGAAAATTGGCTTTGAGCCAGCGATGAAAGCTAGAAAAGGACAACAAATCTGAAATCGACACTAAACGTCGCATAAAGATTTTCTTGCAAAAATCTGAAAAGCTCCTAAAGAAGTGAGCTACGCACAACTTGGAGCAAATTCGGCTCCCGAAATTTAACTAGGACGAATTAAATGACTCCGCAAAAATATAACAACCATTGCTCGAAAAAGAAATGGTGAAAAAGTTTTCTTTCATTAATTTAAGCTCGACTACAAACGGGTGATTAAATAGAAGAAAAAAACAAAAACAAAACAAGGAATTCTTTAGGTTAATGGAGGAGTCGGAGCTTCATCCTCGACCTATCCAAGAAGGTCCACACCTTGAGGAAGCGATGGTTTTTCGACAGGAGGACCGATGACTTCCACTCTAAGATCGGGAACCTCGGTTGATGGCACTGTGTTCAGGAGAGTCGGATCCTTGACCTGGGGCTAGGGCTCAACCTCTTCCTTGCTTCTTTGCTTCTTTTGGCCTTTCCTTGGACCTTGCTTTCTCCCTCGGACTCATCCAAGTAAACATAGACCTCCCCATGGGCTTCGACCCTTATCCTTTTGACTTCCTTCTAGTAAGATCGGGGAAAGAAAGAGAAGTCGATTGAAAGATGAGCTTCCCATAATTTTCGGACAAGGAAGACAAATGTTTCCCAGGCTCGGACAGTGATGGCCTCGTTTAGTTCATCGACCTGAAGCTTGAGCTGACTAGCCTCAGCCTTAGCCTCAACCTCAGCCTCTTAGCGACCTTCCACTTCCTGGCCTAGGTCGAGTGAAGACTTTTTGGATTTGTCTTCTCAGCTTGTGGCAGCTTTCTAAGTCAAGGATAGCTTAGAGTTCAGCTTGTTGTTAGCACCCCATAGCTATGCCAAAGTCTCCGCGACCTCTACTGCTTTAACCTCCATCTTGGCCCGGGTAGCCTCGCTCGCTTTAAGTTTGTCAAGGAATTCCCTTTTCTTGACTTGGAAGGTCGCGACTTCCCCCCTAAGCTACTTGAGCTCAGCAAGCCTGGTTTCTTTTTCCTTCTCAGTAAGCTCGACCGTAGCCATAACATCTTCCTTCACCATCTCCGGAGCTTGTTATTTCTGGTGGTTTGCCTCTAAGGTGTCATTGCATTCCTCGTATAGAAGTCTGCTCACCATGGCAACCTGAAAAGAGGAGACGAGGAATCAACAAGAAACAAGAATAACCTGCAAAAAGAAAAGGAGGTGCGTAAACTATCAATACCTTCATCGCATAGCTGCAGGTTAAAGCCAATATCTGGGAGGGAGATGAGTCTCGGACGGTTACGAATGTTCACGGGGTGACACAATACTTGGCCACCGTGGCCCCAACGCTAATGTGGTCGAGAAGTTGGTCGATCAGCCCATCGACTGCGGCTTGGACCACTTCGTCCGTTTCCTTATTCTTTGGTTGAGACGAGCCAAGTATGCTTGCCTCAAGAGCACCTGCCTTGCCAGCAAGAGCAGTTTTCTTCTTGACCAAGCCTTTGGCTGCTTCCTTCCAAAGGGCACCAGCTTACGTGGTGACCTTTTTGCCCAAGCTAATTTGCTGCTCAGATGCTTTATTTTTTCCCAAACCTCCAATTGGTTCAGATGCCTTCTTCGCTGGCCCTTTTTGGGGCTTTGTAATGCTTTTCTCGCCAACTCCTTAGTGGCAATCACGGGCTTCTTTGTGCTTGGGCCTCCCCTAAGCTCGCCATCAACGTGCTTTGAGGTGACAATTTTCATGGGCTGCTTTGTCATTGAGGCAATCAGAGCCTTCGTAGCGGTCGCAGGGGCAGCCGTTTTCTTCTTTTTTGGCTTTTTAGCCCACATATCTGCAAGGAAAAAGGGCAACATAATTAGCAGTCTACTTTGCGCGGAAAGCAAGTGCGAGCAAGCAACAACTTATCTTTCTCCAAAAGCGCTAAGAGATTGGCCTCGTCTTTACAGAAGTCATATGTTTTCAGGTGGGGAAGCATAAAAAGCTCGTTAACGTTGCTCTGACTGTTTGGAAGATCACTGAAACACTGTAGCCTCTGTAAGCTTGTGGATGGAAGATAACTCTACTCGATGTTAACTGTAAAAAAACAAAACAGGAGGATAAGTTAAAGTGTACAGCTCGAGAATAATCCTCGTACGTACACGCAAAGCCCTAGCCTTACTCTCTTCCACAACAAAGACATCGATCTCCCGGGCTTCGTAGAAAAAGAACTGGGAATCCTAGTGTGGAACTTTTTTTGGAACATCAATCAGTCCATTAAAACATACTCTCCTCACTTTGGAGAGGTAATATGTCTGGTCTTGCCCTTTTTTGAGCCTCTACAGGTGGACGACCTTTTCGACGGATGGCTTGCCCAATTTAGCAATCATGTATGCGATGTACATCGCGATAATGATCACGTAAGAGTTGGTAGTTAGTTGAAGAGGAACAATGTCAAGTCGCCTTTGTACGTTGTCAATGAAGTAATGTGGGGGAATGGATACCCTGCACCTAAGAAGAGTCTCGAAGGTAGCTATCCATCCAAGTGGGGGGTTTTTCCGAGAATATTCCCTCAGAATCATCAAGTTAAGCTACAACATATAGACCGCCCTTATGCGTTCAAGGTCCCCGAGGATAATCGAGGATTGTGGTTCTCTTCATAGCCTATGGACTAGAGATGGTGGAGATTAGGCTAGTTGCATCGAAGCACGATCTGACAAGCCCGCAGTGTCTTGGTCTTAGCTTCGAGTGACAAATTCCTTAGAAACCCTGGGGAACACATCCCCAAGGGCTACCGAGCCTACTGGCGAGTTGAACATTCGATTTATTATACAACTGCTAGATGATGACATGGTTGTAACTCGACTTTGGGTACCTAAAAAAAGAAGCAAACATATGTTAGAGCTCGAAATATCGATGACCATTCTACACTCGCTTCTATTTCAGGCATTCGAGATAGCTTGCGCAATGCGGCGAAAATATATGACCAACATGAGATTTCCAAAGACGCACCCAAAAAACCCTACTAAAACCTTAGCACATCCAATATGGCCACTATAGTAGCCACCTTTGGAAGTGAAAAAAAAAAATCAAAGAAACAAAAGAGAATAAAGGAGAGAAGCCTTACCAGAATGGAGAAAGTGCTAGGAACTCGTAAGAAAGATCACCGCGACAATGCAAGAGCAACAGTGAAGAGTAGCAAAAGAGTCAGAATAACTTTTGGAGTGACTATTCTGAGGTTTTTTGCCACCTTTTATAGTGGTTTAAATAGGAGATGAAAAGGCAGGGTTTAATCATGGTTGTCGACTTAACGTCGATCCTTACCCTTCATTTGTCGAGCAATCTCGGCCCTTGGACATGGCCACGTGTCGACCATCCATAGGGAATGACGAACCGTCAAATTGTAGTAATGATAATTGTTGCCGCACATCGCCTCGACTTAGCGTGTGAACAGTTGTCGTCGTCCACGCGTGACGAAACGTTACTGACAAAAGCTGCTGCATTTAATGCAACAGGACACACGAAAATTATCTTTATAACCAGACTTTTCATATTCTGACTTTTGACAAATACCATGGGAGATCCAAGTGTGAGGTACATCAGCCAAGCATAAAGTTGACCATCGGAGCTCGTTTGGGCATGCATTCAGAGATACGTTGTTAAAGCCGAGCTTGGCATCAAATGGAGCAAATAGTCTTTGAAGCCCGAAGCGAGCATTGAACACTAGGGGGCAGATGTTGTGTATGGTTTTTCCGCCAAGCTTGGGCCAACGCGAGGACATAGCTCAACTTAGAATAAGCTCGGCAACAATGATTGATCGACCCAGCATAAGCTCGTTGAGCCGAAGCTCGACCTAGCACAAGCTAGTTGCAGATAGTTTGAGAAATCATTCAATCAACCTCTAAATTATTTTAGATCTCAGATATTACAGGCATGATTAGATCAACCATGATCACTGCGCAATCACAGCACCCAATCGTGAGAATATCGGAATTGTGATTCAGATCAATTGTAATCCCCTCAATTTCACTTTTTTTTTTTGTATCAATCTTGTATATAAACCCCCTCAAACGATGAGGAAGGGGTTACGAATTTCACACAAGAACTATATTGTAAGCTCTCACAGCAAATACAAAAATAGTGGACGTAGGCTTCAGAGTTTAACCTCACCGAACCACTTTAAAACTCTCATTGTCTTTATTTTATTGCATTCTTTTACATACATTGCTGATTATTCTTAATCATGCACATATCAGTTCTGATCCCAGCAAAATCGATCGGATCTTGCTGGTTGGTGCAGATTTCTGTAGCAACAATATCAAAATTTAATTTATTTCTTTCTCTCACTAGTATTCAATCATTCTCTTCTATGAATTGTCTTCTTATTTTTTTAAATACCGACCAAGATTCCTGAAGTGAGGAAACTACTAAAAAATAAAAATTTTCAAAATCTCAATGTCAAAAATTCAATTGAAATAATGCCTTTATGGATTTTCACATTGAAGATTCCTAGTTCGAATTAAAAAAAAAAAAAAAAAAAATCTATGACATCCTATCTTAAGAATTTTCTTATTATATTTGACTTACTCTTATTATTTATCTTTTAATGGTGAAGTTATTTAGCAAGTTTTTGTAAACTTGGAAAAATTCGAAACGTTGATAACATATCATGAGCAAGCGGAGTGGTTACTGTGTACAATACAAATGTAAATTTGAACAACAGGGAAATGGCCCAAGCCAATATTTGGATGCAAAGTGGTCCTTACCACGAACTTAATTATATTATCGTTGGATTGGGGCCTGGGGGTACGTAACTATTTTATTTTTATATGTACATATGTTATAAGATCTTTTAAATATCAATAAATTTTATTGATATTTGTTGATTGATATATATATATATATATATATGAAAGATATGATTTGTATTTTGCTTAATGGTTTATTTTGTTTTAGCTACCGCTATTTTGAGTTGTAATTCAAAAACAATTTTTCAAAACTAAACAGTTGAAATTTTTAAGTTGTATCTTAGTATTTGAAAACGTGTTTCCTATAATATTTAAAAGTTGTTTTGAAATTAAAAATTATAGAAAACTTTGAAAACAACTTTTGATTGTTTTCTGATTTTACACTCATTTTTATAATTGTATCCAAAAACTGTTATCTAAAACATTTTAACTCTATGTCTACGAAATACATTTTCACAAGATTTGTTGGATCTATTATTTCCTAAAACAAAAAACTGTATTTAAATTCTATCTCAATCAGGTCCTAATTTCTTATTTAGGGATTTTTATCGAAATTTTATATAATAATTTTTTTAAAAAGAAAATTTATATATGTTCAACATTCGTGAAAGTATCCTAATGTTCTTGAATTTTAATAAATAATTTAGGGGTCGATAAAGTTAACCTATTTATATGCACGTATTTACAATATTAATTAATATAGTTATGTAATTACAGGTGGGACTTAGTCATAATGATATAAATCCTCGATTATTCACATTCTGGAGTGTAAGTGATATATCTTTCTTTTTATCAATTACATATTTATTTTAGCAAAGTTAATTAATTAGTTTAATTCGATAATTAATAATTTTCTCATAATTAATTTACCTTAAATGTTCATCTTGATCAAAGTTTAGAACAATGGAGGAGAATCTGGATGCTATAATCTACCATTTGGCTTTATTAAAATAGACAGTGAAATTGCAACAGGCCATTTATTTATTCGAACTTCTAAGTTTGATGGATGTACTGTTGATGTAAAAATAATTCAGGTAATTAATTTACATTAAATATTAATTCTTTTTTTTTTAATTTTTCTATTAAATTTAACTGTAAATTACCCGTTATTTTTATTCTAATGTTTTGTAACTTCATATCTTTTTAATAAGTTTTCGAATTTTTTTTTACCTACACTGATAATGTCTATCTTTTTAATAAAAAACATTATAATTTATTTAATGTTAAAAGTAATTAAATTTTATCTCGGCCCCCATTTAGCAAATTTTTTGAATTTTTCATTTAAATTTTTTAGGTTAATGAAAAAAATAAATAACTTTTTTTCTCAACTTCATTTTAGAGTTGAACAAATATGAGTACAATATAATAAAAAAAAATTCACAGGGTTTTATCTCAACCCTCTCGCCCACTAGAGGTTTAATCAAATAAAATATTTCTCCCAGGATTTCAAAAATAACATGAATCCCTCTGTTATTATGAGTTGTTAGTGTGACATTAGAATTTATAATATGTTGGGTTAATAAAAAGTTAGCTAATTACCCCCACCCAACCAACCCCAACCCCCAACCCCCCTTTCCCTTTTTTTAACAACAAATGATTTTTATCGTTGTTATAACCATAGGGGGTTTTTGTTATTTAATTATACCCGAGGGAGATATCTGTAGATGTATATATACTCAGTCTTAGTTTATTAAATTCATAAAATCGGTTAGATACTAAACGTAGAACGTTTGTTTGTTTGTTTTTTATTTCTTTTTTTGGGCAAGGAAAATTGTCATTAAAAGACAAAAATTTTGCCTGCAATTATAAGTCAATTCTTGTCAGCGGGAACTAAAGTCTAAATTCACGAATTGTAAGTTTATTAATTTTAGGTTTGCATCTGAGTATTTTCGAATCAATTTTTCTAATTCTTTTATTTTTTTTAGGATAAAGCAACAACAAATTGGCTGCTTTCAGTTCTTGATGAAGACATAGCAGTGGGTTATTTTCCACCTAAATATTTTCGATATCTAAAATCTGGGGCTCAAACAGTCGCATGGGGAGGAGCAACCTATATAGGAAAGGACAGAAATAGCCCTCCCATGGGCAGTGGTCATCTCCCATATGGCATCTATAACCATGCTCCTATTTTCATAAACTCACTCATTTTTACAAGAGTAATGCTACAGTTACCGACTGGTGTGTACCGATTTTGTGCACGAATGACGTGGCACAATCGACCGTTATTTATTATCGTTAATATTAATCAAGCGGCGATTTTGCCGCGTTCGTACAAAATCATACAGCGTCATACTCTACATTTTCCTTTTACAATCAATTTGTGCTGAGAAAGCCTTCAGCTGCTACTCGTTTTGTTTCATCATTCAGAAAAAAAGTGATTGTTATGGGTTTAAAAGTGACGCAAATCAGGGACAGTTTTGGGGTTCTAATTTCTTTTCTGGAGGACCGAGAGGTCAAAATTGTGGAAAAAAATTAACTAAATTGCTGCAATCCTTTACTTATGTTGAAGATAATATCAATAATTTCTTAATTTTATGCATATATTATTGAACCGGTCGTCACAGTCACAAAATTAAACCTAAATACCGTAGTTAGCGGTAAGAAGGCTCGAATCCACAGAGAGCAAGACTAACGACCTAATGTATATTCGAGTTAAGGAAAGAGAAATTGGCAAAATGATTGATTAAAACTAAGGAAACTAATTACTTGCAGGAAATTAAAAGCATTAAATAAATTGCTAACTAAAACACAATATTAAAAGCGTTGTCGCTACGGGTTCGGTTTTACTCAAGACCAACTCTCACAATTCCTCTCCTCGCTCTTCAATTTCCTAATCCTACAAGGCTAGGCAAATCAATAAAATGGCTTCCGGCAAGGTAGGTATAATCTATCATGTCTCCCCGTCGTCTTAGTTACAGATCGATTGGTTAAAGACTATCATCGACTAACCAAAAAACACTAAACCCTTAAACACCACTAGTTGGTACAACGTTAACAAGTATAACCTATTAACTTGTATCATCCAATCAACTAATTACACAACAAATGCATTCCTAGTAGAAATGATATTAAATGCTACTACAACTTGATTGCAATCAGTACCGAAGCAATTTAAAGTCATAATCAACATTCAATAATCTCAAACCGACATTCAATTATGCGAAAAGTTATACATCAATAAACGTTCTCAATGGACATTATCAATTCAACACGTCGAACATCAGAATAATATTAAAGCATCGCAAACAAACTGAAACGAAAACAAATATAATTTGAATACAAGAAACTTAACCAAATGTCCAACATTCCAGGCTCATCCAACTAGTCGAGAGTTGATGAGGAGATCAATGGAGTCAATCTTGATCTCGCCTACACCGTAATAGACAACCGGGAACTCAGCCGCTCATGGTGGTGATGACGGAGGCTGAAACAGTGGAAACAGAGTTGATCATGGTGGAGAGGAGGTAACCGACAATGATATGATGCAAAGAAGGGGTGAAAACGACCAATGGACAGCTCGGAATACGAACAATCGCACTCGCCGAAAAACGTTAATTTTTCGGCGGGTCTTTCAGAAAACGGTGGCAGAAATGGGATTCGAAGGTATTGATGGAAAGCTCTGGTGATGGGGAGTTCAGATCAGGTCCGAGGGAGGTGAGAAGTCACCGAAATGAGCAAGATTTGGGCTGGAAGATGCAGAGGCGCGGTGGCAAAGTAGCGGATTCCGGCGGTTTTCGTGGTGGCTGAAGTTAGGGATGTGTAGATCCGGCCTTGGGGAAGGGAGATCCAGTCCTGGGGAGCTGAAACATCATCGAAAAACGGCAAAATCTGGCCGAGAATGCGAAGTGTCGTGGTGGGAAGATGAAGCTCACGGTGGCGTGCGTGTTTCACGGTGGTGATGACGGGATGATGGTGACCAGAGCAAGGGGAAGCCGAAACGACGCCAGAAATGAAGATGAAGGGTTGTTGGAGCTTGATCGGAGAAGGTGAAGAGTTTTGGTGGGCGGCAGCCACCTGGTCTGCGAACTTGCATTGGAGTTTTATACAAAATTTGGCAAATTTCCATTTGTTCCCTACATGATTGAAACATGACATTTTACCCCCTAAACAACATAAATGAGATAAAATCACCCCTAATCCATAAACCACAACCTAATATCAACTCACACCATTTCCAAATTCATCCCAAATATGCTAAATTAGTAAGAAAAACTCAAAATATGGTTTTTATACATAAATTCATAATTTCTCTTAATTGTCTCAATATAACTTCAATTTAATTACATATGGGATCTTTTTATCAATGAAATAGAGTCACTTTCATGACTCTAACATATATGTCTTCTGATTTAATGTTAGATAACTTTGCGTAACGACCTCCAAAAACTAGGGGGTAAATGTTGTGCAGAAAATAGATACTAGCTTGAGCTCGGAAGGGGCACCGAGGAACTTAGCTTGAATGTTGTGCTCAACCATCCAAGCAGAAAACTCACCTAAGGGACGTGTCAACTCGTAAACCAGGTGTCAACAAGTTGACGCTTAGCACAACACCTAATGAACCTCCAAGGCCACATGAGCACCATATGTAGGACATGCAACTGCTTCATCTAAACCATCAATGACTCTCCAACAAACTCCGGTTAATCACAGCTGTAACCACCACTAACCACAATCATGTACTAAGCTCTTCGATCGCCTAGATCGTGTCAGACTAGGCAACAATCATTCCACTAACGCCAACCTTCACTAATTACCACCATCGCAACCCCTATAAATATCAAGTTACAATAGCTTGATCGAACAACTTAAAAAGCTCATAATCATTCAGAGAGAAAAAATAGGAAATAAGTTGTATCCTTAGCACAGAGAAACCTTTGTAATCATTCACTTAAAAAGAAAATAGTGGACATAGGCCTAACACAATAGCTCGATCGAACCACTTAAAAAGCTCGTTTCTTTGTTTCTATCATCTATCACATCTTCACACACGAATCCACACTCAACCAATCCATACACACCCTTTTTTGCTGATTCCCAGGAATCATGCACCCATCCTATTCGGTTCTCTCCAGAGTCAACCAACCATCTCTGGTTGGCGTGTGTATTCGCCCGGGCTCTTTAACCTATGTGGAAATTCGCATCAACAATTATGAGTTGTATTGTATAAGAAAACATTTGAAATGCCTATGTAAATTATATTGTTTTACTATTAGTTATCCAATTCTTGTAACTGTTTTCATAATTTAGTTTTGATGGATACTATTGTTTCCAAATTTTGCAAGCAATCAAGGTCATAATAGAGATTACAATGTTATAGGAAGCACATTCATAACAAAATTTCTTTACTGAGATGGGTGTATGTGGGACTGTCTAGTCACTTCATATGTGCTAATCATATATGTTAATGTGTAATGCACGATGTGGATAACCTAATAGGGAACATTACAATAGTATCATAAAGAGTTAAGGACATCAAGTCAACTCCTTTGAGGTTTACTATAATAACATAAATTCTCTTAGGATTTTTGAAATAATAAAATTCCTTGTGTTATTAAAAAACTATTAGTCTGCTAGAACATAGACAAGCTTTTCGCAAGTGTTCAAAATCGTGCAAGTAATAAAGCTCGAGTAACACATGTCGAATTCCAAGAGAACCACTACTACCAAGTACCAAACTAACCTATCTTATTACTATTTGATCAATCAGATTCCTTAAGAAAGAAGTTCTAAAAGTAAAACAAATTAAAAAGAAAACAGTAGCAAGACTTGGTTGAAAATCAATATGACTAAACCTAGGGCAATGATTTCACACCAATTTAGTCCTATGCAGTAACAATTATTGCTAACCTAATTAAGCTTACTCTAAAGGCCAAATTCTCTAATATTCCGATAATTTTCTCTTGAACAATTACTAGATTAGCCTTTAATCATCAACCCAAAAATATTTCTAAACTAGATATAAAAGCTAAAAGATCATTAAGTTTTATGGAATTTACCAGAGCCTCAAAGATCGCGGTAACTTATCTCTACCATTCGCTCAATCTATGGTTTTATTACCTTAAAGTAATTAGGTTTCATCTCTCGATCTCAACCTAACCCATAAAATCATTCAACTCTCAGATCCATAAGAATTGAAAACATTATGTGCAATAATAAAACTTAGAGCAATGCTCAACTAAAATTAACAATAATGAAATCAATACATATTCATAAATTTAGCTACATCTTAGCCCTAGAAAAGATATTTAGTTTATACTTTTTCTAAAAATAACCATTGTATTAAATAACAAGAGTACAAGAAAGAAATAGAAAAACTTATCCAATTGGCGAACCAAAACTCCAAGAATTCTAATCTCCAAAGAGTGGCTATTCCAATCTCCCCTAAAACTAACTGAAGACTTTTATTTATAGCGCTAGGGTTTGTGGGTCGAACAGGGAAAATTTTAATTAAACTAAAACAAGTAAAATTCGGATTAGGCTTTACACAACCCATAGAGGCTCGAACGCCATTGCTGCAGCGACATAAATTGTTGATGTAACGATCATTGTTTCCCTCCAAAGAGCCTGATTTCTTCAGAATTTGATGAAGTCATATACACAAGAATTGTAGATCTCTGAATCAGCTTTCCAACGCCATAAGAATCATCCAATTTCAAGGCCCACGGCTCAAGTTATGATCAAAATAGGGAAGCACATCACAAATCAAGAAAATTCCAAGATTCGAATTTCATCTTCAAAGTATCATAACTTTCTTGTTTCAAATTCGATTCTCGATCCGTTACTTCCTAGCCGTCATATATTTCATCCCCAACATTATGCTTCATTCGAATATAATTTATAACCTGAAAATACTCAAAACATACATGTGATCCCATAAAAGATATTTATGAAACAATCAACTCAAATTTTGCAATTAAAACTAATTTTCTCACAAATAATCTAATAAATCAGTAACTAAACATGTATTTTCAAGCTCTTATCAAACATATATCTATAAATTAATCAATATTTATTAAATTGCCTCCATTCTACTATTTTAACCCCTATAATTTAATAGTAGAGATTTTTATTATTTCATAAATTAGATTATTTCTATTATATCAAACCTCAAGGTCGTCAATATAACTCTATTATATAATATAGAATTAGTAATCATATTAAACTATGCATAATATTATTTTAGTAATATAGATATCTAAGCAATATAATTAGTCTGGTAATCTTAGTAATATGATAACGAAACATTATTTATATAACTTTTAAAAAGTAAAAAACAATATCCCTTGAATTTTTAATATATCACATTTGGCTATGTGAAATATTGATTTTGGTATATTTAAAATTTTGTAGAACAAATAGAAAAAAAATAATTTTATATCATTGTAAATTAAATCCAAACTTCAATAGCAAGATTTATTTAAATCTTATAATTTTATTAAAAAAAAATTAACTTATATAAATTGGTTGGTTTGGGTTGCATTTTGTTTGATCAACTGGATAATTTTGTATTTAGTACAAAACCACCTCAAACCGAAAAGCAACCATCCACACCTGAATATGGATTTACATTTTTAACCTTCAGGGTGCTATGTGAACAATTTTCGAAATCATGTAGGTGTTTTGTAAAGGAAAGATTGATACTTGACATAAGTATGCAATTTGCCAATTTTGAAGACCTTAAAGGTTGTTTGTGAAATTTGTCAAAACATCTATTTAATACATTTGCATTTTGCAATGACCTTACTTCGAAAAGAACGACCCACAAATTCTCTCTTCATACGTTGCTTTGAGGTCCCCATTTCCTTCGTCTTCAATCTCTCAAAACCCATATCTGAAAGGTAATATTTCATCTTTGTTAGCTTACTTACACAACCTCACAACTTCAAGCTCCAAAAATGAAGTTTTGTATTCTTTAAAAAAATCCCTTGAAGAATCCCCACTTGTTAAATTCCTCACAGAAAATTGTCGATCAGGTAACTTTACTCTGAATGAAGCATTGTACTTTTTTGATTACATGATTCATTCGCAACCGATTTCTCGAATTTCATCATTCACTACTTTGTTTAGTGCACTTGCAAAGAAGAAGCATTATTATGAAGTGATTTCGCTTTATAAGCAATTGAATTCAATTGGGTTGTCTCCAAATTTTATGTCTTTGAACATTTTGATAAATTGCTTGTGTAATATCGAAAGGGTTTCAGATAGTATTGCAGTTTTTGGGGGGATTTTGAAGTTACGTTTTAGCCCAAATGTCGTGTCTATTAATTGTTTGATTAAAGGTCTGTGTGTAGAGAGAAAGATTATGGAGTCGATGGAATTATTTAAGAAAATGGTTGTTGTTGGTTGTAGGTGATGCGTTGTAACTACAACATGCATAAATAGCAAGTGCACTAGTTGTATAAAGTAATAAAGTGATGAGTGAGTATCGTTCCCACGAGGATTGGTTGCTAAGCACTAAGTTTTCTACTGTTTTCAAGTTGGATCAATCGAATTTGTTTGGATTAATGGGAGAAAAATTAAATTTAAAACTAAAACAAAAATTGCTAAATACTCAAAGCTAAATTATGAAAGCAAGATTAAAAACAAGGTAATATCAATTTAAACAAATGGGTAGGGTTTTGACTTCATTCGGACTCTATGGATTAGACCTACAGATTATGTTATTCCCATATTCACATGCATTGACCAGATTCTCTAAATTGTAAAACATACCTTCTCAGGCTATGTTTTCCTACTTTTCCCTATTAAAGTTCTGCACCTAACAATTTGAAGATTAATAGTTCTAAGCTCATTAAGCACATGTAATCCTAGATTGATTTCATTGATTCTTAAATCTATCTCTAGCATTCAATACTACAATGGTGATTACCCAAGAAGCTTAACATGACTCATTTCTCAATCTCATCATGTTCATCAAATAAAAGCAATAAAATCAGAATAACCATGCAAACCATGCAATAGCATATGAAAATAACAAAAATCAATTACTCAATCCATGGAAATCCAAATTACATCAAAACCCTAACCCAAAATAGGTTAGTTCATAGCTAATTCAACACAACAACCAAGAAAAACAATAAACTCAAGGTTCAACATATTGAAAAGAGAGAAAAGACAAGAGATCTCCCCTAGTTGAAGAATCCACCAGGTTCAATCCCAAATCTTCTTACTTTTCAACCCAAAATTCGTCAAATCTAAACTAAGGAGAATGAAAATAAGCTGCACTAGACTAAAAAACGACCTCCTCCTCAAAATGGCAAAGTTTTGCTTTTACACTTCGCCCAAAAACCTAAGACTTTGCCTAAAAATGACACTTTACGTTTTAAAGAAACTGAAATTTGCAGACTTCGCCACGGCGAAGAAGAAATTTCGCCACGGCGACGAAGTAAAATTAACTCTTGTGCGTAACTCATTTCGCCGCGGCAAAGAACAAACTTCTTTGCTTGAATCTTCAAGAATAACTCTAAAATTATAGAATTGCCCTCCGCTTGCTTCTTTGCTTGAATATTCGATCTTCAATGCTCTCCCATGGGAACAAGCTTCATAGTGCTTTACTCTGCTTCAGAACTCTCCCAACTTCTGAGATCCATTTACTTCTGAGTCCACAAACTCCAATTCGCTCATTATTTGCTCAAAATGTCCATTTTGGCTTGAAACACAGAAGGTAAAGAATTAAGTAGCAATTCAGGCATAAATGAACTAAGAAGTATCTAAAATCCGGCCTAAAAGCCTAAATAAAACAGTATAATCCTCGGATTATCAAATACCCCCAAACTAAAGACATGCTCGTCCCGGAGCATCAGGTACAAAACAAAATGAAAGAAAAACAACAAACGCCCAAACAAACGCAAAACAGCAAAATTAACAAAAATTTAAAAAGAAAAACATAAGACTCAACTCAACACAACGAACTGCCTAGAATTTATACAAGTCTCAAAGGTTGTTGAAAAATTATTACCAGAGAAATGTTCAACACTCCAAGAAGTTATAAGTTGCATCGACTATCTTTCTCTATTGGTCCCCCGAGTAGGTGATCCCCACTTCAATCCACCTTCTGACTTCTCGGATTATTTTATGCAGAAATGCAAAGTTTATCAAATGGCGACAGACTCCATAAGCCTAAATATTGAACTACTCTCCACTAATGAGGATTAGACATCGCTAAGAATCAAAAGGTCTTTGCAAGCTTGTAACGTTAGGCTCGGGTAGTGGGCTCCAAAGGAAAGGAAAGGATAAACAAACAAAAGAACTTGGTTTCCTTAAAGCAAACACTAAGACTTAATCCATCTCCCACTTCCTTTCTCAACCATCACTCAAAATGTGAACCATTTAACAACCATCAACCATGAAAAAATTCTTATTTTTGCTATTGTAATGCAATTCTCGAAATAGATTTTTTTTTTTTTGAAAATAACAAAAATCTCAAATTGAGGTTAATTACCTCTCTTATTCTTCTTGCCCTTCTCACAACCCCCAAACTATTCTTTTAGTTCATTCACACAACTCTTCAAGTTCCTTGTGTTTGCATTAGGTCCAAAATTCTCCTAAAGGGTATGATTATGTTTTTAGGGTAATTGGATTGGACAATTTTTGGTTTGCAAGCAAATAAAAAGCAATGATAATCTCACAAGGCTCAAATGGGTGACTAGGGAAAAATTCATTCGTGGGTTGGTTGGAAAGGCTCAAACGTTCCGAAAAATGCCTAAATCATTTCCAAAACAGAGTCTATTCCTAGAATTCCGCCTCAAGCACTTCTTTACTAGGTTCTAGAGTCCACCAACATTATCAAAACTTTACCTAACCACATAAAATGAATCTAAGCATGCCGAAATAAATGAAAATGGTGGTTGAACCACTCAACAAACCTCGGTCAAAATTCAATTAATCAACATAAACTTGAAGCAATGCTTAACATTTTTCAACAATAAAATCCCAACAACCCTATTCTCATCATTGATTTATACAATTCATCATTGGCATACACAACAAAACCAAATAAAATAAACAAAAGTCCAAAAATTCTCAAATTTTTCCTACCCCCAAACTAAAGATGACATTGTCCCCAATGTCACGTTATGCACAAATTAGGAATAGAAAAACAAAATTGACAAAGGTACAAGATAGTTCCTTGATTAATCTATGAAGTTGAAGTTTCACGCAATAGTGTGCACACCCGGTCCTTGACTTTTTCATCACCAAAATTTGTAAAAACAATTGAAAACTGTGGTGTCCACTATGTTAGAAAAATTCACTGACTAATATGAAAATATTACAACCCTAATCTCGTCTTTACATTGTAACACCTCCTCTTTAGTACTATTCTTATGATACATACTATGTAAAATATAGATATGTATATAATATGAAAGATTGTGGGCTCAAATTTTTCTTTACTCATAAAAATATGCTTCTTTACAAATACAAAATACTATATATAAAAAAAAACTTTCTAATTAATACAAAATATCATAGCTAGTGGACAGTGGTGCCAATACTCTTCGATCGTCGACGTCCATCCGACCGCTGCTCCTATTTCCTGCAAAACAGAGAAGAACAACGGGGTGAGCACAACAATGCTCAGTAAGTAAATCCTCTACTACTTGTCCCCGCAACTCACTCTTTGGTTCTTTCCTTACTATACTGTTCTTCTATTTCTATTTCTCACTGTTTTCCTCTTTCTTTCTAATACTATTCTTCTCCTCTAACTCTGTTCTGCTCTTTACTCTTTCTTTCTTTCTGTTCTTTTTCTCTTATTCTTACTCACCATGAAGGACAATCATGGTTTTCTCTTATTCTCATCATACTTACCATGAAGGAAAGTCATGGTTCTCTTTCTCATTCTCGTTATACTCTCACTAACCATGGAAGAACTCATGGTACATGCATATATGAGATGTACATGCAACTAATGTAAAAGAACTGCATGTTTCTTCTTCTACTCTCTATTCTTACTAACTCAAACTTTTGCATTCTTTCTCATACTCTCTCTCTCTTTCTATTTCATTCTTTCTCAAGCTTTCTCATTCTTTAATTCTTTCTATTATCTCATTCTCATTTCTGTTTCTCTTTCTCATAATTCTTTTCTGTTAACTCTATTTAGTAGTCACGGCCTCATCTTACTGGAGGCATGGCCGGGACTCGCTCCCTCTCTACGTGACTTCTACTCATTCTAGCCAATCAGACTTGGTTATGCATGGATTCGGAACCCTTGGCCATGTGAGTATATAATCTCTCTCTCTCGGGTACTCGGGTATAGCCCTCATCCGCATGCACTCTCACGGGCTACACCACTTCTCTATCTGATACTCATGCCACTCTCTCAATGCGGCATACATGCGGGAATACTCTACCCATTACTCACGGGTTCCCCATCGCATAACCTACTCTATGCTCTTATCTCTCTCTTACTCTTTCTCATGTTTGCTCATCTCTTGCTCAAACTAGTACTCATAATATAGCTTAACTCTTAGCTTGTCTCATCTCTGTTCTTTCTCATTCTTACTCATTGGAATGTCACGACCTCATCTGACTGGAGGCATGGCTGGGCGCTACCACTCTACGTGACTTCCGCTTATTTCGCTACCGATAGGATTTAGTTATGCATGGATTCGGAACCTTTGGCCATGTGAGTGTATTCTCTCTCTCTCTGAATGTCACGACCCCATCTTACCGGAGGCACGGCTGGAACCTCATGTTCCACTCTGCGTGACGGTCACGGCCTCATCTTACCAGAGGCACGGTTGGGGATCACAAAGCACCCACTCTCGTGACTCTACTTGTCACTCACAGGTTCCCCATCGCACAACTTACTCTATTGTCTTCTTTAACTCTTGTGCACAAGATCTCTACTCTTTCTCTAGCTACTTATCATAATGTAACTTAACTCTTAGAGTAATTCTCTACTCTTTCTCACCTTTTCTCTTTACTATCAGGGTATTCTCATTCTCTTTACTCTTAAGAGTTGCTATTCTTAACATTCTCTACTCTTTCTCACTCAAACTGTTACTCATAGTATAGCTGATACTCAAAATTCTCTACTCTTAAGCTAGTACTCACAAGGTAGCTCATACTCAACATTCTATATTCTTTCTCAAGCTACTTCTCAATGCACAATTAATGCATATGGATGGTTCATACTCACTAATGCACTTATGAAATACCAAATGCAAGATTTCCTCAAAACAGTTATTCTGCACAGGTCGCACTAAAAAGACCATAACTTGCGTTATACACCTCGGACTGCTACGGTTTTGGTCTCGTTTTAAAGCTTAGAGACAGGGCTAAAACTTTGATGTTTTGGTCTCAGCCCAGTTCAATCCGTAAAATGCCCAAAAATCACTTATAACATCACGGCTGTGACAGGGCAGATTTCACTTAGGCATTTCATCAAGCAACTTATGTGCATACAAAAAACTCTTCTCTAACTACAACTCTCCTTCTCTTTTTAACCATCCAAAATGGGAGGAAACTCCCTTCTATGGGCATGGTTCCTATCATAAAAGAACACTCCCAAATTATCTACTCAATTTCCTCCAACTTCATCTCAATTTCACTCTCTCATCACACATCAAAAACACTTCTCATAAAGGGAATATCCAACAAACATAACATAACTACTCTTCTCAACTCAATTCCTCAATAAATAGACATACATCTCTACTCAATTTCTCAACAAGCATCATATATACATGCACAAATAAATCTCTACTTAAGAATTTCTTAAACTTTAGCTTGAGTTGGATGTACTTACCTCATACTTGAGTAGTCTCCATTAAAGCTCTTTACTCTTGTTGGATCAGAACTTTCCCTTATTTCCTAAGCATAAACTTAGTAAGAACTTAACCCTTACATAAATAAAATTCATCTCTAAAGTAGGGATTCTTACCTCTTCTTGCTTAGGATCACTTCTTTGTCAAATTCCAACTCAAAACTCTCAAAAATCCCTTGGAAGATTGAGTGAGAAATTGAGAGAAAATGGGAGATGAAGAGGCGGTGGAAATGGGTGAAATGAATGGGTTTAGAGAATTCAACCCTTATTAACTCATATAATATCCACTCTTTCCCATTTTTCCCTTACTCTTTCTTGAAATTTCCACCTTTATCCTTTAATTCTTTACAAACTCACCCCCATTTTACACTATTCTCCATGAATTTTCCTTACATTTTACTCCCCACTTTTCCTGCTAATTAGGGGTAGAATGGTCATTTTACCCCTATGGTGAATTCTCTAGAAACCTCAAGGAACTTTTCTGCCGTATCGTTGCCACGGCGAAGAACTTTCTGTTGCCCCGGCGAAATAGTCCAGAACCGACACCGCCAACACAGAACCAACGTCGCCGTGGCGAAGCTTCTCCTTCACCCCGGCAAAGACTGAAACTCCAAAATTTGCTAAGTCTTGATCAATTCCATGGTACACACTCAATCAAACCCAAAACATAAACTCAACCAAACAACATGAATCATATGCAAACTCATTTAGGGGAAATTCCGTAATCCTTTAGGCCATACCTTAAACAGTGTCTACGTATTGCAAGTGGGGTGTTACATACATCAACTATGAAATTAAAACAAAAATTAAACAATCCGAAACAAAATGTATCAACTAAGTTCAATGTTCGAAATGAAATATAGAAACAACTAAAACAAACAAAAACAGGTGCTCAGGTGCTCATTCTTTGGCCTCCTTGTCTCCCCCGGCGTCGTCCTCTTTTGAGTCAGAGCCCATCCACTCATTTGAATCCCAGTCAGCCCATTGCAATTCCGAAGTATTAACGTTGAGATTGGTGAAGCTACTTTTCTGCATGTCATACATCATATGGGTCTGCTCTGCCAGCTAATCCTGACGTTTTTCCATCCATTTCATCTGACCCATCATCTGCTGCATCATTTCCCTCATAGTGGCTGTGGAACTGGATGATGTGGCAGCGCCTTGTGTGGTTCTCTGTCGTTTTCTCCCTACTTTGGGTTGCTCATCGTTTGGACGTTCAAGATGCTTGTGATAATAGTCTGAGTCGAGAACTGGAGCACCATGGATAAGTGGCTCATCATCATGTACCTCGATTCTTGCTCGAGTGCACAAAGCTGTAATGAGATGTGGGAAAGGGTAACTCCCTCGCCCTGGTTTGGCTGCATGCTGAATGTTGTTATGGATAATTTGTCCCACATCAATTCTCTTTCTTGTGGCAATAGAATAGAGCAATGATGCCTTCTCATAAGTCATCGTACTATAAGTGCGTTTCCGACATCATCCTTGCACTAATAAAGTACTGCCACAACCGAGCCATCGGTGTCAAATTAGTTCCCTTGATGCTCTTCTTGCCTTTTTTTTTAAACCTCCCAAGTGGTGTTCGATTTTGTAATGACCGGAAGAATAATATCATCCTCAAACTGTGTCTTCCTAAAATCCGCATAATCAATACTGTCAATCTTAGGCAGGTTATAAAATTCACTGATGACCTTTGCAGTAAATGCTACATTAGTACCCCTCACAAACACAACACCAGATTCACACTCCGGGAGGTTGGCATAAAACTCTCTCACTAGCGGCTCTATAGCAGCTTGTGCAGGTGCACTCATAACTAGTTCCCAACATCTCCCTCGACTCCAATCTGTAACCTGGCTCGCGGTCAATCCATGCTCAGGAATAAATCATTTATCTTTCCTTTAGGTTGCCTCTTCATAGTGTGTCCGAGCCTTGTCATTTACAAACTGGTTGTCCACTTTCTTTCCTTTTCCTTTACCCTTTGATGGTACCTTGAGCGGCATTTTCCCAAAATTACCAATCAACTCAACAATTCAACTAAAAAAAAATTCAACCCTAAGTGTCCCACGACAACCACAATCAATCCTGCAAAAATGGACAACACTTTCAAAATTTTTGCACCTAGACCCCCAAACTACGATTCTTCCAAACTCAACCAAACACTCCAAAATTCAAAACCCACACTCCTCAATACAACACAATGCACAATCAACACTTCCTCAAACAAAATCAACGCACAATAGCACAAAAATTTCACAACTCAACCAACAATCAATATTTTCAGATCCATAATTGTAAACTCGAAATTATTTAAAAGCTTAGGGAACCTAAATCTTACCAAAACTAGGGAGTGTTCACCAGCAATTTAGTCAAAATCATCCGAGATTGCAAAAACCCCAAATTCTTGAACCCACAAATTTCTTCAATTTTTCGCAAAGATCTTTGTTAGAATGAGTTGTTTTAGTATTTAGAAAGGTTAAGGAGTGAGAAACTTTGCTGGGAAATCACTAGGAAGGCTCTGGATTGAAGTAGGAAAATTTTTCTCTCAAATGTGTTTGAGAAGTTTCGCGAAAAATGAAGGGTCGTGATAAGTATTTATAAAAAACTAGGTTTTGCCGCGGCGAAGTTCTTCACTTTAAAACCCTAGAATCCTAACCCAGTCAAAAAATTACAGAAGCTCATTGCCTCGTGTAACGCCCCACTTGAGGTACGTTGTTATTGTTTCCTCTTTCGCCCTTAATCGAGTTGGGTTTTTTGTTATATTTGTTTGTTTGAGCGTTATGTTGAATGTTGCCCTGAAATTGGTTGAAAATAGAAGAATTTGAGTGTACCAAGCTTCGCGGGCGAAGGAGAGTCTTCCGCGGCGAAGATGTGATGAACCAAGGGTGAAACTCTGGAAAGTTTCGCCGCGAGAAGGTTTCTTCGCGGCGACAGCCCGAATAAAATGTTGATTGAGTTTTAGAGATTTTCTTCCCCAAGGGCTATTTGACCTTTCTACCCCTAATTAGTAGGAAAAGTGGGGAGTGAATTGTAAGGATTTTTCATGGAGAGTATGTTGAGATGGGGGGTGAGTTTGTAATGAATCAAAGGATATGGATGGAATTTCCAAAGAAGAGTAAGGGCAAAATGGGAATGATTGTGTTTTTATTTCATTAAAAGGAATTAGAATCAAAGAAACCCTTCATTTCTCTTCTTCTCAAACGCAACTTCTCATTCTTCTCCTCTCAACTTCTTTTCTTTTGATCAAGGATTTTCAAGGGTTTTTGAAGTGATTTTGGGGTAGAAAAGCAACCTAAGGCTTCCTAAGGTAAGGATTTCTCCTTAAGTTGTGTGATTTGAAGATTTTAGTTCATTTTGGTTTTTTGAGAGTTTTCATTCTTTTGGTTAAGAGTGGAGAGAATAGCCAAGAAAACCAAGTGGAAAGAAGATTGGTGAAGTCTCTCCATAGCATGTAAGTAAAACCCAACCCAAGTTGAGATTCATGAAATTTCTTGATTAGGGTTTTGATAGAAATGATGTATGTATGTGATGTGCATGTAATATGCCATGTATGGAGTATTGAATGGAAATTTCTATGCTTTGTGAATGTTCTTACCTTGCAAATTTGAGAAATGGGTGTTGGTTTGGCAAGGTAGTTGAGATGGAATTTAAGGGGTATTATGGAACCCTTTTTGAAAGTGTTTTCTATGGCAGGCTTTGTGGCTTTGTGAAGGGGTTTTTCCCCATTTTGGATGGTTAGGAAAAGTTTTAGATTCATGGCTATGATATAGTTTTATAGTGCACATGAGTTGTTTGATGAAATGCCTAATAGAGGTTGAGTGTTAGTAATGAACCTTAATTCTTGCAACATTGCATGTTGGCATTTCACAAGTGCATTAGTAGAGATGAATCATCCATGTGCATTGTTATATGCATTGAAAAGTGACCTAAGAAAGAGTAGAAAACTTTGTGTATAGAAATACCCTATGAGTAGAGAGCTTAGTGGGTAAAATTACTCTAAGGGTAGAGAGCATTGAAAAATGCTACAATAGAATGAGTTAGAAGAGTAGTATAGTTGGGATGATGCTTTGTGATCATCACCCGACCGTTATGGGAATCGGATGGATGCTTTGTGATCATCATCCGAATAGCCTTAGAGAGATGGGTCGATGCTTAGTGATCGTCACCCAATGAGTAATAGAAATGGGTAGATGCTTTGTGACCACTACCCGATTAGTTAAGAGATATGTAGGTTGATGCTTTGTGATCATCATCCAATGGCTAGTAGAAGCGGGGTGATGCTTTGTGATCATCACCCGATAGTGACTAGAGATGGGTAAATGCTTGGTGATCATTACCCAAAATTCATGAGGAACGGGTAGGTGCTAGGTGATCTCCACCCGATAGTTAGGAGGAACCAGAGTTGGTGCTTTGTGATCCTCACTCGGTAGTCACTAAGACCGGGTTGGTACTGTGTGAATTCCACCCGATAGCCATAGAGAGTGAAATGGTGCTATGTGAACGCCATTCGGCCGTACCTCCGGTAAGATGAGGCCATGATGTTATTAGAAACAGAAATAGAAACAGAATTAGAAAAGGAAAGAATTAAGAGTCACACGCGGGGACGAGCAGTTAGAGAGTTTTACTTACCGAGCATTATTTGTGCTCACCCCGTTATTTTCCTTTGTGGATGCAGGGTTCTAGGTGATGTTGCGGTTGGAGGGGCGTCGGCGCGAGGAGCAATAGCTACTGTTCCCCTATTTTGTCTTTTGAAATGCACTTTTGTAAACAGTAACTTTTGTGTATAAAAGACATGTGAATTGTAATGAAAAGAAAATTTTTGGGCCCAATTTTCCATTGTTAATTGCATGCATGGTACTAGTTTTCAGTAGGTGTTACACCTCGGCAAAGAACAATCTTTGCCGTGGCGAATTTTCCCTTAGTGAATTTTTGCCCAATTCACCGTGGCGAAACCAAATTCTTCGCCGCGGCAAAAAAATACATAGGTGCATCGCTGCGGCGAAGTCTGGACTTTCCGAATTCCAAATTTTTCAAAATGTGCTTCGCCGCAGCGAAAACTGGAAAATTCTAATTTCCTCCTTGATTCGATAATTCACCTGAAACACCCAAAAACACACAAATTAGACTTTATCTAAAAATAATAAGAAACTAAAAAATTTCAAAATTTCAAAATAAACAACAACAAATGAAAACACTTGGGTTGCCTCCCAAGGAGCACTCTTGTTTATAGTCGAAAAGCTTGACTCTCTCAAGTTCTCATGTTGGAATGTCAAGCTAAAGGGGAATTGACTTGCAACTCATCACTCTGTTGATGTATGGCTTCAACCTATGGCCATTGACCTTAAATGTGCCTTTTTCTTCACGTGACACCTCTGGCACTCCGAATGGGTAAACTCTTGTAACTATGAAGGGTCCGAACCATCTAGACCTAAGTTTTCCTGGGAAAAGCCTACGTCTAGAGTTAAACAACAACACTTTCTGACTCACTTCAAAGTTCTTCTTCCTGATATGCTTGTCATGCCACTTCTTGGTCTTTTCCTTGTACATCCTAGCATTCTCATAAGCTTCGAGATGGAACTCATCGAGTTCATACAAAGTCAACATCCTTTCCTCCCCAACAGCTCGTAAGTCCATGTTTAGCTGCTTGACTGCCCAGTGTGCTTTATGCTTGAGTTCTACCGGCAAGTGACATGCCTTCCCATAGACCATCCTAAATGGAGACATACCAATCGGAGTCTTAAATGCAGTTCAGTAGGCCCATAATGCATCATCCAATTTCCATGACCAATCTTTCCTAGATGCATTAATTGTCTTTTCTAAAATTCCCTTAAGTTCTCTGTTCGACAGTTCCACTTACTCGATTGTCTATGGATAGTAAGGTGTTGCCACTCTATGTTTCACCCCATACTTTCCCAACAGGGCATCAAATTGCCTATTGCAAAAGTGAGATCCTCCATCACTAATAATTGCCTGTGGTACTCCAAATCTTGGGAAAAAGTTATTTCTCACAAAATTAATCACTACCCTGGCATCATTAGACGGCAATGCAACTGCTTCCACCCACTTTGATACGTAATCCACTGCTACCAAAATGTATGTGTTCCCAAAAGAATTTGGGAAGGGACCTATGAAGTCAACTCCCCACACATTAAACAACTCAACTACAAGGATGTTGTTCAACAGTATCTCATCTCTCTTTGAAATATTACCACTCCGTTGACATTGGTGGCATTCCTGAACCATCTGGAAAGAATCCTTAAAAAGGGTTGGCCAATAAAACCCAGATTTAAGAACCTTGGCTGCTATCATAGCTCCTCCAAAATGGCCACCTACTTCCCTCTCATGACAATGCCTTAGAATACTCTCCATTCCCTCTTTCGGAACACACCTACGTATCATTTGATCATCACATTGTTTATAACGGAATGGCTCTTCCCAGAAGTAGTATTTCAAATCTGAGAAAAACTTCCTCTTTTGTTGGAAGGTCATGCCAATGAGGAGCACTCTGGCTGACAAGTAGTTTGCAAAATCTGCATACCACGGTGCTTCCTCTACTCTCATCAATTTCTCATCCGGGAAAGTTTCTCTGATTTGGGTTTCTTCTTCATTTCCCTGAATTGTTGTTCAATCCTTGACAAATGGTCCGCTACCACATTTTTCTACCATTTCTTTTCTCGTATCTCCAAATCAATCTCTTATAGAATAGGATCCATCTTATCAGCCGAGGTTTCGCTTCTTGCTTTGCCAATAGGTGCTTGAGTGCTAAATGGTCCATGCAGATTATCACCTTGGCACCTAGCAAATATGAAAGAAATTTATCAAAAGCAAAAACCACAGCCAACAATTCTTTTTCAGTGGTGGTGTAATTCAATTGTGCATCAGTGAGTGTTTTGCTAGCATACTGAATTACATGCAACACTTCGTTTTTCCTTTGTCCTAACACTACTCCTAATGCAAAGTCACTAGCATCACACATCAATTCAAATGGTAGTCCCCAATCGGGAATTGCAATAATAGGTGCAGACACTAATAACTTTTTTAGAGTTTGAAAGGCATGCATACATTCATCATTAAAATCAAAAGCAACATCTTTAATCAATAAATTGCAAAGGGGTTTAGAGATCTCAGAAAAATCCTTGATAAACCATCTATAAAAACCCACATTCCCCAAGAAACTTCAAACTGCTTTAACATTGGAGGGTGGTGGTAGCTTCTCAATCATGTCTGTCTTTGCTCAATCCACTTCTATTCCGTCTTTTGAAATTCTACGACTAAGCACTATTCCTTCCTAGACCATGAAGTGGCACTTCCCCCAATTGAGCACTAAGTTCGTCTCCTGACATCGCTGCAAAACAAAAGAGAGATTAGATAAGAAATTATTAAAGGACGAACCAAAAACAGAGAAGTCATCCATGAAGACTTCTATAAACTACTCCACCATATCTCCAAAGATCGACATCATGCATCTCTGAAATCTGGCTGGTGCATTACACAACCCAAAGGGCATCCTTCGGTAAGCAAAGGTACCATAGGGACAAGTGAAGGTCGTCTTCTCTTGATCCTCAAGAGCGATGGCAATCTGATTATATCTTAGATAATCATCCAAGAAACAGTAATAAGCATGCCTTGCCAATCTCTCCAACATCTGATCAATGAAAGGAAGTGGAAAATGATCTTTCCTTGTCGCTTCATTTAATTTCTGGTAGTCAATGCACACTCTCCAACCCGTTACCGTCCTAGTTGGTATCAATTCATTGCCCTCACTCTTTATCACTATGATAACTCCCTTCTTTGGAACCACTTGCACCAGACTCACCCATGGACTATTAGAAATGGGATAAATTATTCCCACATCTAGAAGTTTCACCACCTCCTTTCTCACCACTTCCTTCATTGAAGGATTCAATCTTCATTGTGGTTGAACTTTAGGCTTGATATCATCCTCCATGAGTATCTTATGCATGCAAAACGATGGAGAGATGCCTCTAATATCCGAAATAGTCCACCCAATTACCAATATGTGTCCCTTAATACCTGAATTAACCGCTCTTCTTCCAATTTGCTCAACCTTGAACTGATTATTACTAGGAAGGTTTCTGATTCCCCAAGATACCCATATTTGAGATGGGAAGGTAAAGGTTTCAGCTCAAGCTTTAGAGGTTCTTCCATTCTTTCATTTTCCTTCTCTTTTTCAAAATCAAATTCCTCAAATTCTAGCTCTTGGCTCTCATCAATCGACTGAAGTGCTTCCAACAATCTAGCACATTCGTTCCTTGCCGACTCATCTACCTTTATTGTTCTTGATTGGGCAATACATGCTTCTAGAGGTAGTTGTGGAGTGTTCTCTTCAATGACCTCCACTAATAGTTTATCCATCACATGAACACTAAAGCACGAATCTGACTCGGATGGAAACTTCATAGCTTCAAACACATTGAACGTTACTGTTTCATCTTGAACTCTTAACAGTAACTTTCCTTCTTGCACATCAATGAGTGCTCTTCCCGTGGCCAAAAATGGTCGACGCAAAATAAGAGGCATTTCCTTATCCTCCTCCATGTCCAATACAACAAAATTTGCCAGAAAGATAATCTTGTCCACCTTCAATAACACATCTTCGACTATACCCCTTGGATGTTTGATGGATCTATCTGCAAGTTGCAACGACATGGTCGTTGGCTTCACTTCACCAATTCCCAATCTCCTGAAAACAAAAAAAGGCATTAAATTAATGCTAGCACCTAAATCACATAAAACTCGATCAAAGGTAATGTCTCCTATAATGCAAGGAATAGTAAAACTCCTTGGATCTTTGAGTTTCGGGGGTACCTTCTTCTAGAGAATGGCATTGCACTCCTCCGTGAGAATCACTGTTTCCTCATCCTCTAACTTCCTTTTGTTTGATAAAATCTCCTTGAGAAATTTCGTGTAGCTCGGCATCTATTGCAATGCATCTACAAAAGGAATCTTAATATGCAATTTTATAAATATTTCAATGAATTTGGAAAACTGCTTATCCTGATTCTTTTTCTTTAGTCTCTGAGGAAATGGCACAAGAGGAGTGTGATGTGCCAATTCTAGTGGTATCTCGGGAAATGGCAATTTCTCTTTCCTTTGTCTTTGCCTCACTTCCCGTTTCTGTTCTTCTTCCCTATAACTAGATGGTTTCTCTTCAGCAACTATCTCATCATCAACCTCCTCATCAGAGTCTTCCTTTTTCTCTCCCTTTGATGGACTTTCTTCTTCCTTTGATTTTTCCACCTCTTCCAACACTGTCCCACTTCTCAGAGTTATCGCATTTGCTTGCTTGCTCATGTGGGTTAGTCACTATGTTGTTCAATAGTGAGCCTTGTGGTCTCTTGTTTAACTTATCAGCCAATTGACCCACTTGTACTTCCAAGTTTTGAATGGACGCCCCTTGATTTCTGAAATTTGTTCTCGTCTCATCCTTAAAACCTGTGGTCTTTTGCATAAACTTTCCAAACATGTCCTCCAATTTTGTCACTCTTTGCTCTCCTAATTGGTTGTTCACCCCTGTTTGGTTGTTTGGCAATGCTCTTTGGTTCCATTAATTGTTCTATTGATTCTGATTGCCCTAAGACAGGTTCAGATAATTCCTCCATCCAGGATTATATGTGTTAGAGTACATATTGTTTGGTTGCCTTTGATTCCCTGCCAAGTAGTTAACCTGCTCCGATGATAATGCTGAAGCAAACGTGTTCCCCACTTGACATTCGTTGCTCACATGATTACCTGCACAAAATTCACAAGTTAGTTGAGGTGCTTGAATGAAATTTACCTGCATACTTCCCAACTGCTTTTGAAGTGCTGTCAATTGGGCTGAAATGGCTGTATATGCATCAATTTCATGAAGACCCATAGTTTTCTTTGGTTGTATCCTTCCATTAGGTCTTTGATAATAGTTGCTTGCCAGAACCTCAAGCAACTCGTGAGCTTCTTCCGGAGTCTTATTTTGCAGTGCTCCTCTTGATGCTGCATCCACCATAGTTTGAACATTCACCATCAATCTATTATAAAATGTTTGGACTTGCATCCAAATCGGCAACCCATAATGTGGACACCTTCTCAGTAATTCTTTGTATCTCTCCCAAGCCTCATACAATGATTCCAACTCTTCCTATAGAAACGATGTGATATCATTTCTCAACATTACTGATTTTGCTGGAGGAAAGAATTTGGTCAGGAACTTCTGTGCTAAATCATTCCATGTTGTAATCGTTCCTGTTAGTAATGCCATTAACCATCCCTTAGCTTCAACTATGACTTCTGGTTCCACTGTACCCTCTCTTTCTCTCCTTTCTCTGTTAAGTCTTCGAGTGGTTCTTTCAATCTCAGGATCAACAAGAACCACTGGCTGACGTCTTGGTCTTCGCATAAACTACACAGAAAAATAGAAAGAGTGAGATCACAAACCAACCTAAAAGAATAACAAAAATTACACAAACAATAATTAAGCAAAAATAAAGCTCCAATCTAGCTAACAAAATAAAATTTTAATGTTAACACAAAACGCAATCCCCGGCAACGGCGCCAAAAACTTGATGCATTGTAACTACAACATGCATAAATAGCAAGTGCACTAGTCGCACAAAGTAATAAAGTGATGAGTGAGTATCATTCCCACGAGGATTGGTTGCTAAGCACTAAGTTTTCTACTGTTTTCAAGTTGGAGCAGTCGAATTTGTTTGGATTAATGGGAGAAAAATTAAACTTAAAACTAAAACAAAAATTGCTAAATGCTCAAATCTAATTTATGAAAGCAAGCTTAAAAACAAGGTAATATCAATTTAAACAAACGGTAGGGTTTTGACTTCATTCGGACTCTATGGATTAGACCTATAGATTATGCTATTCCCATATTCACATGCATTGATTGTAAATCGAATTCTCTAAATTGTAAAACATACCTTCTCAGGCTATGTTTTCCTACTTTTCCCTATTAAACTTCTGCACCCAACAATTTGAAGATTAATAGTTCTAAGCTCATTAAGCACATGGAATCCTAGATTGATTTCATTGATTCTTAAATCTATCTCTAGCATTCAATACTACAATGGTGATTACCCAAGAAGCTTAACATGACTCATTTCTCAATCTCATCATGTTCATAAAATAAAAGCAATAAAATCAGAATAACCACACAAACCATGCAATAGCATATGAAAATAACAAAAATCAATTACTCAATCCATGGAAATCCGAATTACATCAAAACCCTAACCCAAAATGGGTTAGTTCATTGTTAATTCAACACAACAACCAATAAAAACAATAAACTGAAGGTTCAACATATTGAAAAGAGAGAAAAGACAAGAGATCTCCCCTAGTTGAAGAATCCACTAGATTCAATCCCAAATCTTCTCACTTTTCAACCCAAAATTCATCAAATCTAATCTAAGGAGAATGAAAATAAGCCGCTCTAGACTAAAAAATGACCTCCTCCTCAAAATGGCAAAGTTTTGCTTTTAAACTTCACCCAAAAACCTAAGACTTTGCCTAAAAATTAAACTGTACGTTTTAAAGAAACTGAAATTTGTAGACTTTGCCGCGGCGAAGAAGGAATCTCGCCGTGGCGACGAAGTATAATTAACTCTTGTGCGTAACTCATTTTGCCGCGGCGAAGAACAAACTTCGCCGCTTCGAATCTTCATGAAGAATTCTGAAATTACATAATTGCCCTCCGCTTGCTTCTTTGCTTGAATCTTTGATCTTCGATGCTCTCCCATAGGAACAAGCTTCATAGTGTTTTACTTTGCTTCAGAACTCTCCCAACTTCTAAGATCGGCTTACTTCTGAGTCCACAAACTCCAATTCGCTCATTATTTGCTCAAAATGTCCATTTTGGCTTGAAACACAAAAGGTGAAGAATTAAGTAGCAATTTAGGCATAAATGAACTAAGAAGTATCTAAAATCCGGCTTAAAAGCCTAAATAAAACAGTATAATCCTTGGATTATCAATATTGCTTCTTAGGAATATTTTACTATAAGGGAGAAACAATAGCAAAAAGGTACTACAATCTGCAGAAAGACTTCCGATGGCTAGTGTCAGTTAGTGTGGGTTGCCAATAGGTTTACAAGATCACCCTTGTCTCTCAAAATTCACGAGTAGGCATGGGGATGTCTAGGCACTGTCACATTGGCTAAATGGTAAGGGCCCTTTCAACGAGTTTGATTGGCCATTAGGAGCAGGATTCAGGTTTATTTATACTTCAAATCTCAAATTCTAAATATATAATACTCAATTTTATTGGGAAAATGCAATAACAAAAGTTCTAAAACTATAAAACATTGATTGAATAGAGAAAATTAGGGATTTAGGATTAGGGACATTACCTTTTGATAAATTGATGAAAAGTAGTGTTGGTTTAGACTTGGAAGGAGAGTTCGGTGAGAGAGACTTGAGAGTTTAGTCTTTAGAGCACCTGTACCATGACAGAAAGAGGGAAGAGAGGTTCTTGGCATGCGTTATTGTTCTGGTAACTGGTAAGAGTTCAAAAATCAAAAAACAAAATCTGTTCTTTTCCCAAAATGTCAAAGTTCTATAGGGGGCAAAATGTCAAAGTCTTATAAGGGGCAAAATGCAAATAAATATAAATATATATAGAATCTAGAATTTTTTAAAGTTTGAGTGGGGGCCATGGTCCCAACTCGTCATTAATTAAATCCGCCACTGATTATGTCTTAAAGAATATGGGGGCACAGCAGGGTCCGGTCAATGGGATCTAGTTGCTGGAATAGTTGACATGAGCAGTCCAGAGAAATATGGTCTAGTGTTGCATATGCAGTTGCTGTAATGATCATCCATGGAGATTTGGTCAATATGGATTTCAAACTGCCATTGAAATCTATGAAGCAGCATGGTCAAAAAATGGACTTGGGTAAGATCTCGCTAAGGTTATCAAACGGTGTTATCTTATAGCTTAGTTAATAAGCTATAACTAAGCTATGGTCTATGTTTTTTAGATCTAAATTTGTCTCAAATCTGTAAGATTTAATTACAGCATTTGTATTGTCAGTTCATTTAGTTTTTTTGGGTGGATGTGTCGTTTAACCATTTTCTCATAGATTCTTGATGTTGTGAAATGTTGGGCAAAACTCCGATAGTTATAATGTCTAGTAGATAATATTTTTGCTCCTTAGGCGATAGAGGAGGAGAAGAATAACATAGGCAGATAATATAGGGTCTATATAGGGAGATAAGAGAGAAATTAATAGGTTAAATAGGAGGAATAAAGAAAGGGATACCAAGGACTCAAATACTCCATCCTAAAATGTAGAAGACAAGGACCAAATACAATTTTGCATCCTTCCTTTATGTCCTGCATCATGAGGTTACTGCCTTTAGGATAATTTTCTGCCAATTACAATTGGAAACTTTACATTTTGCATAATTTACATTGATACTTATCTACTCCAGAAATATTTGTTCCTGATAATTCACTGACTCGTTGTTTTTTGCGTAGTTATTCTTTTTGAACTCCTGAAGCTTGGACTACCGTTGATTGTTTTAGAGTGCTAAGTTACATGCATTCGTTGGCCATATGGGCAAATCTATGGGCTTTAACATCAAAACCTGGTGAGAATGAGATGAAACCAAAAGTAAATGAAGAATCACTATATAGATATCATGTAGGATTCTGCAAAGTTGCTCACCTTTTAAAGGTATCGGATGAGAAAACGTTTAAAGAAATTTTACAGACACTCTTTTATTACACTTGCAAAAAGATGTTTCCATAATTGATTGGTTTTTGAACTTATTACTGTCATCCAATTTTGTGTACGGTAATAAGTTGTATTGTATAAGAAAACATTTGAAATGCTTATGAAAAATTATATTGTTCTACTATTAGTTATCCAATTCTTGTAACTGTTTTCAGAATTCAGTTTTGATGGATACTATTGTTTCCAAATTTTGCAAACAATCAAGGTCATAAGAGAGATTACAATGTTATAGGAAGCACATTCATAACAGAATTTCTTTACTAAGATGGGTGTATGTGCGACTGTCTAATCGCTTGATATGTGCTGATCATATATGTTAATGTGTAGTGCATGTTGTGGATAAGCTAATGTGGAACATTACAATAGTATCATATAAAGTTAAGGACATCAAGTCATCTCTTTTGAGCTTTACTATAATTATATAAATTCTCTTAGGATTTTTGAAATAATAAAATTCCCCTTATTATTAATAAACCGTTAGTCTTCTAGAACATGTATCTATAAATTAATTAGTATTTATTAAATTGCCCCCATTCTATTATTTTATAATAGTGGAGATTTTTAATATTTCATAAATTAGATTATTTCTATTATATCAAACCTTAAGGTCGTCAATATAATTTTGCTATATAATATAGAATTAGTAATCATATTAAACTATACATAATATTATATTAGTAATATAGATATTGCAGCAATATAATTAGTTCGATAATCTTGGTAATATGATAACGAAACATTATTTATATAACTTTTAAAAAGTAAAAAACAATATCCCTTAAATTTTTAATATATCACATTCGGCTATATGAAATATCGATTTTGGTATATTTAAAATTTTGTAGAACAAGTATAATTTTTTTTTAATATTGTTGTAAATAAATCCAAACTTCAATAGCAAGATTTATTTAAATCTTATAATTTTATTAAAAAAAATTCAATTAACTTATATAAATTGGTTGGTTTGGGTTGCATTTTGTTTGATCAATTGGATAATTTTGGATTTAGTAAAAAACTGCCACAAGCCGAAAGCAACCATCCACACTTGAATGTGGATTTACATTTTTAACCTTCTGGGTGCTATGTGAACAATTTTCGAAATCATGTAGGTGGTTTGTAAAGGAAAGATGGAACTTGACATAAGTATAGTATGCAATTTGCCAAATTTTAGTAAGCAAAACTTTTATATGAGAAATTGTGGAATTCAAGTTGATCAGTTAGTTGGACGATGGTTTATTGCAACTAGGGATGTAGTCGAGCTGAGTAGCTTGTAAGTGGCGTGCTGTCGTAGGCACCCAGAATTAAAACCTAAAAATACATGTAGTAGAGTAAGTCAGGGTCGATCCCACGAAGAGTGTCTAGCTGAATTTCTTTGTTATGTGAACAAGGTGGGGAGGGGTTTTTTTGTAAAAAGCGAAACGTTTCCAGGAAAAGAAAACAACTCAAATCGAAATCAATTAAAATGACGGAACTTGGTCTCCGTCAACATCCACCATCGGAATCTTACAACTGATCATTGGACGCGAAGATAATCAATTCACACATTGAATATTCACCGTTGGAACTAATTTCCTATCTCTCCTTAATTGTAATTAATCAGGAAACAAGCGATCCTAATTAATCTTACCCCTAAACAACCCTAGACAAGCGCTCAAGATTTAATCTAGTGGCAGCCTTAAGAATTAGAGAGATCGATGAAGCTAAACAACACAAACACAAGCGGTTGTATTTAATTTAGTTGAATGTTCTTCGTAAGGTTATTAATTCTGACGCAGCAAATTACTAACCCTAATTGCTTCGCAAGTTGGAGGGATCAAACAATTACGGATTTGATATCTAACTTAGCAGAGATTGCGACAATTAATAAACTAGTAGGCCTCCCTAGTAATTAAACGAAACAATCATAAAATTAGGCATAGAAAAAACATCCAATACTCAAACACGAAAATTGAACACAAAGAAAAAATATATTAGATCTCACGGTTTATCGATTCCGAGGCTTCCGTTTACTTCGACCAAGTTATCAAAATCAGCCTCTCATGGCCATCACCGAATTACAGAGGAAAAGTTCAGAGGAGACCAGAGAGAGGCGTGTGTCCACCAAAAACTCAACTGATCTCCCTAATCAAAAATCTAATTCAAGTGTTTGAATCCAACTCAATCTCCTAAAATCAATTATCCTAATCTGATTCTAATTAATTGAAAATACAATAAAGTCTTAAAAATAAAAATAGGAAAGTGATTTGTCCAGCTGTAACTCGTGTGCCACATGTCTTCAAATCTTCCAATAATAAACTGCCTCTTGGACTTGCATTACAAGGCAGAATGTTCCAGAACATCGGCAGTGCAGATGCGTCAACTTCAAGCCCAATTAAAACCTTGATTCAGCAATTATCTCTCCAAACTCAAAACATAAAAGTTGTAGATATATTTCTTAGCGTTCTACATCATTTTGAATCATCTCAATCGGAGCTCAGATGAGAGAGTTATGCCCAAAATACGAAACAACGTCAAAACTGTCCGAATTCACTTAATTAGTTCCGTTTTGCAATTAACGCTCCCATTTGCTTCCTAAGTCAAAATAGAATAAAAATCAGTACATTTTAGGCAGAAAATAGGTATAAAAGACTAGGCATTAAGGGGGGTAAATATGACATTTTGCATTCTCATCAAATTCCCCCACACTTAGCTTTTGCACGTCCTCGGGCAAACTAATTCAAACAAACACTACACTCCAGTCAAATCCGGAACACCATCATCTCAAGTCATATCCAGAACATTAACATGATGCATAAGAAACAGTATTTAATCCATGCATATTCATACCTAACTTAGGAAGCAGCAAAATAAAATAAAGTAGAGTTAATGACATTCATCTCTCTTCATCATTTTCCACAATTACTCTCAATTAGTCAATGCAAACAAGGAAACTAATCACAACCAATTCGTGTACAACTCACCTCTCAATTTTTCTTTTCTTGTTTCTCTTTACTACTACAAACTGGGTAGCAAACTAAGGATACAATTTTTTTTCTTCTTTTTTTTCTGTTTTGAAAAAGAATGAGTGCATTTTATGCTCCATCTCATTTCATGGTTGTGTTTATGAGTGAGTGCGTTTTACGCTCCATCTCGACCCACCACATACCTTTCTTTTCTTTTTTCCTATTTGCTTAAACCCAAATTTAGGACTAGCTTAAGAGAAACAATTTTTTTCTTTTTTCTTTTAAGGGTTGTTATACAATCCTCAATCATGCTTCGTCACCAAGTCTACACAACTTCTCAAGACAAATTATTTCAAACTACAAAGATTCAAATATGATTGACTCTATTTTATGAAAGATTGCTAACATCCTAAGTTAAGGAATATGCTCAATAACAAAGTCAAGTTACTATTTCATGCATCACTAGACGTTCAAAGACATGACTTAAAGCATAAACCTTCCTAAAAAACAAATGCGGATTTTGTTTAAGGTGTACGTGGCGTTGTTATACCCGAGGTTGCCAATCTTGCTAGGCTGAGTTTTTAAGGCGGGTTCGGTTTCAGTCCGATATACCCTTAAACTAGGCAGATTTTTTTTCTTTTTTTTTTTTTTTTTTACTCTAAAAACAGAACCTAGACAAAACCTAAATCCCCTCCCCCACACTTAAAAGCCGACATTGTCCCCAATGTAAGATGAAATGCAAAGAAAAGGCAACAATACCCAAAATTTAAAATGCTAGAAAAGAAAACAAAACTCCCTTGGGTTGCCTCCCAAGCGCGCCTTTGTTTATTGTCGTTGGCTCGACCTAATGGTTTTCTTCTTGCGATGCACTGAGTTTACCGGAGATTTTCATCGGTAACGTTTCTTCGTCTCCAAGGAACACGTACTTGAGGTAACTAGGGAGAGGCTTCAAATCTGGAACGGGATCCTGCAAAACAAAAGGTAAAGGCCTCTCGTTAGAAATTGGTAATGCAATATAAGGAAGCGTTACTATTTCTTGCTGTAACTTTGGAGAATCATTTAACGCTGCAACAGTCTCCTGAAAATCAGTACTCAAAGCTAACTCCTCATTCTCTTCCTCAAGATGCTTACTAATGGCAACTCCCATTCCATCTTTTCCATCAAGTTCAAAAACTTCCTGTGCTAAAGAATCAACCACATCAATAGAATAAACATGATCATCATCATCATCATCATCAGGATATTTCATGGCATCATAAATATTAAATTTGACAAGTTCACCATCAAATTCCATGGTAAGTATGCCACTATGAACATCTATCTTAGTCTTGGATGTTTTTAAGAAAGGTCTTCCTAACAAAATAGGAGCAGTTTGATCACCATTTTCCATATCAAGTACATAAAAATCAGTAGGGAAAATTAAGCCATTAACTTGTACCAAAACATCCTCAACTACACCCTTAGGATAGGCATTAGATCCATCAGCTAATTGAATTACAACACCAGTTTTATTCAAAGGTCCAAGTTTCAAAGAAGCATATATGGAATATGGCATGACATTTATAGAAGCTCCTAAGTCTAACATGGCTTTCTCAAACATAGTGTTACCTATCATACAAGGGATAGTAAACATACTGGATCCTTGCACTTCGTTGGAAGTTTTCTCTGAATTACTGCAGAAACATTTTCTCCCACTCTCACCTTTTCACACCCCTTTAGTTTCTGTTTCCTCTTAAGTGTGCACAATTCTTTCAAGAATTTAGCATAGCGAGGTACTTGTTTAATAGCATCAAAAAGTGGAATATTTACCTCGCATCTACGAAAAGTCTCATACATATCTCTGTTTTGCTCATCTCTTCTAGATTCTGCTAAAGCTTGAGGAAAAGGTGGTACCGGTTTATAGTCGACAGAGGCGGAAACTTACGCTTAGGAACACCATCGTCATTGGGAGCGTTCTGTCTACAACTACATCTTTCTCCTTTTCTTCCTTGACGATGCAGGGGCTGCCTTCATTGGAATCTCAACCTCTTTACCACTTCTCAAGACGATCGCACTTACATTTTCTCTTGGATTTACCACCGTTTGAGAAGGTAATTTCCCCGAACTTTGCGCCTCTAGCCTACTGATTGCGGTTGCCATCTGACCCATTTGATTCTCTAAACTTTGAACACTAGCTCTCGTCTCCTGTTGAAATTGCAAAGTGTTAGTAGCAAGAGACTTAACAATATCTTCTAAAGACATACAAGAATTAGCAGTTTGGTCCGGTTGTTGTCTAGGGGGGTATGGCTGCTTGTACTGCTGGTAATTTGGGCGGTTTTGAGGGTAGGGCTGACTCATTTGTTGATTTCCATAGCCAAGATTAGGGTGATCCCTCCATCCAGGGTTATATGTGCTTGAATAAGGATCATACTTCCTTTGCGGTTGTCCAGGGAAACCACCTGCTGCATTCACTTGCTCAACAGGCTCCTCTTGAAGAGTTGGGCACATGTCAGTTGGATGCCCTACTACCGAACAAATCCCGCAAGCCTTCTCTGTTTGCATGTTACCTACAGCCATTTGACGAACAAGAGAAGTTAGACTAGAGATTTGTTGTTCTAGGGAAGAAATATTTACCTCATTATCACGCCTAGATGGAAGGTCAAGCCTACTGCCAAATTGTTGAGAATTGGCCGCCATATTTGCAATCAAAGTTCTCGCGGCCTCGGGAGTCTTATCCACCAACGCTCCTCCACTTGCAGCATCAATCATGCTCCTATCAGTATATGTGAGGCCCTCATAGAAGTACTTGGATCAGATCGCTCACTAATCGATGATGGGGGCAGCTTGCACACAATTTCTTAAAACGCTCCCGGTATTCATGTAAGGACTCTCCGTTGTCTTGCCTTATACCACAAATTTCTTTCCGAATGTTTCTGCCCTCGAAGTGGGAAGTATTTCTCCAAAAATAATCTCTTCATCTCGTTCCATGTGGTTATAGTTCCGGAGGGTAGATAATAGAGCCAATCCTTAGCCGTCTTTCAAAGAAAAGGGCCGGCTCTTAATTTGATTTGCTCCTCGGTCACCCCGTAGGTTTCATACTCGTGCAAACCACATGAAGCTCCTTTAGATGCTTGTGAGGATCTTCACCGCAAGACCATGAAAAGTGGGCAAGAGATGTATTAGTCCAGATTTCAATTCAAAAGTAGTAGCAGCATCTAAAACAGGAAAAGTTATGCATAAAGGTGCTTGATTCAAATCAGGGGCAGCAAGCTCTTTCAAAGTCCGATTTCCAGCCATGACGACGTCTTCCTCTTCTAAATCAGAATTGCTTTCCTCAAAATCTCTCCGAACTTCCTTTCTTAACTTGCGCAAAGTGGTCTCTATTTCCGGATCGAATATTAAATCACCAAGATGAGAGGACCTGGTCATAAAACAAAAAATCCCATAAAAGAAAAAGGGAAAATAATGAAAACCGACTAAAAAAAATAAAAATAAAAAAAATAAAAATTGACCATAATCACAAAAACAGCCAAAAACCCTATCAAACAACGTTTTTTGGCCTCGAGAGGGTGGGGCTAGTAAATCCTTAATGGATTAACTAGTCTTGTGCAGAATTTCGTTTTCTTTGAAACGGGTACTCGCACCGCTCCTAATTCCACCAAAATTTCTGCCGTGAACAGTACTACCAAAAATTTTGTTTTTTTTCTTTTTCTGGAAAATAAAAATAAAATACCAAGAATGAAATCAGAATCACAAGAACAACAAAAAAAATAAACTAGAATCACTCCCCGGCAACGGCGCCAAAATCAGCGTCTTTGTCGTAGGCACCCAATTAAAACCTAAAAAATACACGTAGTAGTGTAAGTCGAGGTCGATCCCATGAAGAGTGTCTAGCTGAATTTGCTGTTATGTGAACAAGGCTGGGGGTTTTTTTGGGGTTTTTTGGGGGTAAAAGCAAAACGTTTCAGGGAAAAGAAAACAACTCAAATCGAAATCAATTAAAATGACGGAACTTGGTCTCCGTCAACATCCACCATCGAATCTTACAACTGATCATTGCGAAGATAATCAATTCACACATTGAATATTCACCGTTGGAACTAATTTCCTATCTCTCCTTAATTGTAATTAATCAGGAAACAAGCGATCCTAATTAATCTTACCCCTAAACAACCCTAGACAAGCGCTCAAGATTTAATCTAGTGGCGGCCTTAAGAATTAGAGATCGATGAAGCTAAACAACACAAACACAAGCGGTTGTATTTAATTTAGTTGAATGTTCTTCGTAAGGTTATTAATTCTGACGAGGCAAATTACTAACCCTAATTGCTTCGCAAGTTGGAGGGATCAAACAATTACGGATTTGATATCTAACTTAGCGTAGATTGCGACAATTAATAAACTAGTAGGCCTCCCTAGTAATTAAACGAAACAATCATAAAATTGGGCATAGAAAAAACATCCAATACTCAAACACGAAAATTGAACACAAAGAAAAATATATTAGATCTCACAGTTTATCGATTCCGAGGCTTCCGTTTACTTCGACCAAGTTATCAAAATCAGCCTCTCATGGCCATCACCGAATTACAGAGGAAAAGTTCAGAGGAGACCAGAGAGAGGCGTGTGTCCACCAAAAACTCAACTGATCTCCCTAATCAAAAATCTAATTCAAGTGTTTGAATCCAACTCAATCTCCTAAAATCAATTATCCTAATCTGATTCTAATTAATTGAAAATACAATAAAGTCTTAAAAATAAAAAATAGGAAAGTGATTTGTCCAGCTGTAACTCGTGTGCCACATGTCTTCAAATCTTCCAATAATAAAGCGCCTCTTGGACTTGCATTACAAGGCGAATGTTCCAGAACATCGGCAGTGCAGATGCGTCAACTTCAAGCCCAATTAAAACCTTGATTCAGCAATTATCTCTCCAAACTCAAAACATAAAAGTTGTAGATATATTTCTTAGCGTTCTACATCATTTTGAATCATCTCAATCGGAGCTCAGATGAGAGAGTTATGCCCAAAATACGAAACAACGTCAAAACTGTCCGAATTCACTTAATTAGTTCCGTTTTGCAATTAACGCTCCCATTTGCTTCCTAAGTCAAAATAGAATAAAAATCAGTACATTTTAGGCAGAAAATAGGTATAAAAGACTAGGCATTAAGGGGGGTAAATATGACATTTTGCATTCTCATCAGTAAGCTACTCGAGCTTAGCTCGAGTCAAGTTGGGACTCAGGCTCGTAAAACTTGGGTCAAGCTCGAGCGGTTCAAATAGTTATTGAGCTGAGTACTGAACTTGCTATACTCGGCTCGAGAGATCACAAGCTTTTGAAAGCTTGCGAGTTGTCTCGAGCTTTCGAGCCCAAAAAGGCTTGTAAGCTTAAAAAAGTTTGCGTAAATAAAAGACTCTTTCACCATATGCCCTAGCCCGTAGCCCCTAATTCACATTTCACAATTGTTAGCTTTCACCATATGCCCTAACCTTAACCCTAACCCTAACCCTAACCCTAACCCATATCGTCTTTTGCTATCCAGCTTCCCAGTTGCATTTCCAATTTTTGAACCCAGCTCTGCTGCGCCACATTCACACCAAAGGAGGCAAACTTTCTTGTTCGACGACAAGCGTCAATCATCATCATCTTCAACTCCAAAACACGAATTTATTTGTCGACCAACTTTATTGTTTGGCATGCTCCCACCAGGTTACTCTTTGCTTTGATAATTTCTGAGGTTCTTGTAATGTCATTGATAATATATCTTTGAATCTAATATAACGCCAAAGTGATTAAAGGAGGCGAAGTGGTGAGCTGTGTCAATACATGGAACAATTTCAATTCAAAAATAAAAAAGGTACAGTCTAAGATCTTTTATTGTGTTGCTAGTCTTGCGTCTGTGATGATTTGATTACTTGAAACTTGACAATAGTCGTTGCCATTACAATGTTAGGGTTTCTGACTGTGTTGTTTTGTTTTCTTGTATTTTTGGTTGATATTTGATAAGAATAATGCTAGCCTTACTCACTTCTCTTACTCCCTTATATGGTAGATGATGTGGCAAATGCCACGTCATCTGCCATGTCATCCAGATGCCACCTAGGATCCCAAAAAAATAAATAAATAAATAAAAACCCTAAATTTGAAATTCCCATTTTAAACCCAGAATTTCACATATTAACCAAATTTCAAAACCCTAATTCGAAATCTCTCCTTCCCCAAAATCATTTGAACCTTAAATTTTTCCAAACCCAATTTCAATTTTGTAAAACCCCAGCCACCACCTATGCTTTGTTGAATGATAAACTGACAGGTAAAATGAAAACCTTTGTTAAGATTTTTTCTGTGAGAGAGAAGTTGTAAATAATATAGGAATAGAAATATCAAATATAATTTTAATCCCACAAAAGTAGCAAAAACAACTCTCTCTTCACTCTTTCAACTTTAATGGCGGACAAGTTTTTGTGTATGATCATTTGTATTATGTACTGACATCTCAGTTGTGTATGTAAGTGAGTACCCTTTTAAGTTTATGTTTGATGAGTGGTGACATTGTATTTATATTCTGTGATTCTATGTGTAGAATGTATGAAATTCATTAACTTTAAGGGTTATTTTTAAGCAAATTTCTTTATATATTTCTATTTTCAATGGGTATGTGTATGAGTTTCAGATTTTTAGGCAGAAAAGGGATGATTGTATGCTCGCACGATGGTTGGAGGCCTTGGATGTGTTAAGGAAGAGAAATCAAATCATTAAGAGGAAGAAAAATACAAAACAACGGGTTGGCGTCACAGCAGAGTTTTTCTGTGCTGTAGTGCGAAAGAGGAAGTTTGTGCTGCGGTGTGGAGAAGTTGGCGTTGCAGCGTGAAAGAATTTCAAGTCCATGGAAGAATATGGCACCACGGCGCCAAGAAATCATGCTGCAACGTGGATTGAGAGAAAAACACAAATCTAACCTTTTCCAACTCCAATTTGAACTTGTAATTTTTCAAAAACACCCTTAGCAAAGGAAAAGTATAATGTCTCACTAGGCAAGTATTCACTGAATATCCTATAGAGAGTCCAGAGAATTGCTAACTTAAAAAGGGTGTTCGTCTAAATTTTTTATCCTTATTCCAGTTATAACATACTATTACACAAAGATTATTTCTCACATATATAAATCCACATCAAATTTCTTCACTGAGAAAGTGTGTGCAATCTTCTCACTAGGTTGACGTCTCCCCACCGCTACAATCTAATACCTACAAAAATAAGGAAAGCAACGGGGTGAGCTATAAATGCTTAGTAAGTAAACCAAATCTAACTATGCTCTTACTCCGCTATCCCCGTTTTCGCTGTATTGCTTCTAAATTTTTGCTTGCTTTCTCTCTTATTCTCAGGCGTACTACCTAGTATTTTTTTTTTTGTTTTTTTCAAATCTTTCTAAATCCTTCTAGTGTTGTGCTATTCGTTATCATTTTATTTCTCTTTTCTACTAGATTATAACTTTCTGTTTCTTTCTCTACTCAACAAATCGTTAAGTTTCCTTACTATTTGTCATGTTTCTAATTTCTATTCTTTTCTAGCATGTATCTAATTTCTGTTCTTTTCTTGTATATCTCTAATTTATTTTCTATTCTCGTAAGCTTCTATTTTCTTTTCTTCTCTATTCTCATGGATTTCTATTTTCGTTTCTTCTCTATTCTCATGGGCTTTTATTTTATTTTCTTCTCCATTCTAATGGGCTTCTATTTTCTTTTCTTTTCTATTCTCATGGGTTTCTATTTTCTTTTCTTCTCTATTCTCATGGGCTTCTATTTTCTATGCATAAATGCATAAGATGCAATGCACATAAAATGTCTGATGCATATGCAAATGATCATTTTTGTATTCTTTGTGAAAATTCTTTTCTAATTCTTGTCCTTCCTTTCTGAAATTCTTTTTGTTTTCTATTTCTTATTCTATTTTTCTTTCTTTCTAAAATTATTTTTGTATTCTATTTCTTATTCTATTTTCTTTCTTTTTGAAATTTTTTTCTGTATTCTGTTCCGGTTTGCCGATCGGACTAGGCGGAGGCATGGATTTGGAGCCCTAACCGTGTGAACGTATTCTGAAATTCTTTCTGGGTACAGTCCTCATTCACATGCACTTCTAGCGGACTATACAATTCTGTTTTCTATTCTGAGCTTGCTCACTGATGGCAGCATGCATGTGGGAAAATTTCTGCATCTCTGTTGCCACTAGTTAATGCAGCGAATGCTCATAGGTTCCCCATCGCAACAGCCCTCTGAAAATATGCTCTGTAAATCTGCAACATAACTAGCTAGACGTTTTTCAATAATTTTAAAATTTCTGAAATATATGCTATGCTATGTCATGCATTTATATGCTGTCTATGCATGATCCCAAAATACGTGTCTGACTTTGGCATGTATTCTATTAATTCTAAGGTTTTTATTTCTATACTTTTCTGGAAAGCCCAAAGTTCTATTCTACTAACATGCTTAAATTAAACATTTTCTATTTTATTCTTTATTTATGAATTCTATGCATCGTGTGCACGTACATGATTCTATAATTTCTACATAATTTTGTAATTCTTCAAATCTATCATGCTATGTAAAATGTACACGTACACAAGTACATTAACTCTCATAGATTCTACTCTCTAATATTTTCTAATGTAACAATAATGTCTTGTACAACTTTCTAAATACAAATCTTAATGCCATAAATTTTCATTCTCTCAACATGACCATCAACATTGTTATACATGCCCTTCTTTCTTCTTTTCTTTTAGCTACATTCTATACATTAATCTATATTGCTATATTAATCATTGTAAATCCTATATACTTTGGCTAAATTCTAATTTCTGTCTAACATTCTTAACTAAACTTTTGGCCAATACAACATATTCTCAAGATCTTCTAGCACAATTCTATAGCTTGTAATATATAATAAGGCATGAAAACTATACTCATACCAATCAATCTCTAAAATGGTCATTTATTTAATACATAAACTAAACTTCTATTTCTTTGATGTTTCTTTGATATTTATACTTGGGAAAGCTTTTCTATTCTTTATACAATAAGATCACTTATTACATATTATTTATAACTAATCTCAAAACAAGAAACAACAATATACTCATTTGGCCAATCCATTCTTTGAATGATCTTTCTAATTTCAAGCATACAAGCTTGACAATTTAAGGTGGCATATTGTAATATTATAATATAATCAACATCTTTTACTATCATCAAATACTACAGCATTGCAACAATTTAATATGCAATTCTTGCCATCATTTTTCTAAAGTCATAAGTTTCAAAACTCATAATTCAATGACTAAATACAATATGCCATTCTAACTAATGCTAAAAGTTCAAACAACTTGAACCATGCACTAAAAGCCATTCATTTCATTGAACTAACATAACCAAGTGTTATTCTAAATTTTGGCATAACAAAATGCACACTTGACTACTAAAACTTACACTTGGTTAAGCCTAACATAGCCTTTCAACTCCAATTCTTTCCTTTCCAAAACAATTTCTTCAACAAGATTTAACAAACTCATGCATGCATTTCTCTTTGAATTTTCATCAAACAATTCACATGCACATGCAAATACTTGGTTAGCCACACTTCCACATCTCTCCAAATCCATCAAAATTGGAGCAAAAACTCACTAAATTTAACTTCAAATCTGGTCGGATTCGACACTTCAAAATTTCATCAACAATTCTTCCATATTTCATCCATAATTCCACCAAATCACCACATACACATGAACTACTTCTCATGGCTGGAATTTTACACATCATTCAACATTAAAACAGCCAATAATTCTCACCATACAATCACATACAATCACATACAAACGTACAAGAATCAATCTACACAATTATTGCTCAAATCAAAACTAAAATTGGATTTACTTACCTTTTCTTTGCTTCCTTTGCTCACTTTCTCCATTGATTCATGCTAAAAACACATAAATTCCTAAGAACTCATACTTATAAAACACAAATCACAAACTTTTGTGCTAGAATCTTACCTTTGGATGCTTTAGGATTGAAAATCTACAAAAATTTAAGCTAAACCCTATGATTTCTCTTTAAAATTTGATGAAGAATCTTGAGAGAAAATGGATGAGAGGTGGTGTGATCAAGGGTGAGAATGGATAGGGTTTGTTATATATATATATTTATATTCCCATTTTGCCCTTGTACTTTTATAATAATTCCAATTATGCCATACATGCATTTACCAATATACCCTCACTTTCAATGGATTTAACACATGTTCTTGGTCATTTTCACTCCCCACTCTTTCAACTAGTTGTGAGTGAAAAGACCATTTTACCCTTATTCTTTAATTTCTTTCTATTACTTTACAAACACGTATTTATCTCGACATCACATCATGTGTATTTTCCATAATCCTTCTACCACTCTATTCTCATGGCTAGCACACTTAATACATTATATTTATCATACTCACTTTTCACTTGAACACGTGTTTCTGTGTGAAATGAGCATTTTGCCCCTATTGAAACTTTTATGGAAGTATTCTATAAAACTAATTAAATATATTCACTATGACTATAAAATAATCCCTACCATATTTCTGAATCTGGGTATTACAAAAAATATAAATTAAGACATTGTAATTTATTTTAGAATTATTCTTAACCTAAATTGAGAGATACCTTGTAGCAAGAAAGAGAAGGAGATTCTTCCTAGGGTTTTGGATTTTCCATGCTATTGGGGGAATTGGGGTTTGTTTTCTTGATGTCAATGTGTAACTAAATTCTTATCTAGGGATCCAATGTAGCCTAATTAATTGGAAGGCTCTTTGATAAACAGATATTATTGCTATCAATTCAATTGAAATTCTTGATTCATTCATGTTATTAATTAATCTTTAATTTTCATTATTGTGTGACGACACTTAGTGTGAATTATTAGGTTTATGTGTTGAGATTAGATGTATTATGTTTTAATCTCGAAGAACTCATGTGAATGAATGATTAATACTATGTGCATACGCCCCGACAGAGTATCAGTAGGTTATTGATTTCTTGAATATCTAGTGTTTGTGCATATGTCCTAATAGATGAGTCTTTATTCTTGATTTCAAGTATTCTTGTGTTTAATGGGATTTTAATTCACAGGCTAGACTATACGCCCTAGCTAGTCTTGTGTTAAAATACTAGGTTAACTTTGAAAGCCTTACTGTAATACCTTGATTTAGTAAATGCGAGTCCTAGAAACCGAATTGATAAACAATAGAGAGATGTTTGACACATAGCTGGATAGTTATGGTGAAATTGGAGCCCTAGGTTTTGGTCAATTGGGTTTTAGATAATTTTAATAATTATTTAATTTTAGTTTTATTCAATTGTTGCTTTTAAAGTGATCTTCCTTAATTCTTCATTATTAAGTCTTATTATTAATTTTAATTGAAGCATAGTTATTAGGATTAGTAAATTGCTTACAAATCTCTGTGGGATCAACCCTTGCTTTTACACACTAAACTATGAGAGCAATTCGTGCACTTGCGATGTTATAAAATTGTTCATCAATGTTTCCAAAATTTCCTATTTGAATCTTTGTGTTTTTGAATTTTACATCTCAATTTACCATCTAGGTAAATGCTATTTTCTATGTTTATATTTCATTGACTATTGTTGTTGCTTTTTTGTGTTTTAATATGAATCTTGCACCTTTCTTTTTTTATTTCCATATTCTCCTAGATCTTGTTTTGTTCATTCACAACTTTTTTGCTATCTTCTAGGATTTCTGGTTTTACTGTTCAAGTCGGGTTTTTGATTAAAAATTGTTGTAATGTTTTCTAGTTCTTCAATTGTTACTTTTTTGGATCGTTGCTTTATTTGTTTTAATGTTAAGGGTGTGATCTCAAGTGTTTCAACTTTATTTGATCAAATAAAATGCCTTAAACAACCGATGGGCTTATGAGAAAAAAGATGAACTGGTGACTTATCAGGTGTCCAATTTATGGTTCACAGTTACAGACTTGCTTAAGGTTTATTTGAGAACCTGGTTTGGTTCATCAGGGCCCTATTATTATAACAAACTTAGATAGATGAGTTAAATTTTGTTGTAATTGGGGATGTTAATTAAACTGACGGCTCATTTGTATTTGATCTATTAAAACAGCATTCGATTTAAACTCATTGATTTTATTATGACTATTTTAACATTCATTGTAACCAGTTCTAGCCTACAGGTTGATTAATAGTCTGCCTTCAGGTTTGGCTATTAATTTTAAGTTGATTATTAGGATTATAATCAAATGCGAACGCACTATCCAATTGAAATGATTTCATTTTGTTTGTACAAAATTTTTAGCTTGGAGAGACATTTAGAAGTTTGCCTCATTGTCATCACATGTTTCACATATCTTGCATATATAAGTGGCTCTTTAGCCATGCTTCATGCTGATTATGTGGAAGGGATATGTAATGCTTCAATTTCAGGTATAAGATTGATGAATTGAAGTCGAAACTTGAGAAGGATAGGTACATCTGATGAGTAGATTGAATATCTAACTCTTTGTCATTGTAGACAAGGTTTTGTAAGGCACTTTGTATAACTACATATGCTTTGTATAACATGTGCCGATAAATGTGTCAATTACTTTAGTGTATGTTATAGAACAAAGAAGAGCATATATACATCTTTATATCCAACATCACTTAAACTGCTATTTCTTTCTAAGCATCTATTAATTAGAGAGCTCTTATTGATTTATTTTCACTCAACCCACATCCATTTCTTTGAGCAATTGCTTCATATCATATAGATTTTGTCTCCTTACATTTAACAGATCAAATAAGAACTTGAAAGCTTAAAGGTTCAGATGAAGCTTTTTATTGCACAATATCTGCATGAATAATAGTACAGTTTTAAATATGTTAAAAGTGAAGCGCAAAACAATGCCATATGGAGCTTATCAGTAAACTAACGTCAGTGTTTTAAAACCCAACCTAGGATGAAACCCAGAAAAGTTGCTAGGTCCCGAGTTGACCGATTTAACCAGTTTGACCACTAGTCAAACCAGTTGACAAAAATTTTAAAATTTAGCAAATACACCCCTAAAAATTACACTGAAGTCCCTATAGGTTTGAAATTTGGCAAACACACCCCAAATACAAATTGGCTAGTAACTAGTTGGCGGTAGCAACACCGCAAATGGAACCCCAATCGTCCCTTGAGCCATTCCCCTGAAAATCTACCCAAGATCTGGTTGATATTGGTTTGATTTTGGCCAAATCTCATTGACACTGGCGTCGACATTCTAGGCCAGATCTCATCGATGCCGGTGTCAAAAACTCTCCCCATCAACCCTAAAATACTTCCCTCTTCCTCCTGACCAAAAACCACCTCACCCTACCCTACCCCTGTTAGGCTTGCCAATCGCCGACAAAAGTCGGTTGTTGCTACTGCCAATGTTTTTTTATTTTCGGCTGATTTACTCATTGGAAATCAACTCTATCACCACCATTACACTCACCAAAATTTTTTCTTCAAAAGCTCTAACATCCCAGCCTTCAATTATTTGCCGATCATCATCCCAAATTCTAGGATTTTGGGTGAATAGGAATAATGTAAACCAAACCCAATGAAGCTTCTGGGTCCCAGTTAAACTAACCGGCCAATTCGAACCAAGTTTTAAAATAGAAGCTAACATTTTAATCTTTTTTACTAACAATCTTGACCATTGCTTCCCCTTCTAGGTCCAACGACTACCACCAATTCTTTTGGTCAACAATATATAAACAAGTGAATCTCCATATTGCAAAAACAAAGTCGTCTTCTCTTTTGTGAACAATCTGCTCTACTAAGGTTTTTCACATTTAGCTCAAATCGTGTAATTTCTTTGAGTGATTATCTGAATCATTTAGTGAGGGCTGAGTTTCCTTCAAGTTTAGAGAGTGTAGTGTGGGTTTTTCTTAGGATAGAAATTACTTTGTTGTATTTGGGTGGGAAGTGACGGTAAGAGAGATTTGGTTGATATTCTTGTAATCTGTAAGTATTGAACAATTAGTGCACTAAGCTCCTCTATTCTGGAGCTCAACATGGACATAGTCTATCTAATCTTGGATAGGTGAACCACGGTAAAAATGTCAGTGTCTCGTTTATATTGTGGGTGTGTGTGCAGATTCTTGATTGTGTGTTTTGGTAAGAATCAAATTGATAATAAGGCTCAGATCATAACAGTGGTATCAGAGCTTGAGTTTAGATTTCTAGGGTTCTTGATCTGTCAGTTTCTTGAACTCTAGGGTTTGTGGTTTTTTTTTTTTTAGGGTTTCTTGATTTGTTAGTTTCTTGATATTATAGGGTTGTTAATTTCGCGAGTCTTGATATCAATCTATTCGAAATTATAAATCAGTTTTGATTTCTAGGGTTCTCTCTTACTTAAAGTTCAAACATGAGCACTATACGCATGGAGATTTCCTAATGTGATAGGAAAATTGATTTCAATAGCTAGAAGAAGAAGATGAAAGCGTTGCTTTCCCACAACACAAGGTTGCTGTTGCGTTGGAGAAGGATGTCACGAAGTGGTCAGAAGAGAAGTTGAAGAAAAAGTAAGAAGTTGACGAGGAGGTGTACAATCTCATCATAATAAACCTCTCTGTCAACATATTGAAGAAAGTGGATGGCTTAGAAACTCCAATCGTTCTGTGGGATAAACTCAAAATCTTATATGCTTTACAATCTGCTCCTAATCTTGCTCTCTTGAAAGGTACTTTGTTTTCATATAAAACAAAAAATTCTAAGTTTGTAGAAGATAACCTTGATGAATTCTTGAAATTGACACTAATATTGAAAGGCATAGATCAAGAATTAGGAGATACTAGTTTAGTTATGATACTTCTTAATTCGTAGCGTAAGGAATACCAAGTTGTTAAAAATGCTTTACAATATAGTGGCATTGTTCTTGGTGTTGATTTAATCGTTGCTGGGTTAAAATCTAGAGAGTTAGAATTGAAAAGTCCAAAAGAGAAATGGAAACAATCTGTTTGTAAAGGGTAAGGTGGATTCTGGTAAGTTAAGAAAGAGTTAGGAAAAGGTTCACAGTATAACTCAAGTTTCAAGAATAAAAAGAAAGGAAAGGGAAATAGTAAACCTAAGGGGGAAACAAGAAAATGCTTCCATTGTAATAAAACTGGACATCTTAAGAAGAACTATTATGAATGGATCAAAAAACAGAAACAAGCTAATACTGAGAGTAATTTGGCATGTACCAATGATAGTATTGAGTTTTCTGAAGCTCTTCATGTGTCTAATTCTGCCAGTGCTAAAGAATGGCTATTAGATTTAGGGTGTTCCTTCCATATGAGTCCTAATAGAAACTAGTTTCAAGATTTTAAAAAGAATGAGCATGAAATTGTGTTTAAAGGTAATAATCATTCTTGTAAGGTTTAGAGAATTGGTAACATAACCATTAAATTGAATGATGGTAAGATAATCATGTTAACTAAGGTTAGGTACATACCTGAATTGAAATGAAATTTGATCTCCTTAGGAACTCTTGATGAATCTGGTTGTTGTTATAAGGATCAAAATGGATGCATCTGGTGTACAAAAATAACTATATACTTCTTAAAGGAACAAAAAGAAATGGATTGTATATATTGTGTGGTCATTACTATCCTAATATCTTGAATTATGCACTTGTTTCTACTAACATTAATGTGACAGAGAAGTGAAACCTTAGAATGGGCCACATGAGCCAAAAGGGAATGAATATTCTCAATCAATAGGGTTTATTTGGTAATGATCCTATCTCTTTGTAACGCCCCACTTGAGGTACGTTGTTATTGTTTCCTCTTTCGCCCTTAATCGAGTTGGGTTTTTTGTTATATTTGTTTGTTTGAGCGTTATGTTGAATGTTGCCCTGAAATTGGTTGAAAATAGAAGAATTTGAGTGTACCAAGCTTGCAGGGGCGAAGAGAGTCTTGCCGCGGCGAAGATGTGATGAACCAAGGGTGAAACTCTGGAAAGTTTCGCCGCGGCGCGAAGGTTTCTTCGCGCGGCGCAGCCCGAATAAAATGTTGATTGAGTTTTAGAGATTTTCTTCCCCAAGGGCTATTTGACCTTTCTACCCCTAATTAGTAGGAAAAGTGGGGAGTGAATTGTAAGGATTTTTCATGGAGAGTATGTTGAGATGGGGGGTGAGTTTGTAATGAATCAAAGGATATGGATGGAATTTCCAAAGAAGAGTAAGGGCAAAATGGGAATGATTGTGTTTTTATTTCATTAAAAGGAATTAGAATCAAAGAAACCCTTCATTTCTCTTCTTCTCAAACGCAACTTCTCATTCTTCTCCTCTCAACTTCTTTTCTTTTCTTTTGATTTTCAAGGGTTTTTGAAGTGATTTTGGGGTAGAAAAGCAACCTAAGGCTTCCGGTAAGGTCCTTATTTCTCCTTAAGTTGTGTGATTTGAAGATTTTAGTTCATTTTGGTTTTTTGAGAGTTTTCATTCTTTTGGTTAAGAGTAGAGAATAGCCAAGAAAACCAAGTGGAAAGAAGATTGGTGAAGTCTCTCCATAGCATGTAAGTAAAACCCAACCCAAGTTGAGATTCATGAAATTTCTTGATTAGGGTTTTGATAGAAATGATGTATGTATGTGATGTGCATGTAATATGCCATGTATGGAGTATTGAATGGAAATTTCTATGCTTTGTGAATGTTCTTACCTTGCAAATTTGAGAAATGGGTGTTGGTTTGGCAAGGTAGTTGAGATGGAATTTAAGGGGTATTATGGAACCCTTTTTTGAAAGTGTTTTCTATGGCAGGCTTTGTGGCTTTGTGAAGGGGTTTTTCCCCATTTTGGATGGTTAGGAAAAGTTTTAGATTCATGGCTATGATATAGTTTTATAGTGCACATGAGTTGTTTGATGAAATGCCTAATAGAGGTTGAGTGTTAGTAATGAACCTTAATTCTTGCAACATTGCATGTTGGCATTTCACAAGTGCATTAGTAGAGATGAATCATCCATGTGCATTGTTATATGCATTGAAAAGTGACCTAAGAAAGAGTAGAAAACTTTGTGTATAGAAATACCCTATGAGTAGAGAGCTTAGTGGGTAAAATTACTCTAAGGGTAGAGAGCATTGAAAAAATGCTACAATAGAATGAGTTAGAAGAGTAGTATAGTTGGGATGATGCTTTGTGATCATCACCCGACCGTTATGGGAATCGGATGGATGCTTTGTGATCATCATCCGAATAGCCTTAGAGAGATGGGTTGATGCTTAGTGATCGTCACCCAATGAGTAATAGAAATGGGTAGATGCTTTGTGACCACTACCCGATTAGTTAAGAGATATGTAGGTTGATGCTTTGTGATCATCATCCAATGGCTAGTAGAAGCGGGGTGATGCTTTGTGATCATCACCCGATAGTGACTAGAGATGGGTAAATGCTTGGTGATCATTACCCAAAATTCATGAGGAACGGGTAGGTGCTAGGTGATCTCCACCCGATAGTTAGGAGGAACCGAGTTGGTGCTTTGTGATCCTCACTCGGTAGTCACTAAGACCGGGTTGGTACGTGTGAATTCCACCCGATAGCCATAGAGTGAAATGGTGCTATGTGAACGCCATTCGGCCGTACCTCCGGTAAGATGAGGCCATGATGTTATTAGAAACAGAAATAGAAACAGAATTAGAAAAGGAAAGAATTAAGAGTCACACGCGGGGACAGACAGTTAGAGAGTTTTACTTACTGAGCATTATTTGTGCTCACCCCGTTATTTTCCTTTGTGGATGCAGGTTCTAGGTGATGTTGCGGTTGGAGGGGCGTCGGCGCGAGGAGCAATAGCTACACTGTTCCCCTATTTTGTCTTTTGAAATGCACTTTTGTAAACATAACTTTTGTGTATAAAAGACATGTGAATTGTAATGAAAAGAAAATTTTTGGGCCCAATTTTCCATTGTTAATTGCATGCATGGTACTAGTTTTCAGTAGGTGTTACATTTTTGGTATCAGAGCAAAGATTTTGGGATTGAATAGTGTACTATTCTCATCGCCACGACGTCCTCTAACCAACCGTGTGAGTAATTCTTTCCTTACAGTAATTGTTTCTTGAGTTCATTAGTGTGATCATTTTGTAGATGAGGCGTAGTTATCGAAATCACGGTAAAGGTGTGGTGAATGAAGGAGAACCTTCTAACCCACAGAGTCTACGCCCCTCCCTTGGATGAAGCTAGAATCCGGGAATAATACAGAGGTTATGATTGAAACTCAGGGGAGAGTTGTACCCCCTGTTCAGGTACCGCCAGTTACGCCTGTCGAGAGAGGGCAAACGGTACCTCCCCCAGTACCGAACAGAGTTGAACCGATTTATGGTCTTTCCAATCAGCATCAGCCCTCAGAGTTTAAGGGTACTACGGATCCAGTAGTAGCAGAGGAGTGGTTTGGGTCAGTAGAACGAGCCACGGGTTTATTTCCCATGACAGACCGGGAGAAGATCCGGTATGCGAGTTTCCTGTTTCAGGGTGATGCCCGAATTTGGTGGGAATTAATGGAAGAAACTCATGATGCGACAGTAATGACGTGGGGAGAGTTTAGGCAAGAGTTTGAGGCTGAGTATAGATCAGAGGACCAAGTTCATGAGAAGGTCCAAGAATTTATCAGTTAACAGCAAGGAGCTAGCGCTGTGAAAGAGTACTCAGTGAAGTTCAACGCCCTTGCAAGGTTTGCACCGGGAATAGTTAGCACCCCGGCCTTGAGAAGGGATAAGTTTGTGCATGGATTGAAGCCGGAGATAGCCCGGGATATTATGACAAGCTCCAACCCTCCTCGCAATTACAGTGAGGCCTTGAGGCGGGCAATGAAGGCGGAGATTTTTGAGAATAAAATCTTCCCTGTAGGATCCTCGACAGGAAGGACCGAAGGAGCTACCCTCCGCTCCTCAGAGAGAGAAACATGAGGGTGAAAAAGGCAAAGACATGAGGAATCAGAAAAAGAAGTTTCAGTATAAACAGAATAGAAAGGAGTGGAGGAATAAGCGACCTCGAACGGAAGGGTTTCCTCCTTGCCCTAAGTGTGGGAAGAACCACCCGGGAGAGTGTCTGAAGGATCAGAGAGTATGCTATAGGTGCCGACAGCCAGGGCACATGATGAGGGATTGTAAAGCTCCTTTTCCACCAACTGCTCAGGGTTCAAGGGGCACTGCGAATGCCAGAGTTTTTACTGTGGCACAAGGGGAAGCAGAGGCTCCCATCACCAGTTATGGTCGATTATTATTTCATGCACCTTTATATGCTTTAATTGATTCGGGTGCTACCCATTCGTTTATATCTTATGGGATGCTTGAGAGATTAGGTTTGAAACCTACTAGAGCGGCTCAACCCATTAAGATAGAACTACCCGATGGGGTTAGTGTTGTGACTCAAGAGATTTTGTTAAGAGAGTCCTTAGTGATCCAGGGTAGAGAGTTAATCGTTGACTTAATAGTTTTCGATATGCCCGACTTTGATGTGATTCGGGTATGGATTTCCTAGGGAGGTATGGAGTAGAAATTGACTGTCGGAAAAAGAAGGCGCGGTTTAACCTCGATTGTGGAGATAAGTTTAGTTTTGGAGAAGGCCATCAGTTGAGCATGCTGATTAGTAATGTAAAGGCCAGGAAGATGTTGAGAAAGGGGTGTTCGGGTTATATTGCCCATGTAGTGCAGAGTGGTGATGTTCCACAGTTAGAGATCCAGAGGGTGCCAGTAGTTCGAGACTTTCTAGATGTGTTTCCGGAAGAGTTACCGGGTTTGCCTCCAGAGAGAGAGGTAGAATTTAGTATCGAACTAGCACCAGGGACAGCACCAATATCTAAAGCCCCTTATAGAATGGCCCCAGCTGAGCTCCAAGAATTAAAGAAGCAACTCCAAGAGCTTTTAGATAAAGGCTTCATCCGACCAAGTCATTCCCCTTGGGGAGCTCCAATCTGTTTGTGAAAAAGAAGGATGGATCACTAAGGATGTGTATCGATTATAGGGAGTTGAATAAAGTTACAGTGAAGAATAAGTACCCGCTACCCCGGATAGATGACCTCTTTGATCAGTTGAAAGGAGCGGCAGTGTTCTCCAAGATTGATTTGAGGTCCGGGTATCATCAGGTAAGGGTGGCTGAGCAAGATGTGGCTAAAACTGCCTTTCGTACAAGGTACGGGCATTATGAATTTGTAGTAATGCCTTTTGGCTTGACTAATGCCCCAACAATTTTTATGGACTTGATGAACAGGGTATTCCATGAGTATTTGGATCAGTTTATTGTTGTCTTCATCGACGACATTCTGATTTACTCAAAGTCCAGAGAAGAGCATGAGAAACACTTGGGATTAGTATTGCAACGGCTGAGAGAAAAGAAGTTGTGTGCTAAGTTTTCCAAGTGTGAGTTTTGGCTGAATCAAGTGATATTCTTGGGTCATACCGTGTCGAAGGAAGGGATTTCGGTAGATCCGAGTAAAGTACAGTAATCGGAATGGCGTGGAGAACAGAAAGAAATCAGGAGTTTCTTAGGCTTAGCAGGTTACTACCGGCGATTTGTAGCAGGATTCGCCCAGTTGGCTAAACCATTGACAGCTCTTACCAAGCAGAAAACTCCTTTTGTCTGGTCAGCAGCTTGCGAAGAAAGCTTTCAAGAGTTGAAGAAGAGGTTAACATCAGCTCCTGTGCTAGTGTTACCGCAGGAGGGTGTAGATTATGACATTTATACAGACGCCTCTTTGCAGGGACTCGGAGCTGTGTTGTTGCAGTTAGGTAGGGTTATAGCTTATGCTTCTCGTCAATTGAAAGAGTACGAGACCAGATACCCTACTCATGACCTAGAGTTAGCAGCTGTGGTCTTTGCTTTAAAGATATAGAGGCATTACCTTTATGGTGTGAAGAGTAATATCTACACCGATCATAAGAGTTTGAAGTACTTCTTCACTCAAAAGGAGTTGAATATGAGGCAGAGAAGGTGGTTAGAGCTGGTCAAGGATTATGATTGTGAGATCAAGTACCAACCGGGGAAAGCCAATGTAGTAGCCGATGCTTTGAGTAGAAAAGCTCATGTTTTCCTGCCACTGCATAGAAAGAGTTAATAGAAGAATTGTCTAAGGAACAGATTGAAGTGGTTCCGGGAAGAATTGCCAGCCTAGTGGTACAGTCCTCTTTACTAGAGGAAATTAGAGAAAAGCAAATGGCTGATGAGTGGTGTCAGAAACTAGTTCAGCAAGTGCATGAGGGCAAGACATCAGAGTTCTTTGTGAGAGATGGTGTCCTCTATTTTAGAAATCGGTTGTGTATACCTCCAATTGAAGAGTTGAAACAGAAAATCCTTATAGAGGCTCATGACACACCGTACACCGCTCATCCGGGAGCAACCAAGATGTATCAGGAACATCAAGAAAGGCTATTGGTGGTCGGTATGAAGAAAGACATCGCCGAGTTTGTGGCTAAATGTCTAACTTGCCGGGCCAGGTGAAAGCGAACACCGGCCGTCGAGGTTGCTTCAGCCATTGAGTGTTCCAGAGTGGAAATGGGAGAGCATTTCAATGGATTTTATCACGGGTCTTCCCAGAGTGCAGAAAGGGTGTAATGCTATATGGGTGATTGTGGATAGGTTAACCAAGTCAGCCCATTTTCTCCCAAGAAAGGAGAGTACCACTACGATCGGGTTGGCCCGTTTACCTCAAGGAGATAGTCAGATTGCATGGTGTGCCCAAGGTTATAGTATCAGATAGAGATTCCAGATTTGTTTCAGCCTTCTGGACAAGTTTACAGAGGAGTTTGGGTACCCGCTTAGCATTCAGTACTGCCTATCATCCTCAGACAGATGGCCAAACCGAGAGAACGAATCAGGTGCTCGAGGATATGTTGAGCTGTTGCATGGATTACGAGTATCCCTGGCATGAGATGTTACCATTAGTGGAATTTGCCTACAACAACAGTTATCAGTCTACAATTAGAATGGCGCCTTACGAGGCTTTGTATGGTAGACGGTGTAGGTCTCCGCTTCATTGGGATGAAGTGGGAGAGAGAGATGAGTTGAGTACCGCTCTTGGGCCAGAGATGACTCAGAAACTTGTAGAAGATGTGAAGGTAATCCGAAGTAGAATGAAGCAAGCCCAAGATCGGCAGAAGAGTTATGCCGATTTAAAGAGGAAAGAGGTAGAATTCCAAGTGGGCGACAAGGTGTTTCTGAAGGTTTCCCCTTATAAGCGAGTCATGCGTTTTGGAACCAAAGGGAAGTTAGCACCGAGGTTTGTAGGTCCTTTTGAGGTCTTGCAACGAGTAGGAAAGGTGGCCTACAGATTGGCTCTACCACCTAGTATGGATAGGGTGCATGATGTCTTCCATGTCTCGATGTTACGGAAATATGTAAGTGATCCCCTCCATATCTTGAGCGTAGAGGACGTTGAAGTAGCAGAGAATCTAGTATATGAAGAACGTCCAGTTCAGATTCTAGATCGACGGGTTAAAGAGCTTCGGAACAAGAGTGTTCCGCTAGTTAAGGTCCTTTGGAGGAATCACAAAGTGGAAGAAGCCACTTGGGAAGTAGAAGCGGGACATGCGAATCGTTTCCCGAGTTATTTGTTTGAATTTCGGGGACGAAATTCTTTTAAGGGGGGAAGAATTGTAACGCCCCACTTGAGGTACGTTGTTATTGTTTCCTCTTTCGCCCTTAATCGAGTTGGGTTTTTTGTTATATTTGTTTGTTTGAGCGTTATGTTGAATGTTGCCCTGAAATTGGTTGAAAATAGAAGAATTTGAGTGTACCAAGCTTCCCGGGCGAAGAGAGTCTTCCGCCGGCGAAGATGTGATGAACCAAGGGTGAAACTCTCTGGAAAGTTTCGCCGCGGCTGAACTTTCGGTTTCACCTGGCGGCACCCGAATAAAATGTTGATTGAGTTTTAGAGATTTTCTTCCCCAAGGGCTATTTGACCTTTCTACCCCTAATTAGTAGGAAAAGTGGGGAGTGAATTGTAAGGATTTTTCATGGAGAGTATGTTGAGATGGGGGGTGAGTTTGTAATGAATCAAAGGATATGGATGGAATTTCCAAAGAAGAGTAAGGGCAAAATGGGAATGATTGTGTTTTTATTTCATTAAAAGGAATTAGAATCAAAGAAACCCTTCATTTCTCTTCTTCTCAAACGCAACTTCTCATTCTTCTCCTCTCAACTTCTCTTTTCTTTTGATCAAGGATTTTCAAGGGTTTTTGAAGTGATTTTGGGGTAGAAAAGCAACCTAAGGCTTCCTAAGGTAAGGATTTCTCCTTAAGTTGTGTGATTTGAAGATTTTAGTTCATTTTGGTTTTTTGAGAGTTTTCATTCTTTTGGTTAAGAGTAGAGAGAATAGCCAAGAAAACCAAGTGGAAAGAAGATTGGTGAAGTCTCTCCATAGCATGTAAGTAAAACCCAACCCAAGTTGAGATTCATGAAATTTCTTGATTAGGGTTTTGATAGAAATGATGTATGTATGTGATGTGCATGTAATATGCCATGTATGGAGTATTGAATGGAAATTTCTATGCTTTGTGAATGTTCTTACCTTGCAAATTTGAGAAATGGGTGTTGGTTTGGCAAGGTAGTTGAGATGGAATTTAAGGGGTATTATGGAACCCTTTTTGAAAGTGTTTTCTATGGCAGGCTTTGTGGCTTTGTGAAGGGGTTTTTCCCCATTTTGGATGGTTAGGAAAAGTTTTAGATTCATGGCTATGATATAGTTTTATAGTGCACATGAGTTGTTTGATGAAATGCCTAATAGAGGTTGAGTGTTAGTAATGAACCTTAATTCTTGCAACATTGCATGTTGGCATTTCACAAGTGCATTAGTAGAGATGAATCATCCATGTGCATTGTTATATGCATTGAAAAGTGACCTAAGAAAGAGTAGAAAACTTTGTGTATAGAAATACCCTATGAGTAGAGAGCTTAGTGGGTAAAATTACTCTAAGGGTAGAGAGCATTGAAAAAATGCTACAATAGAATGAGTTAGAAGAGTAGTATAGTTGGGATGATGCTTTGTGATCATCACCCGACCGTTATGGGAATCGGATGGATGCTTTGTGATCATCATCCGAATAGCCTTAGAGAGATGGGTCGATGCTTAGTGATCGTCACCCAATGAGTAATAGAAATGGGTAGATGCTTTGTGACCACTACCCGATTAGTTAAGAGATATGTAGGTTGATGCTTTGTGATCATCATCCAATGGCTAGTAGAAGCGGGGTGATGCTTTGTGATCATCACCCGATAGTGACTAGAGATGGGTAAATGCTTGGTGATCATTACCCAAAATTCATGAGGAACGGGTAGGTGCTAGGTGATCTCCACCCGATAGTTAGGAGGAACCGAGTTGGTGCTTTGTGATCCTCACTCGGTAGTCACTAAGACCGGGTTGGTACGTGTGAATTCCACCCGATAGCCATAGAGTGAAATGGTGCTATGTGAACGCCATTCGGCCGTACCTCCGGTAAGATGAGGCCATGATGTTATTAGAAACAGAAATAGAAACAGAATTAGAAAAGGAAAGAATTAAGAGTCACACGCGGGGACAGAGCTAGAGAGTTTTACTTACTGAGCATTATTTGTGCTCACCCCGTTATTTTCCTTTGTGGATGCAGGTTCTAGGTGATGTTGCGGTTGGAGGGGCGTCGGCGCGCGAGGAGCAATAGCTACACTGTTCCCCTATTTTGTCTTTTGAAATGCACTTTTGTAAACAGTAACTTTTGTGTATAAAAGACATGTGAATTGTAATGAAAAGAAAATTTTTGGGCCCAATTTTCCATTGTTAATTGCATGCATGGTACTAGTTTTCAGTAGGTGTTACACTCTTCTCTTGAATTTTGTGAGACTTGTGTTTTGGGTAAACAACATAGATTGAGTTTCCCTAAAGGAACTCATTTGGCTACTAATTGTCTTGAGTATCTGCGTGCTGATTTGTGGGGACCTGAAAAGTTTAGGTCACATGGAGGGAGTAGTTACTTCTTGTCCATTGTAGATGACTATAGTGGGAAAGTGTGGGTTTATCTTGTTAAGTCTAAGGATGGGGCCTTAACCAAATTTAAAAACTAGAAGCTTTTGGTGGAAAATTAATCTGATAAGAGGGTTAAGGTGCTTAGAACTGACAATGGCCTAGAGTTTTACAACTCTGAATTTGACAAATACTGTAATGACCAAGGAGTACTTAGACATAGGACGGTAAGAAAAACCCCTCAGCAAAATGGTGTGGTTGAGAAGATGAATAGGACTTTGCTAGAAAAAGTCCGATGCCTTTTATTCACTTCAGGATTACCTAAAACCTTTTGGGGTGAAGCTTTAACCATTGCAGAGTTAATATGAGCCCCTTTAGTGCCATAGAGTTTAAATGTTTAGAGGAAAAATGGTCATGCAGAAAGCCTAATCTCAGTCATCTGAGAGTGTTTGGGTGTGCTGCTTATGCACACACAAGTTATGGGAAGTTAGAGCCTAGGTCTATAAGATGTGTATTCTTGGGATACCAAGAAGGAACCAAAGGGTAGAAGCTGTGGGAAAAGGATGCATATGGGGTTAAAGTTATAATTAGCAGAGATGTAGTGTTTAATGAGAATCTTTTCCTTGCAAAGTTACTAACATCAATGCAGACACCTTTAGTAGTGACTCTTCAGACTTCAATTAAGCTGACACCACTCAACTTGAGGTGGAGCCAGCAAGTTACCAGACTAAGCTGGTCAATCTTGATGAAGAAACTAAACCTGTAGAACTGCCACCAACCATGGATACCGCCCAAGGTGTTGAAAATGAAGTAATAGAGCATGGTGAGGGGTCTCAACATGATGAACTTGCACAATATTAGCTGGCAAGGGACAAAGTCTGGAGGGATATCAAACCTCTTGCCAGATGCAGTTTTGCAAACTTGATTTACACTACTTTGATTGCTGGAGTTGAGGTTTAAAGGTCTAAACCTGATACCTATGAAGAAGCCATGAGTTCTAAGGACAACAAGAAGTGGCTGGTTGCCATGGAAGAAGAAATGCATTCCTTAAAGGTGAATGGTACTTGGTCTCTAGTTTAAAAACCTAAAGATCAAAAACTTGTGGAGTGCAAATGGTTGTTTAAGCTTAAGAAAGGTATGACTCATTTGACCCTCCTAGATATAAGGCTAGATTAGTAGCAAAAGGCTACACACAAAGAGAAGGTATAGATTTCAATAAAATTTTCTCTCCTGTAGTTAAATTTTAAACAATTAGATTAATGTGATCTATTGTTGCTCATCATGACCTAGAATTAGAACAATTAGATGTGAAAACTGCTTTCTTGCATGGTGAATTAGAAAATAAAATTTTCATGAGTCAAACCTGCTGGATTTAAAGATAAAATTTGCCTAATCATGTGTGTTTGTTACATAAATCATTGTATGGCCTTAAATAATCCCCTAGGTAGTGGTATAAAATATTTGATTCCTTTATTGTTGGTATTGGGTTTACTAGAAGTAAATATGATAATTGCTTCTATTTTGCATTCAGTAATAACATGCCTATAAACTTGCTGTTATATGTTGATGACATGTTGTTGATAAGTGAGTCTAAGTCTAAAATAGATTATTTAAAGGCAAAATTGAATGTTGAATTTGATATGAAAGACTTAGGATGTGCAAAGAAGATATTAGGAATGGTGATAGAAAGAAATAGAAAGCTTAATAAGCTGAAAACTCACCAAAGGTCATATTTACAAAAACTTGCTTCAAAGTTTGGCATGGCTGATTCTAAACTAGTTACTATGCCATCAGCTAGTCATTTTGTTCTAAGTAAACTACAATGTCCCAAAACAGATGCTGAAATGATAAAAATGGAGAATATCCCTTATTCTAATGCAATAGGCTCAATCATGTATGCCATGATTAGTACTAGGCCAGACTTATCATTCGCAATTTCTTTATTGAGCAGATACATGTCTAATATTGGAATTGAGCATTGGATTGCATTAAAATGGTTATTAAGATATATTAATAGTTCCTTACATATTGGGTTGGATTATTGTAAAAGAAGTGATACACTTGATCTTGTAGGGTATGTAGACTCTACATACCCTACAAAATACATGTCTAATATTGGAATTGAGCATTGGATTGCATTAAAATGGTTATTAAGATATATTAATAGTTCCTTACATATTAGGTTGGATTATTGTAAAAGAAGTGACACACTTGATCTTGTAGGGTATGTAGACTCTGATTTTGCAGGTGACAGAGATACAAGGAAGCCCACCACATCTTACTATTTCACATTAGGAGAAAATTGTGTTAGCTGGAAGTCACAACTTCAACCAGTAGTTGCACTATCCATAACAGAGTCTGAATATGTGGTTGTAACTGATGCTTTCAAAGAAGCTATATGGCTACAAGGGATCTTGAAAGAAGCTAAGCTATTGGATGGGTTGGTGACAGTATACTTAGACAGTCAAAGTGCCATGCATTTAAGCAAAAATCTAGTTTATCATGAGACAACCAAACATGTAGATGTAAGGTTCCATTTTGTCAAAGATCTAATCACAAGGTGAGAAATGAATCTAAAGAAGGTGTCAACTGAAGACAATCCAGGCGACATGGGCACTAAAGTGGTAGCTGTTGCTAAGTTCAAGCATTGCTTGAACTTATTGTTTATAAGGTTGTGTAATGGAGTTGAGAAGGAATAGTTGAATTGCTTGCTACACTAATGAAAATGCTGTACTGATGGTGGCTTTTGGCTTCAAGGTAGAGATTGCTAAAAGTGAAGTGCAAAACGATGTCGTATAGAGCTTATTAGTAAGCTGACGTTTCAAATTTTTTTTTACTAAAAATCTTGACCATTGATTTCCCTTCTAATCCAGCAGTTGCCACCAATTCTCTTGGTTAACAATATATAAACAAGTGAATCTCCAAATTGCAAAAAACTAAGTCATCTTCTCTTTTGTGAACAATCTACTCTACTACGGTTTTTCACATTTAGCTCAAATCTTGTAATTTCTTTGAGTGATTATCTGAATCATTCAGTGAGGGTTGACTTTCTTTCAAGTTTAGAAAGTCCAGTGTGAGTTTCTCTTAGGATAGAAATTACTTTGTTGTATTTGGGTGGGTAGCGAGGATAAGAGAGATTGATATGATATTCTTGTAATCTGTAAGTATTGAACGATTAGTGCAGTAAGCCCCTCTATTCTGAAGCTCAATGTGGACATAGTCTATCCAATCTTGGATAGGTAAAACCACGATAAAAGTTTGTGTCTCGTTTATATTGTGTGTGTCTGTGCAAATTCTTGATTGTGTGTTTTGGTAAGAATCAAATTGATAATAAGGCTCAGATCATAACAAAACCAAAAAAAAGAATTGATGTACTTCTTTGTTCCAATATTTAGAACTACAACCTTGACTTCAAGTGCTTCGAGGTTGCACCAATTGGATGAGAATGTTTCATTTGCAAATTGTGTCCTATATTTAGTGAAATGATGAGAACAATAAGGAAAAAAATAATAACGGTGCGCATTTCAAATGTGGACTAAGTAAGCTGATTAATGTTACGATAATACTATATATGTATACCATATTGAATCTCAAATTTAGATCTAAATAATATGTAATTGTAGACATAAATACAAGTAAACGTATTAGTTGCAATCACAAGTTGGGAGTAATTTCAATGAATATGTAGGTGTGTAATGTAAAGGTGGCATCAGATATTAAGAATCTATGCATACAGCATAACTCTTTAACAATTGTCTGAAACTCAGAGCTATGATTTGTCATTAACTCCTTACTCATAGGTGTAGAACATGTCTGAGTTTAACAAAAGGGGACTGTTATACAAAAAAGATATACAAGCAGCAAGCAAGACACTGCATTTTCTACAAAACAACTGCAGAAAATGCAACAATCTAGCTGTAATAACGGGAAAGAAAAAAACTGCAGAAACTGCATTTTTCCTACAATTTGTTAACTTTCTAGCACAAATGCAGCAGAAAAACCAACATTACTACCATCAAAATGCACATGCCCTAGCAACACTCCAGTGAACCTCTGCTGCTGCAATTCAAAGAAAATTAGTGTTTTCTCCTAGCCAAAAATCTCATGACATCTGACTTAAAATTGCAGCTCCAAACAAATCTACTTTCTCCTCACAAGCACACAAAAAATGCTAGGAATTTGTCCATAAATAGCCGATTTGCACAGCCAGCAAAAAATGTTATAAAATGGTAAACCATGATATAAAGTAAACCAATGTACAATCAATATGCAAATAGTTTCATAAAGCATTAAAAATGGAAAACTATAAAATAAACTCTGAAAATTGTTGAAACAAAAGTTCAGTATCACTTCATTACCCACAATGATCTAACACCATACTTCAATCATTAATTAGCATCATGCAAGTCCAAAATTTCTGAAGACGCATGATGGAGTGGACCAAACTGTTTAACAGTTAATGGCATGCAATAATGCTAACCTTACTACCCCTTCTTACTATAAAATCCGAATTAAGAATTACCCATGCACAATCGAAATCCAAATTCATCACTATAAAATACATAAAACCAATATCATCATTTCTTCTTCACCGAACATCAGTTATTATCATAGCTACAATACATAAGCCTGATATGTCTCCTCCTCACATAAGCATTACCACAACAATTAGCATGTAATCAAAATCCATTACTAAAATACACAAAACCTTTGACATCATCTACCCTTCATCCAAATATTAACACAAACAGTTTAGACTTAGCACCTCACTTGCCCATCGAATGGGAACTCGGCCACATCAATCACTAGAGTGAACACTTCAGGAAACAATTATGCCTTGCTAACCCCAACTTTTGTCTTCAGGGTTGTTCAATTTAACAATGACAAAAGCATAGTTATTCAACAGAGAAGCCTAAGGGAAGTAGACAGGTCAGTTGTAATAATACACTTCTCGGAGCTCTTTGCTGGTACCAAAAAAGAAAAGTGAATCCATTGCAAGACAAGACTTGCGATTACAAGTATCGGAACCATGTACCGGAAGCAAAGGTTTTTCTTGTCGTCAGATCCAAGTGCAATTGATAATGTCATGCTTAGTCTTATAAGAGGCAAGTTTGAAATGGTGAAGATGAGGGAACTTGCTACGAATTGGCTGCTTATGCATGAGCATTCATTTACAATTGTGGAGGAGGAAGGTTTCAATAATACGCAAAGATATGGATATCTCAGTAGGAGAAGATAACACGGAACACGAGTAAGAATGATTGTGTGAGTTTGTATGAAAGAGAAAAAGAAGGTTGAAGACTTTGTTAAAAAGTATTGATAAGATAAGCTTGACCACAGATTTATGGAAGTCAAGTAATTAGAGGATTGAGTACATGGTTGTGACGGGGCACTTTATTATTGATGGTAATTGGAATTTGCAGAGACATGGTCTCAACTTTGTTCATATTCCTCCTCCTTGATAAGTGGTACAAATTGCGGATTTGATTTATAAGTGTTTGAGGGAATGCAACGCCCCGCTTGAGGTACGTTGTTATTGTTTCCTCTTTTGCCCTTAATCGAGTTGGTTTTTGTTATTATTGTATGTTTGAGTGTTATGTTGAATGTTTGCCCTGAAATTGGTTGAAAAGTGAAGAATCTTAGTATATCAAGCTTCACGGAAGAAGAATTCGCCGCGCGAAGATGTGTTGGAACCAAGGGTGAAACTCTCAGCAGGTTTCGGCGCGCGCAGAGCCGAATAAAATGTTGAGTGAGTTTTAGACATTTTCTTCCCCAAGGGTTATTTGACCATTCTACCCCTAATTAGCAGGAAAAGTGGGGAGTGAATTGTAAGGATTTTTCATGGAGAATATGTTGATGTGGGGGTGAGTTTGTAATGAATCAAAGGATATGGATGGAATTTCCAAAGAAGAATAAGGGCAAAATGGGAATGAGTGTGTTTATATTTCATTAAAAGGCATTAGACTCAAAGAACCCCTCATTTCTCTTCTTCTCAAACGTGACTCTCCATTCTTCTCCTCTCAATTTCTCTTTTCTTTTGATCAAGGATTTCCAAGGGATTTTTGAAGGATTTTAGGGTAGAAAAGCAACCTAAGGCTTCCTAAGGTAAGGATTTCTTCTTAAGTTGTGTGATTTGGGAGTTTTAACCCATATTGAAGTTTGAGGGTTTTCATTCTTTTGGTTAAGATTTGAGGAGATATCAAGCTAAACAAGTGAAAGGAAGAATTTGTGAAGTCTCTCCTTAACAAGTAAGTAAAACCCAACCCAAGTTGAGATTGATGAATTTTCTTGATTAGGGTTTGTTAGAAATGATGTATGTATGTGTTGTGCATGTAATATAGCATGTATGAAGGATTAAATAGTGAATTCTATGCTTTGTGATTGTCTATACCTTGCAAAATTGAGAAATGGGTTGTTGGTTTGGCAAGGTAGTTGAGATGGAATTTAAGGGGTATTATGTATTCCCTTTTTGGAAGTGTTTTCTATGGCAGGTTTTGTGGCCTTGTGAAGGGGTTTTCCCCATTTAAGATGGTTAAGAAAAGTTTTAGAATCATGGCTATGATAGAGTGTTATAGTGCACATGAGTTGTTTGATGAAATGCCTAATAGAGGTTTGAGTGTGAGGAATGAACCTTAATTCTTGCAACATTGCATGTTGGCATTTCACAAGTGCATTAGTAGAGATGAATCATCCATGTGCATTGTTATACGCATTGAAAAGTGACCTAAGAAAGAGTAGGAAACTTTGTGTATAGAAATACCCTATGAGTAGAGAGCTTAGTGGGTAAAATTACTCTAGGGTAGAGAGCATTGAAAAATGCTACAATAGAATGAGTTAGAAGAGTAGTATAGTGGGGATGATGCTTTGTGATCATCACCCGATCGTTAGGGGAATCGGATTGATGCTTTGTGATCATCATCCGAATGGCCCTTAGAGAGATGGGTCGATGCTTTGTGATCGCACCCAATGAGTAATAGGAATGGGTAGATGCTTTGTGACCACTACCCGATTAGTTAAGAGATATGTGGGTTGATGCTTTGTGATCATCATCCAACGGCTAGTAGAAGCGGGTTGATGCTTTGTGACCATCACCCGATGGTGACTAGAGACGGTAAATGCTTGGTGATCGTTACCCCAAAATTCATGAGGAACGGGTAGGTGCTAGGTGATCTCCACCCGACAGTAGGAGGAATCCGAGTTGGTGCTTGGTGATCCCCACTCGTAGTCACTAAGAACGGGTTGGTACGTGTGAATTCCACCCGATAGCCATAGAGTGAAATGGTGTCGTGTGAACGCCATTCGGCCGTACTCCGTAAGATGAGGTCATGATGTTATTAGAAACAGAAATAGAAACAATTAGAAAAGGAAAGAATTGAGAGTCTCACACGGGGACGACAGCTAGAGAGTTTTACTTACGAGCATTAATTGTGCTCACCCCGTTATTTTCCTTTGTGGATGCAGGTTCTAGGTGATGTTGCGGTCGGAGGGCGTCGACAAGCAATGAGGAATAGCTACACTGCTTCCCCTGTTTTGTCTTTTTGAAATACATTTTGTAAACAAGACTTTTATGTATAAAAGACACATGAATTGTAATGAAAAGAAACATTTTGGGCCCAATTTTCTATTGTTATTTGCATGCATTGTACTAGTTTTCATAGGTGTTACATTTTTGGTATCGAGCAAAGATTTTGGGATTGAACAAAGGTACTATTCTCATTGCCACGACGCCCTCTAACCGACGTGGTGAGTAATTCTTTCCTTACAGTAATTGTTTCTTGAGTTCATTAGTGTGATCATTTTGTAGATGAGGCGTAGTTATCGAAATCGCGTAAAGGTGTGGTGAATGAAGGAGAACCTTCTAACCCACCAGAGTCTACGCCCTCCCTTGGATGAAGCTAGAATCCGGGAATAATACAAAGAGGTTATGATTGAAACTCAGGGGAGAGTTGTACCCCGCAGACAGCACCGCCGCTGTCGAGAGAGGGCAAACGGTACCTCCCCAAGATCAACAGAGTTGAACCGATTTATGGTCTTTCCACAACATCAGCCCTCGTAGTTTAAGGGTACTACAGATCCAAAGATAGCAAGAGTGGCTTGGGTCAAGAGAGCGAGCCACGGGTTTATTTCCCATGTCGACCGGGAGAAGATCCGGTATGCGAAGTTTCTTGTTTCGGGTGATGCCCGAATTTGGTGGGAATTGATGGAAGAAACTCACGACGCAACAGTAATGACGTGGGAAGAGTTTAGGCAAGAGTTTGAGGCTGAGTATAGAACAGAGGACCAAGTTCATGAGAAGGTCCAAGAATTTATCACTTACGACAAGGGACTAGCGACTGAAAGAAAGAATACTCAAGAAGTTCAACGCCCTTGCAAGGTTTGCACCGGGAATAGTTAGCACTCCGGCCTTGAGAAGAGATAAGTTTGTACATGGATTGAAGCCGGAGATAGCCCGGGATATTATGACAAGCTCCAACCCTCCTCGGAATTATAGCGAGGCTTTGAGGCGGGCAATGAAGGCGGAGATTTTTGAGAACAAAATCTTCCCCGTAGGATCCTCGACAGGAGGACCGAGAGCTACCCTCTGCTCCCCAGAGAGAAGCATGAGGGTGTAAGAGGCAAAGAAATGAAGAACCAGAAGAAGAAGTTTCCGTATAAACAGAATAGAAAAGAGTGGAAGAATAAACGACCTCGGACAGAGGGATTTCCTCCTTGCCCTAAATGCGGGAAGAACCACCCGGGAGAGTGTCTGAGGGATCAGAGAGTGTGCTATAGGTGCCGACAGCCAGGGCACATGATGAGAGATTGTAAAGCTCCTCTTCCACCAACTACTCAGGTTCGGGGAGGAGGGATGCTGAATGCCGAGTTTTTACCGTGGCACAAGGGGAAGCAGAGGCCACCCATCCATCCATCATCGGGTCCTTATTATTTCATGCAGTCCCTTTATATGCTTTAATTGATTCGGGTGCTACCCATTCGTTTATATCCTATGGGATGCTGGAGAGATTAGGTTTGAAACCTATTAGAACGGCACAACCCATTAAGATAGAGCTACCCGATGGGGTTAGTGTCGTGACTCAAGAGATTTTGTTGAGAGAGTCCTTAGTGATCCAGGGTAGAGAGTTAATCGTTGACTTAATAGTTTTCGATATGCCCGATTTTGATGTGATTCTGGGCATGGATTTCCTAGGGAGTTATGGAGTAGAGATTGACTGTCGGAAAAAGAAGGCGAGGTTTAACCTCGATTGTGGAGATAAGTTTAGTTTTGGAGAAGGCCATCAGTTGAGCATGCTGATTAGTAATGTAAAAGCCAGGAAGATGTTGAGAAAGGGGTGTGAAGGGTATATAGCCCATGTAGTACAGAGTGGTGATGTTCCACAGTTAGAGATTCAGAGGGTGCCAGTAGTTCGAGACTTCCTAGATGTGTTCCCGAAGAGTTACCGGGTTTGCCTCCAGAGAGGGAGGTAGAATTTAGTATCGAACTAGCACCAGGGACAGCACCAATATCTAAAGCCCCTTATCGAATGGCCCCAGCTGAACTCCAAGAATTAAAGAAGCAACTCCAAGAGCTTTTAGATAAAGGCTTCATCCGACCAAGTCATTCTCCTTGGGGAGCTCCAATCCTGTTTGTGAAAAAGAAGGATGGATCACTAAGGATGTGTATCGATTATAGGGAGTTGAATAAAGTTACAAGAAGAATAAGTACCCTGCCACCCTCCCGGATAGATGACCTTTTTGATCGCTTGAAAGGAGCAGTTGTTCTCCAAAATTGATTTGAGGTCCGGGTATCATCAGGTGAGAGTGGTTGAGCAAGATGTGGCTAAGACCGCCTTTCGTACAAGGTATGGGCATTATGAATTTGTAGTAATGCCGCTTGGTTTGACCAATGCCCCCTCAGCTTTTTATGGACTTGATGAACAGGTATTTCATGAGTACTTGGATCAGTTTATTGTTGTCTTCATCGACTACATTCTGATTTACTCAAAGTCAAGAGAAGAGCATGAGAAACACTTGAGTTTAGTGCTACAACGGCCGAGAAAAGAAAGAAGTGTGCTAAATTCTCCAAGTGTGAGTTTTGGCTGAATCAAGTGATATTCTTGGGTCATACCGTGTCGAAGGAAGGGATTTCGGTAGATCCGAGTAAAGTGCAGTAACTCGGAATGGCGTGTAGAACAAGTGAAAGAAATCAGAGTTTCTTAGGCTTAGCAGTTACTACCGCGATTTGTATCGGGATTCGCCCAGTTGGCTAAACCGTTGACAACTCTTACTAAGCAGAAAACTCCTTTTGTCTGGTCAGCAGCTTGTGAAGAAAGCTTTCAAGAATTGAAGAAGAGGTTAACATCAGCTCCTGTGCTAGTGTTACCGCAGGAGGGTGTAGATTATGACATTTTTACAGATGCCTCTTTGCAGGACTTGGTGCTGTGTTAATGCAGTTAGGTAGGGTCATAGCTTATGCTTCTCACAATTGAAAGAGTACGAGACCAGATACCCTACGCATGACCTAGAGTTAGCAGCTGTGGTCTTTGCTTTAAAGATTTGGAGGCATTACCTTTATGGTGTGAAGAGTAATATCTACACCGATCATAAGAGTCTAAAGTACTTCTTCACCCAAAAGGAGTTGAATATGAGGCAGAGAAGGTGGTTAGAGCTGGTCAAGGATTATGATTGTGAGATCAAATATCAACCGGGGAAAGCCAATGTTGTAGCCGATGCTTTGAGTAGAAAAGCCCATGTTTTCCGGCTTACTAGGCAGAAAGAGTTAATAGAAGAATTGTCTAAGGAACAGATTGAGGTGGTTCCGGGAAAAATTGCCAGCCTAGTGGTACAGTCCTCTTTACTAGAGGAAATTAGAGAAAAGCAAATGGCTGATGAGTGGTGTCAGAAAATAGTTCAGCAAGTGCGTGAGGGCAGGACATCAGAATTCTTTGTGAAAGATGGTGTCCTCTATTTCATAAATCGGTGGTGCATTCCTCCAAATGAGGAGTTGAAACAGAAAGTCCTTATAGAGGCTCATGACACACCGTACACCGCTCATCCGGGAGCAACCAAGATGTATCAGGATATTAAGAAAGGCTATTGGTGGTCGGGTATGAAGAAAGACATTGCAGAGTTTGTGGCTAAATGTCTAACTTGTCGGGCAGGTGAAAGTAACATCAACGGCCTGCCGTGGTTGCTTCAACCATTGAGTGTTCCAGAGTGGAAATGGGAGAGCATTTCAATGGACTTTATCACGGGTCTTCCCAGAGTGCAGAAAGGGTGTAATGCCTTATGGGTGATTGTGGATAGATTAACTAAGTCAGCCCATTTTCTCCCAGTAAAGGAAAGTACCACTACAGATCAGTTGGCTCAGATTTACCTCAAGGAGATAGTCAGATTGCATGGTGTGCCCAAAACTATAGTATCAGATAGAGATTCCAGATTTGTTTCAGCCTTCCTCCGGACAAGTTTACGTAAGAGTTTGGGTACCCGCTTAGCATTCAAGATCGCCTATCATCCTCGCATGCATGGCCAAACCGAGAGAGCGAATCAGTGCTCGAGGATATGTTGAGAGCCTGTTGCATGGATTATAGGGTATCCTGGCATGAGATGTTACCATTAGTGGAATTTGCCTACAACAACAGCTACCTACCAATTAGAATGGCGCCTTACGAGGCTTTGTATGGTAGACGGTGTAGGTCTCCGCTTCATTGGGATGAAGTAGGTGAAAGAGATGAGTTGAATATCGCTCTTGGGCCAGAGATGACTCAGAAGCTAGTAGAAGATGTGAAGGTAATCAGAAATAGAATGAAGCAAGCCCAAGATCGACAGAAGAGTTATGCCGACTTGAAGAGGAAAGAGGTGGAATTCCAAGTGGGCGACAAAGTGTTTCTGAAAGTTTCCCCTTACAAGCGAGTCATGCGCTTCGGAAGCAAAGGGAAGTTAGCACCGAGGTATGTAGGTCCTTTTGAGATCTTACAGCGAGTAGGAAAGGTGGCTTACAGATTGGCACTACCACCTAGTATGGACAGGGTGCATGATGTCTTCCATGTCTCGATGCTACTAAGTATGTAAGTGATCCCCTCCACATCCCGAGCGTAGAAGACGTTGAAGTAACAGAGAATCTAGTATATGAAGAACGTCCCGCCTAGATTTTAGATCGAAGGGTTAAAGAACTTCGAACAAGAGTGTTCCGCTAGTGAAGGTCCTTTGGAGGAATCACAAAGTGGAAGAGGCCACTTGGGAAGTAGAACGAGACATGCGTAATCGCTTTCCCGTAGTTATTTGTTTGAATTTCGGGGACGAAATTCTTTTAAGGGGGGAAGAATTGTAACGCCCCGCTTGAGGTACGTTGTTATTGTTTCCTCTTTTGCCCTTAATCGAGTTGGTTTTTGTTATTATTGTATGTTTGAGTGTTATGTTGAATGTTTGCCCTGAAATTGGTTGAAAAGTGAAGAATCTTAGTATATCAAGTTCACGGGCGAAGAAGAATTCGCCGCGCGAAGATGTGTTGGAACCAAGGGTGAAACTCTGACAGCTTTCGCGCGCAGAGGTTTCTTCGCCGCGCGCAGCCGAATAAAATGTTGAGTGAGTTTTAGACATTTTCTTCCCCAAGGGTTATTTGACCATTCTACCCCTAATTAGCAGGAAAAGTGGGGAGTGAATTGTAAGGATTTTTTCATGGAGAATATGTTGATGTGGGGGTGAGTTTGTAATGAATCAAAGGATATGGATGGAATTTCCAAAGAAGAATAAGGGCAAAATGGGAATGAGTGTGTTTATATTTCATTAAAAGGCATTAGACTCAAAGAACCCCTCATTTCTCTTCTTCTCAAACGTGACTCTCCATTCTTCTCCTCTCAATTTCTCTTTTCTTTTGATCAAGGATTTCCAAGGGATTTTTGAAGGATTTTAGGGTAGAAAAGCAACCTAAGGCTTCCTAAGGTAAGGATTTCTTCTTAAGTTGTGTGATTTGGGAGTTTTAACCCATATTGAAGTTTGAGGGTTTTCATTCTTTTGGTTAAGATTTGAGGAGATATCAAGCTAAACAAGTGAAAGGAAGAATTTGTGAAGTCTCTCCTTAACAAGTAAGTAAAACCCAACCCAAGTTGAGATTGATGAATTTTCTTGATTAGGGTTTGTTAGAAATGATGTATGTATGTGTTGTGCATGTAATATAGCATGTATGAAGGATTAAATAGTGAATTCTATGCTTTGTGATTGTCTATACCTTGCAAAATTGAGAAATGGGTTGTTGGTTTGGCAAGGTAGTTGAGATGGAATTTAAGGGGTATTATGTATTCCCTTTTTGGAAGTGTTTTCTATGGCAGGTTTTGTGGCCTTGTGAAGGGGTTTTCCCCCATTTAAGATGGTTAAGAAAAGTTTTAGAATCATGGCTATGATAGAGTGTTATAGTGCACATGAGTTGTTTGATGAAATGCCTAATAGAGGTTTGAGTGTGAGGAATGAACCTTAATTCTTGCAACATTGCATGTTGGCATTTCACAAGTGCATTAGTAGAGATGAATCATCCATGTGCATTGTTATACGCATTGAAAAGTGACCTAAGAAAGAGTAGGAAACTTTGTGTATAGAAATACCCTATGAGTAGAGAGCTTAGTGGGTAAAATTACTCTAGGGTAGAGAGCATTGAAAAATGCTACAATAGAATGAGTTAGAAGAGTAGTATAGTGGGGATGATGCTTTGTGATCATCACCCGATCATAGGGGAATCGGATTGATGCTTTGTGATCATCATCCGAATGGCCCTTAGAGAGATGGGTCGATGCTTTGTGATCGCACCCAATGAGTAATAGGAATGGGTAGATGCTTTGTGACCACTACCCGATTAGTTAAGAGATATGTGGGTTGATGCTTTGTGATCATCATCCAACGGCTAGTAGAAGCGGGTTGATGCTTTGTGACCATCACCCGATGGTGACTAGAGACGGGTAAATGCTTGGTGATCGTACCCCAAAATTCATGAGGAACGGGTAGGTGCTAGGTGATCTCCACCCGACGCTTAGGAGGAATCCGAGTTGGTGCTTGGTGATCCCCACTCGTAGTCACTAAGAACGGGTTGGTACTGTGAATTCCACCCGATAGCCATAGAGAGTGAAATGGTGTGTGAACGCCTATTCGGCCGTACTCCGTAAGATGAGGTCATGATGTTATTAGAAACAGAAATAGAAACAGAATTAGAAAAGGAAAGAATTGAGAGTCTCACACGGGGACAGACAGTTAGAGAGTTTTACTTACTGAGCATTAATTGTGCTCACCCCGTTATTTTCCTTTGTGGATGCAGGTTCTAGGTGATGTTGCTGGCTGGAGGGGCGCGACAAGCAATGAGGAATAGCTACACTGCTTTCCCGTTTTGTCTTTTGAAATACATTTTGTAAACAAGACTTTTATGTATAAAAGACACATGAATTGTAATGAAAAGAAACATTTTGGGCCCAATTTTCTATTGTTATTTGCATGCATTGTACTAGTTTTCAGTAGGTGTTACAGGGAATGGGGTATCAAAGAAAAAGTGTACTCAATCTTTGTGGATAATGCCTCAAGTAACGATGCGGCAATCAAGATCCTGAAGAGGAATTTGTCAATTAACAAGAGCCTACCTTGTGGAAGGAAACTGTTCCATGTTCGATGTTGCGCACACATCCTAAACCTTATGATTCAAGATGGTCTTGCTCAAGTAAAGTATATAATTAAAGATATACTGGACAGTGTGGCATATGCCAAACAAACAGAAAGTCGGCTTACCACCTTTTTAGAGATTGTGCAACTATTACATTTGCATAATCGGAAGCTCATTCTAGATCGTAAGACCAAATAAAATTCCATTTATGAGATGTTGTCCACTACATCGAAGTTCAAGAATGTTTTTCCAAGATTCACTAAGAAAGAACCACATTATGCTTCTTATCCAAGACCACAGGATTGGGATAAATCAGAACAAGTTTGTGAATTGTTGGAAGTTTTCAATTCTGTTACCAATGTCATATCTAGAAGTGATTACCCAACCACCAATTTATTTCTTAGCAAAATTTACTTGATCAAAGTTATAGTAGATAAAAAGTCAGTTGGTAAAAATGAATTTATCCAAAAAACAACAAAGAAAATGAAGTAGAAGTTCGACAAATACTGGGGGAATGTAATTTGTTGATGCCTGTAGTTGTTGTGCTAGATCCTAGGTGAAAAATTGCGGTCATTGACTTTTGCTTCCCAAAAAATGTATGAAGAGGCTAAAGCACAAGCAAATAAACTCAAAGCTAAAGATGCCTTGTTTGAGCTTTAGTAGGAATAAGTGGATAAAACCTGATCTTCTAACAATGATCAAAGTGCTCAAAGCAGCATGGTTCCTCGGGTGAATATACAAACTTCAGCTCCTACATCTGGCTTTGCAATATTTATGCATCATTTAAAGGCGGTTCAATAGTTCCACCCGAGAAATCTGAGTAAGATAGTTATTTGAAAGAGATATTTATGTAAGGAAGGAGATCCAAATAAATTTGATGCACTTGGGTGGTGGAAGGTAAACACGTTGAAGTATCATATCTTATCTAGGATGGCTTGTAATATGCTAGCCATTCCAATCACCATAGTGGCTTCAGAGGCCACTTTTAGTGCTAGCAGTAGAGTTATTGATACTTACTAAGCTTCATTATCTTCGGAGATGCTACAAGTTCTACTTTGTGGAGGTGATTGGTGTCTCAATTTCAATGGATTGAAGAGAAAGAACAAAGTAAGTTCCAATTATTAATAAACTATTTTCGGCATTTCCATTTACTAGTTACTTTTATTTTATTATTACTTAAACTATTTTTTTGGCTTGTTGTACTTTAGAAAGAGCAGAAACAATTGGAGATTGAGATTCCAATCGATTGATGTCCTTTTGCTGGCCCCTCCATTAGATATCCAATTTGGTAAATACATATTCAATTGAACGAAATTAGAATAATGGCTCATCTTGAAGTGCTACTAGGCTATTTTTTAATTGAATCTATTTGGATGCAGTGTATTTTCATTCATATTCTATTTAATTGCCTAGAAACCTTTAGAATTTGATTGATTTCTTAAATAGGGATGATTCAAGGAGGTCATTTGCAATTATCAATAGACTTAGGGCATTGAGTGCAACCCCTCAGCTTTTGATCAGGGTGTTGAAATGTGGTGTGGTGTGTTCATTTTGTTTTTGAAGTGTATATTTTGAGAAGAACATTTTTAGTCACTAGTTGAAGTGTATATTAGGTTCTGATCAGATTGTTGAATGGCGCATGGCTGTTTTTCTTTATAGACAATGATGCATATGGGAACAGAGGGAGAATGATCAGCTTTATATAATGATGCATTCTGTGGTAGAGAATTAGAGATTAGAGAATCATGCATGCTTGTCAATTGTTATGTAATTTCTGCAGATGGAATTCATTTGGTGATATTGAATGGTGCATGGTAGGTTGAAATCTCTATAGATGGAGGGCATATTGTTATGCAGTTACTCTTGTTTATGTAATTTCTACAGATGGAATTCATTTGTTGATATTGAATGGTGCATGGTAGGTTGAAATTTCTGTAGATGGAGAGGCATATTGTTATGCAGTTGCTTGCTTGTTAATTGTTATGTAATTTTTGCAGATGGAATTCATTTGGTGATATTGAATGGTGCATGGTATGTAGAAGTTTCTACAGATGGAGAGGTATCTCTCATTATGTAATTTCTATAGATGGACAAGTGTATTTATAGGTTGGTTTTAATGAGCACTTCTCGAGCTTGAATTTGAGCCAAAGCTCAAGCTCGACCATAAATGAGCCTAGCTCGAATCGAGCTTGAGCTCAGCCTCCCCAATCGAGCTCAAACTCGAGCCTGGGTTTCCAGGCCTGTCAAACCCAAGCTTGAGCTTGAGCTCGACAGTGTTCGGCTCAGCTAGTTTTGTATACACCCCTAGTTGCAATTGATTAACTTCATATTAGAGTAGGTGCCCTAGAGCCAATCAATTATTATAAGATTGACTCTGTAATAAATTTATATTTATCAATAAAAGGCATATTCTTCTATATTGTGTAAATCATAGTTATATGTAATTATATATGTCCTTAGGATGGTAGAATCATGACGAGGGTATCAAGTGTTTCAAATCTTGATAGTGAGAACTCTATGATCACATATGGTAGCCATTCTAGAAACGTCTGTAGCCCTAGTATTATTCTACCAAGGACATAGATAATATAGTAAGGCTATCATAGCGTTGAACGACCCTGTTGAAATGCAGTGACTGATCTCACTTGTCAAAGTTGTTTACCGACAACTTAGTATAACACATGGGTGTTTGCTAGAGGCGAGTTCACTGGACAGACCCACCAGAGGATTCCATATGGATGGTAACCCTAGTGTCTATGGAATATATCCTCTAACGGATGGTGGTGCATGTAATCCTTAGAGTTGAGATCACTGGAGCGTCTTGTGCACCAATCGGTGTAGTTTGACACTAGAATGGCAAAGGCAATTAAATTTTCTAAGTGTGAGTTCTAGCTGGATCAGGTGTTATTTCTAGGCCATACTATTTCTAAAGAGGGGATATCAGTGGATCCTAGTAAAGTGAAGGCAATCCTAGAATGGCAAAGGCCGAAGACAATAAAAGAAGTCAGAAGTTTCTTGGGACTAGCAGGATACTACCGCCGATTTGTAGCAGGATTTGCCCAGTTGGCTAAGCCATTAACAACTCTTACCAAACAGAGAACTCATTTTATATGGTCAGATGCCTGTGAGGGGAGTTTTCAAGAGTTGAAGAAAAGATTAACGACAGCTCCCATTTTAGTGTTACCATAGGAGGGTGAAGATTATGATATTTAAACAGATGCCTTATTGCAGGGACTTGGTGCTGTGTTTGAGACTGTGGCTCACGTTTTGAACTATGTGCCATCAAAGTCTGTAGATAAGACTCTATATGAGCTATGGAGTGGATGAAAGCCCAACTTATCTTATTGTAATAGCCACTACTACTCAAAGTTTATAATGAAATACATATAAAATAACATAAGGAAATTGGGCCCACATTTTTCTTTTATTAAACATATAAACATACTCTTTACAAACATATACGTTTTTACACAAAATATATATAACGTATACAAAAGTCATCAAAAACATCAGGGACAGTGGAACCACTCCTCCTCGCGCGCCGACATCCATCCGACAGTGTCCTCACCTAGGTCCTGCAAAACATGGGAAAACAACGGGGTGAGCACTAAACAATGCCCTCAAGTAAATCCTCTACTCATACTAGCCCCGTAACTCTATCTCTAATTCTTTCCTTACAACTTCCCCGCTCAATAACTCTTTGGGGTACGTTTTTCTTTTCCTTTTCCTTTCTTTCTTTCTCTTAGAAACTCTTTTCTCATAACTCTTTCATAAATCACGACCCCATCTTACGGGGCACGGACGGACTCACTCCCGCCTACGTGACCTCTAATCACTCTAGCCGATCGGACTCGGTTATGCATGGATTCGAACCCTTGGCCATGTGAGTATAAAATCTCTCTCTCTCGGGTACTGGGTATAGCCCTCATCCGCATGCCCTCTCACGGGCTACACCACTTCTCTAGCTGATACTCATGCCGCTCTCAATGCGGCGCATGCTGGGAATACTCTACCCATTACTCACGGGTTCCCCATCGCACAACCTACTCTATTCTCTTAACTCTTATCTCTTCAAGAACTTATACTCACATTCTATACTAAATCTCAAGATACTTCTCAAGTGTATGAACAAAGGTGTAGAGCCATCTCATGCTCCCTAATGCACTAATGAAATGCCAACTACAAGATTTCCTCAACACAGTCATTCTGCACCAGTCACACTAAAACGGCCATAACTTATGCTATACACCTCGGATTACTACGGTTCTGGTCTCGTTTCAAATCTTAGAAACAGGGCTACAACTTCTCTGTTTTGGTCTCAGCCCAGTTCGAACCGTAAGATACTCAAAAATTACTCAGAAAGTTACGGCAGTGACAGGGCAGATTTCACTTAGGCATTTCCTCAAACATCTCATGTGCACAAAAACACCCTACGAAAATTACTACTAAACTTCATTTTTCTAGCCATCCAAATTGGGGAAAAACTCCCTCAATTACTCCTAATCCCTGTCAAGAAAAGCACTCCCAAAAAGGATTACACAACATCTCACAAACTTCATCTCAAACTCCATTCTCAATACACATATCAACAACACTTCTCATATTTAATCAATCCCAACTATTAAGACTAAGCACACATCTCATCTAAATTTTCAGTAGATATACCATGTACATACATAATTAAAATAAGTCTCTACTCAAAGCTTAGTCATAACTCAACTTGGTTGGATTTACTTACCTTGTGCAAAGATGGGTTCCTTAGCACCTTCTCCTTCCCTTTGTTGGCTTGTCTCTTCTCTACAACTCAAAACAACCACAAAGGCAGCAAGAACCAAATAAGACTTCACTATAAATACAAGAAAACTTACATCTAAAGCATGAATTCTTACCTTAGAAAGCTTTAGATGAAATTTCTACTCAAAAAACTTCTTAAAACCCTTAGAACTCTTGGAAAATTGGGTGAAGAAATTGAGAGAATAAGGGCAATGGAAGAGGCGGTGGAATGAAGATGAATGAGGGCTTTCTCTACACTTTATTCTTTTTAGTTCATATTAAAAGCTTCATTTCCCATTTTGCCCTTGTCCTTTCTTGGAAATTCCATCTATATCCTTTGATTCTTTACAACTACACCCCCATACAAACACAATCTCTACTACATTTCCTTTCATTTTACTCCCCACTTTTCCTACTAATTAGGGGTAGAATGGTCATTGTGTCCCAAAAGGAGAATTCTCTAGAAAACTCAAGAATCTTGGTTTTTGGCTCTTCGCCGCGGCGAAGAATTTTTCGTCGCCTCGGCGAAATTGGGCAGAACCTACCCGAATGCCACTTCTCCTCCTCCGCCGGCGGAAGCTTTCGCCCTTCGGAAGTTTGAATTTCCAACTTCACCAAAACTCAACCCATTTCAAGGCAACAATTCAACCAACTCAACATACAAACTCAATTTAAGTTAAAACAATAAACTTTTAGCTAATACAACAAATCTTAAATACGTACCTCAAGTGGGATATTACAATTCTCCCCCCCTTAAAAGAATTTCGTCCCCGAAATTCACACGAATAGCTCCGGGTACCTCTCTTGCATGTCCTTGTTCCGTCTCCCATGTGGCTTCCTCTACTTTGTGATTCCTCCAAAGCAACCTTCACTAACGGAATACTCTTGTTCCGGAGCTCTTTAATCTTCCGATCTAAAATCTGTACAGGGCGCTCCTCATACACAAGGTTCTCTACAAGTTCAACTTCTTCTATACTTAAGATGTGGGAGGGATCACTTACATACTTTCGCAGCATTGAAACATGGAAGACATCATGCACCTTGTCCATATGAGGTGGTAGTGCTAACCTGTAGGCAACTTTCCCAATTCGTTGCAATACTTCAAATGGACCAATATACCTTGGTGCTAACTTCCCTTTGTTCCCGAAGCGCATTACTCGTTATAAGGGGAAACTTTCAAAAATACCTTATCACCCACTTGGAACTCCACTTCTTTTCTCTTTAAGTCGGCATAACTCTTCGTCTATCTTGGGCTTGTTTCATTCTCGCTTGGATTAATCTTACATCCTCTATCATTTTCTCGCATCATTTCGCCCAAGAGCGTACTCAACTCACTCCTTTCGCCAATCTCATCCCAATGTAGTGGAGATCTACATCGTCTACCATACAAAGCCTCGTAAGACGCCATCTTTATTGTAGATCGATAACCGTTGTTGTAGGCGAACTCCACTAAAGGTAACATTTCGTGCCATGACATTCTCAGAATCCATACAAAGAAGCTCTCAACATGTCCTCAAGCACCTGATTCGTTCTCTCGTTTGACCATCGTCTGAGGATGATAAGTCTGACTAAATGCCAAACGGGTACCCAAATTTCTCTGCAAACTAGTCCGTAAAGTCAAACAAATCTCAATCTGTCTCCGACACTATTGTCTTGGGCACACCATGCAATCCGACTATCTCTTTCACGTAGATCCGAGCCAAAACCGTCGAGGTGGTACTTTCCTTTACCGGGAAGGAAATGGGCGGCCTTCGTTAACCTGTCCCACAATCACCCAAATGGCATTATAACCCTTTCGAACTCTCGGGAGACCTGTGATAAAATCCATCGAAATACTCTCCCATTTCCACTGAATACTAAGTGGATGAAGCAACCCCGATGGCCTTTGGTGTTCGCTTTAACCTCGTTGACAAGTCAAACATTTGGCTACAAACTCGCAACATCCTTCTTCATGCCCGGCCACCAAGAACCCTTCTTTACATCTTGATACATCTTGGTTGCTCCAGGATGAGCAGTGTATGGTGTGTCATGAGCCTCCGTAAGTATTCTCTTCTTCAACTCATCATTTTGAGGAATACATAACCGATTCCTGAAATAGAGAACACCATCCTGCAAGTGGAACTCCGTTACCTTACCCTCATGCACTTGTTGAACTATTCTCCGACACCACTCATCACCACTTGCTTAACTCGACTTCTTCCAAAGAAAGTGGACTGAACCTCTAGTCCGGCAATCCTTCCCGTATCACTTCAACTGCTTCCTTACATAACTCTTCTATCAACTCTTTCTGCCTAGTAAGCCGACAAGTAAGCTTTCCCGCTCAAGGCATCGGCTACTACGTTGGCTTTCCCCTGGTTGATACTTAATCTCACACTCATAATCTTTAACCCTCTAACCACCTTCTCTGCCTCATATTCAACTCCTTTTGAGTAAAGAAGTACTTTAAACTCTTGTGGTCGGTGTAGATATTACTCTTGGCACCATAAAGGTAATGCCTCCAAATCTTTAAAGCGAAGACCACTGCTGCCAACTCTAGGTCATGCGTAGGGTATCTCGTCTCATACTCTTTCAATTGCCGAGAGGCATACGCTATTACCCTACCTAACTGCATCAACACAGCACCAAGTCCTTGCAAAGAGGCATCTGTATAAATATCATAATCTACACCTTCCTGAGGCAATACTAACACTGGAGCTGTTGTTAACCTCTTCTTTAGCTCTTGAAAACAGTCCTCACAAGCTTCTGTCCATATAAAAGGAGTCTTCTGTTTGGTAAGAGCTGTCAATGGTTTAGCCAACTAGGCGAACCCTTCAACAAATCGTCTGTAGTAACCTGCCAGGCCTAAGAAACTTCGAACCTCTTTTACTGTCTTCGGCCTCGCCATTCAAGGATTGCTTTTACCTTACTCCTGATCTACCTGAAATCCCTTCCTTTGACACCTGTATGGCCCAGAAATATCACTTGATCGAGCCAAAACTCACACTTCAAAAATTTAGCATACAACCGCTTTCTCTCAACCGCTGCAAAGACTATTCTCAAATGTTCCTCATGCTCTTCTCTCGACTTAGAATAAACCAGGATATCATCTATAAAAACCACTATAAATTGATCCAAACAATCATGAAATACCCGCTTCATCAAGTCCATAAAAACGGTGGGGCATTAGTCAAACCAAACGGCATCACTACAAACTCATAATGCCCATACCTTGTACGAAAAGCGCCTTAGCCACATCTTGCTCACCACTCTTACTTGATGGTACCCGACCTCAAATCAATCTTGAGAACACCGCTGCTCCCTTCAACCGATCAAACAAGTCATCTATTCGAGGTAATGGGTACTTATTCTTCACTGTCACCTTATTCAATTCTCGTAATCAATACACATCCGTAGTGATCCATCTTTCTTCTTGACAAACAAAATTGGGGCTCCCTGTGGAGAATGACTCCCTGGATAAAACCTTTATCTAGAAGTTCCCTGAGTTGCTTCTTCAACTCTTGAGCTCACGGGGCCATTCGATAAGGGGCTTTAGATATAGGTGCTGTTCCCTGGTGCAAGTTCAATACTAAACTCAACCTCTCTTTCCGGCGGCAAACCCGTAAGTCTTCCGAAACACATCTAAAAATTCTCGAACTATCGGCACCCTCTCCGAACTGATCGTGGAACATCACCACTCGTACTACATGAGCAATGTATCCGTAACACCCCTTTCTCAACATCTTTCGCCTTTACACTACCGATCAACATACTCAATCGATGGCCCTCTCCGAAACTAAACTTATCTCCATTATCGAGATTAAATCTCGCTTTCTTTTTTCCGACAATCAATTTCTACTCCATTCCTCCCTAGGAAATCCATACCCAAAATTACATCAAAATCAGGCATATCAAGACTATTAAGTCAACTGCCAACTCTCGACCATGAATCACTACAGACTCTCCTATCAACATCTCTTGAGTCAACACACTTAACTCCATCAGCAACTCTATCTTAATGGGCTGACTCACTTTAACGTAGTTTCAAGTTTAATCTCTATCATTCCATGAGAAATAAAAGAATGCGTGGCTCCTAATCAATCAATGCATATAAAGAAACAAAGATGAAATAATAACTCACCTGCCATACTGATGGACTGCCTCGGCCTTCACCCCGTGCCACAGAAACACCTCCCCGGCATTCGTACCTCTAGGGATAGGAACCGGCGGTGGAAGGGAAGCTTTACAATCTCTCCACATATGCCCTGGCTGTCGGCATTTATAACACACATTCTGATCTCTCAAACACTCTCCTGGATGGTTCCTCCCACACTTAGCACAAGGGGGAAACCCTTCTGTTCTGGGCCGCTTAAACTGCCGATCTCTCCTATTCTTCCTTGGTGGAAACTTCTTCTTGGCCCTTACTGCTCTGTTCTTTGTAACATCTACTCTCTCCCTCTGCAAGGTGGTGGATGGCTCACTAGGTACTGTCAAAGCCAATCCCTCTGCAATATACTTGTTCACATAGATCTCTGCCCTTAAAGCCCGTGCTAAAGCTTCACTGTAGGTATGAGGGGGCTCGACTCCTGTCATTACATCTCGAGCAATATCCGATCTCAACCCTTGCACAAACTTGTCTCTCCTCAACTCCGGGTATACACTATTCCGGTGCAAACGAGCAAGGGAGTTGAATCTACGAATATTCCTTCACCGTACTAGTCCCCCGCTTCAAGTAAATAAACTCTTGGACTTTCTCATGTACTCTATCTTCTGTTCTCGACTGGCCTCAAACAACCTTCTAAATTCCTCCCAAGTCATCGAGGTTATATCATGGGTCTCCTCCATTAATTCCCACCATATGCGGGCATCTCCCTTAAACTAGCATATCTCGATCTTCTCGATCATTCGTGGGAAACAATGCCGTCATCCAGCACGGACTTGAACCATTCCTCTGCCTCTAGCGGGTCCCTTGTACCCTTAAATGCTGACGGTTGGTTCTGATTTACAAGCCCCTGAATCGGATCACCTCGAGTCTGTACTGGTTGAGGTACCGGCCCTTCTTGCTCTTGTCTTGGAGGCGGTACTCTATTGGGAGTCTCGGTTCTCTCCTGAACTACTCTCCCCTGACTCTCCGCTAAAACCTGCTGTACTATAGCACGAATCCTCATCTCATCAAGGGTAGGGGGAGTCGATTCTAGTGGGTTGGAGGACTCTCCCTCATGCATTACACCCTTACCCTTCCTCCTGTTACTACGCCTCATCTACAAAACAACCATACTTGATCAATTCAAAAGAACACTTAACGTAAGGAAAGAATTAACTCACACCATCGGCTATCGGACGTCGTAGCGAGAAGAATGGCACACTGTCAAATCCCAAAATCTCGGCTCTGATACCAAAAATGTAATAGCCACTACTACTCAAAGTTTATAATGAAATACATATAAAATAACATAAGGAAATTGGGCCCACATTTTTCTTTTATTAAACATATAAACATACTCTTTACAAACATATACGTTTTTACACAAAATATATATAACGTATACAAAAGTCATCAAAAACATCAGGGACAAGTGGAACCACCTCCTCCGCACGCCGACATCCATCCGACGTTGTCCTCACCTAGGTCCCGCAAAACATGGGAAAACAACGGGGTGAGCACTAAAACAATGCCCTGTAAGTAAATCCTCTACTCATACTAGCCCCGTAATCCTCTATCTCTAATTCTTTCCTTACAACTTCCCGTTCAATAACTCTTTGGGGTACGTTTTTCTTTTCCTCTTTCTCTTTCTCTTAGAAACTCTTTTCTCATAACTCTTTCATAAATCACGACCCCATCTTACCGGGGGCACGGCCGGGACTCACTCCCGCTCACGTGACCTCTAATCACTCTAGCCGATCGGACTCGTTATGCATGGATTCGAACCCTTGGCCATGTGAGTATAAAATCTCTCTCTCTCGGGTACTGGGTATAGCCCTCATCCGCATGCCCTCTCACGGGCTACACCACTTCTCTAGCTGATACTCATGCCGCTCTCTCAATGCGGCGTACATGGAATACTCTACCCATTACTCACGGGTTCCCCATCGCACAACCTACTCTATTCTCTTAACTCTTATCTCTTCAAGAACTTATACTCACATTCTATACTAAATCTCAAGATACTTCTCAAGTGTATGAACAAAGGTGTAGAGCCATCTCATGCTCCCTAATGCACTAATGAAATGCCAACTACAAGATTTCCTCAACACAGTCATTCTGCACCAGTCACACTAAAACGGCCATAACTTATGCTATACACCTCGGATTACTACGGTTCTGGTCTCGTTTCAAATCTTAGAAACAGGGCTACAACTTCTCTGTTTTGGTCTCAGCCCAGTTCGAACCGTAAGATACTCAAAAATTACTCAGAAAGTTACGGCAGTGACAGGGCAGATTTCACTTAGGCATTTCCTCAAACATCTCATGTGCACAAAAACACCCTACGAAAATTACTACTAAACTTCATTTTTCTAGCCATCCAAATTGGGGAAAAACTCCCTCAATTACTCCTAATCCCTGTCAAGAAAAGCACTCCCAAAAAGGATTACACAACATCTCACAAACTTCATCTCAAACTCCATTCTCAATACACATATCAACAACACTTCTCATATTTAATCAATCCCAACTATTAAGACTAAGCACACATCTCATCTAAATTTTCAGTAGATATACCATGTACATACATAATTAAAATAAGTCTCTACTCAAAGCTTAGTCATAACTCAACTTGGTTGGATTTACTTACCTTGTGCAAAGATGGGTTCCTTAGCACCTTCTCTTCCCTTTGTTGGCTTGTCTCTTCTCTACAACTCAAAACAACCACAAAGGCAGCAAGAACCAAATAAGACTTCACTATAAATACAAGAAAACTTACATCTAAAGCATGAATTCTTACCTTAGAAAGCTTTAGATGAAATTTCTACTCAAAAAACTTCTTAAAACCCTTAGAACTCTTGGAAAATTGGGTGAAGAAATTGAGAGAATAAGGGCAATGGAAGAGGCGGTGGAATGAAGATGAATGAGGGCTTTCTCTACACTTTATTCTTTTTAGTTCATATTAAAAGCTTCATTTCCCATTTTGCCCTTGTCCTTTCTTGGAAATTCCATCTATATCCTTTGATTCTTTACAACTACACCCCCATACAAACACAATCTCTACTACATTTCCTTTCATTTTACTCCCCACTTTTCCTACTAATTAGGGTAGAATGGTCATTGTGTCCCAAAAGGAGAATTCTCTAGAAAACTCAAGAATCTTGGTTTTTGGCTCTTCGCCGCGGCGAAGAATTTTTCGTCGCCTCGCGAAATTGGGCAGAACCTACCCGAATGCCACTTCCTCCTCCGCCGCGGCGTTTCTTCGCCCGCCCGAAGTTTGAATTTCCAACTTCACCAAAACTCAACCCATTTCAAGGCAACAATTCAACCAACTCAACATACAAACTCAATTTAAGTTAAAACAATAAACTTTTAGATAATACGACAAATCTTAAATATGTACCTCAAGTGGGATATTACACTTATCTAAGGATTTGGGGTTGCGAAGCTTATGTTAAGAAATTGACTTCGAACAACTTGGGCCCAAAATCTTGTAAATGTATATTTGTGGGGTATCTAAAGGAGACCAAAGGATACCATTTCTACCACCCAAAAGAGCGCAAAATTTTTGTTGCTTGTTCTGGTGTCTTCCTAGAAAAGGAATTTTTTCTAAGAAGTACTAGTGGGAGAAAAGTAGAACTCGATGAAGCTCTAGAACCACAAATTATACTAGACGAAGGACGGGATGATGTGCCATAGGAAGTGGTTGAACATTATGAGGAGGTTACTCCATAAATTGTGGATCAAAGTGAACCACCTCAAGTAGCACAAGAGCTACGTAAATCTGGGAGAGTATGCCATGAGCCCGAGAGATACGGTTATCTCGTGACTCAACATGGGGACTACTAGTCTACCAAGACGATGAACCCAGAAGCTACAAAGAAGCTATATCAGATCCAGATTCCATTAAATGGCTTGAAGCCATGAAATCTGAGATGGACTCCATGTACCAGAACCAAGTATGGTCTTTGGTGGAACCAGCTGAAGAGGTAAAACCCATAGGGTGTAAATGGGTCTTCAAGAAGAAGACTGACATGGATGGCAAGGTGCATACTTATAAGGCACGACTGGTAGCCAAAGGTTTCAAACAAATTCATGGTATTGACTATGAAGAAACTTTTTCGCCAGTTGCCATGATTAAATCCATCCGGATTATGCTTGCAATTGCTGCATATCATGACTATGAGATTTGGCAAATGGATGTCAAAACAGCTTTCCTGAACAGAAACCTTGAAGAGGATGTGTATATGACACAACCGGATGGTTTCGTTCTTGATAGGCAAGCTGATAGGGTATGCAAGTTGCAGAGATCCATATATGGACTCTAGCAAGCTTCTAGGAGCTAGAACATTCGTTTTCATGAAGCCGTAAAATAATTCAGTTTTATCAAGAACGAAGATGAGCCCTGTGTTTACAAGAAAGTGAGTGGGAGCGCAGTGGCATTCTTAGTGTTGTATGTCGATGACATACTTCTGATCGGGAATGATATACCGAACTTGCAGTCGGTAAAGATGTTAGGAAATGATCCATATACACAACGGAAAACAAAAATCATAATACAAGGATCGTTCCAAAGAGCCAAGATCAAAGGTATAATTTTACAGTTTAATTAAAGTAGAAATCTGTAGAAAATTAATCAAGAGTTTAAGAAGTCATACGCACGTTTGGAGGCTCCTCCATTTTTTCCTCTAAACATGTTTTGCTACCAACCCAAGTGTAGGGTCGAACCGACGTAGTCCACACGAAGACAATCGCAAGGAACTAAGGAGGGATTTGCTAGATCCTCCTTAGCCTTAAGAATCAAGAAGAAATAAAGAGAAATTGATTTCAAGCAAACACCAAGTCTGGCGTGGGAGAGAGAGGAAAGGGGGCTGTGTGTGTTTTCTTTTTCAATGAGAAAAGTAAATAATGAATTAACACTTACCTATTACAAATAACTCTTTTCTTTTATATTGAAAACTTAGTTGCCCTATTCCCATATGGAATAGGCTTGGGCTCCAACCCAAACACCCCATGTTATCAAACACTCCCAATTAGATATTCATTTTTATTTCATCATTATCTCAATTAAAATCAATTAATATATATTTAATCTATATATTAACATTTAACAATAATGATGATTTAATTAAATATATGCGAACACATATTTAAACGTAATTTCACTTATTTAATTTTTCTAATAACTTAAATAAAGGTTACGACCTCAGCAAATTTAATCGCACTGTGAAATTACCAAAATACCCTTTCGCCTAAAAAAAGATGAAAACGCCCTTCTTTCTTCTTGGCTCTTAAATTATCTTCTATGTGTGTGACCCATAGGCTCCTCATCATACCGGCAGCGTATAGTGTTGTGATTAACACCAATTAATCGTCTCATTATACACAGACCAAGATTGGCCCTCTAGCAAGGCATCATGGCCACCCGATAGACTCGGATTTAGCAAAGTAGCTACCTGTCAATGATATGGCTACCGTACAATTCATTCCTTCATCATACGTTATCTCGACGAGACGAAGGCATAGAAATAGTGTCAACCTTTGGCTACTCTCGATATTATGTATTCAGTTTCTGGACTAATGACATGTATTATAATCTGGATAAAGCAACAACTCAATCCCACTGTGGCCACAGTTTTAGTGTCATTGCCATATACTAAATTGCGCCGTGAGATAACTTCTCCTATACCCGAGAGTGATGAATCATCTGTCTATCCACCATAGTCTTGATACACTCCTCGATGCAGCCAATCACCACCGTATTGACAGCTCTGAAAAGAACTGGGTTAGGCTAGTGTCAAACTACACCAATCGGTGCACAAGGCGCTCCGGTGATCTCAAGTCTAGGGATCACATGCACCACCATTTGTTAAAAGATTTGTTCCATAGACACTGGGGTTACCATCCATATGGAATCCTCTAGTGGGTCTGTCCAGTGAACTTGCTGCGATGTCTTTGCTTACAGCAAGCACCCATGTGTTGCACCAGGTTGTCACTAAACAACCTTGACAAGTGAGATCACTCACTGCCTTTCGACAGGGTTGTTCAACACTATGATAGCCTTACCAAATTATCTGTGCCCTTGCTTTAGAATAATATGGGGCTACGGACGGTTCTAAAATGGCCACCATATGTGCTTATAGGGTTCTCAACCATCAAGATTTGAAACACTTGATACCCTCGTCACGGTTCTACCATTCAAAACGTGAGTTACAGTCCCTAGGGCATAACCCCAGAATGATGCAGGTAAATCACTAAAACTCATCATGCACCTAACCATGTCAAGTAAGGTCCTATTCCTCCTTTCTGACACTCCATTGTGTTGGGGTATATAAGGAGGGGTGAGTTGTGATACTATCCCACATTCCTTCAAGTACTCTGAAAACCTTGAGCTTAAGTATTCACCTCCTCGATTCGACCAAAGAGCTTTAATACTTTTGCCCAACATATTTTGTACTTCATTCCTGAATTCCTTGAATTTATCAAAGGCTTTAGATTTATGTCTCATAAGGTAGACATAACCGTATCTACTAAAATCATTAGTAAATGTGATGAAGTATGAATATCCACCTTTGCCTTCAACTGTTAGTGGACCACATACATCACTATGGATGATGCCTAACAGTTCAGTAGCCTTTTCACTTTGTCCTGTGAAAGGAGACTTGGTCATCTTGCCTAAAAGGCATGACTCGCATACCTCAAATGACTAGAGTCAAAAGGGGCCAAAACTCCATCCCTTTGAAGTTTTGCAATGCGAGTCTTATTAACATGACACAATCAACAATGCCAGAGATATGTTTGGTTTTGATCGCTATGTTTAGCTTTCTTGGTTTCAATGTTGAGAATATCTTTATTGTTTAAGTCAAGAACATATAATCCATTATATAACCTTGCAATTCCAAATAGAATACCATTCAAACTAAAGGACAACAATCCATTAGATATCTCAAAATGAAACCCCATATTATCCAAAACGGATATTGAAATAATATTTCTAGAAATAGAAGGTACGTGATAACAATTATGTAGTTCCAGCAATAAACCTGTAGGCAAAGATAAACAATAAGTCCCTACAGCTAATACGCCACGTGTGCTCCATTTCCAACTCGTAGGTCCACCTCTCCCTTGTCGAGCACTCTACTCTGCCTTAGTTCATGCACATCAGTACAAATGTGAGTACCACATCCTGCATCCATGACCTAAGATGTTGAGGGAGAGAAGTTAATCTCAATCATGAAAATACCTGAAGTCATAGCCTCTGAATTCTTCTTGCTTACGAGGAAAGCCTTGCAGTTTCCTCCAGTGGCCAGGCTTGCCACAAAAGAAGCAGACTACCTTACCCTTTCCTTTGCCACTCTCAGGACCAAGAGCAACCTGTCCTTTAGGCTTGGGCTTGGGTTTGGCTTTAGCCTTACCCTTGCCGTTACCCTTTGCTTTACTGGCAACAACCAGTAAAACAGGCTTGGACTTTTTCCATTCCTGCTCTGCAATCCTCAGCATGTTTAGAAGTTCTGATAGGGTTTTCTCCATCGTGTTCATATTGAAATTCATTATGAACGGAGCATATGAGTCAGGCAAGGATTGCAAAATTAAATCAATTTGTACTTCTGCATCCAAGCCACATCCCAAAGTCTCAAGCCTCTCAATGTGCTCGATCATCTTGAGCACATGAGGACCAACTTGGGCACCCTCAGTCAGACGACTCCCAAACAGTGCTTTCAACACCTTGTACCTCTCATGTCGAGCATTTGTTTCAAATAGCTCCTTAAGGTGTAGAATAATGGAATAAGCATCCATATTCTCATGCTGCTTTTGCAGCATAGGTGTCATCGATGCTAACATCAAGCATTGTACTCTATCAGCATCATCAAGGAATTTTTGATAAGTATACTTAACTTCTTAAGTGGCATCAGGATCAGGCTCATCCATGTATGGCTTTTCAAGGATATACAATTTATTTTCTGACTTAAGTATAATCCGAAGATTACGATACCAGTCTGAGAAATTGGATCCATCCAACCTGTTTTCTTTTTCGATTATCGGTCACAGGTTCATAATGCTCATTTTGGTGAATCTACAATTGCAGAAAAGATAAAGTTATTATAAAGTTCATTATAATTTAATATGGTCTTTTATTAAACATTGCTCCCACTATTTTACTCAAGCCAATAGCCCTCACTATTAACTCGGGAAAGCCTGTTGGCTTTCCTAGTGGACCGAGATCCCATCCTGCCCATTTCAAACCTTCACTTTGGCGAACAAGCCAAAATGGGTTGATTAGGTAGGCCAACAAACTTAATCCACACCAGTTCATAGCTCCTAATATCAACCTCAAATGTGAAAAAGCCAACAAGCCAATCACACAATCCAATGGCACCAACCATTGTCCTCAAGAGTGATTCTCAGTATCAGTAGAGTGGACACTACATGTCACCACGTACACATAATATGTGTACTGCTCTACTATGCCTATGACGCGTTTATTAACCTTCGCTTTGGCGAACAAGCAAAACCGTCATTTTTAAGTCGACCCATCACCATTAAGGAAAACTCCAATGCATTTTAACCTCCCACCGGTAGAAGTGTACCCTTCGCTTTGGCAAACAAGGTTTCGACGAATAGTGGTTAGATTAAAACCATGGTGAAGGAAAGCATTCGTGACTTAATATACTTAGTTGAGGGGTTTGTTATTTAATGTCTCATCAGATTATTATCTTTGTCAGAATGACATTGTTTGGCATGTTATTCAACATTCAACCTTAGCATGCATTCTAAACAAAATATTAAACGTGCCAGTACATGGCCTAACTAAAATCGATCTCCTCGAGCTTAGAGGAATCGGTGGGCCACCTAGGGGTCTTGTAATAAATATCTTGAGTCTTCAAGTATGGTTGCCTCGTCCTTTGCTCTGACTCCAAGTACATTACAAAAACATCATTCTAAATTTACAATAAAATTAATATTACACTAATTTTACATCAACAAATTTAGAAACCTCGATTTACATTCGAGGGGAATGAGATGAGAAAAGAATGTACATCAAGAAGAGGAGAAAATGCAGGACACGCAGCCCTATTTAAAAAAAAAAATATTACAGCCATACATACCCAAAATAATTTAAAACATTCACCCTAAGGTCTAAGGCTCATGTACTGGGCACCATGCAATATACAACCAAGTACAAAGCATACATTTCAAAAACAATCAATTATTGAATTGGATGGGTTAATTAATTAATTACCCTCTTAAATATGGAGAATGTACATTGGCTTTACAGGTTATTAAAAACTACAGATTAGACCCTTTGCAAAAAATACAGAATTGGGAAAGCTACAGGCTTCGTCGTGGCGAAGGTTTTATCTTCGCCGCGATGAGGAAGCTATAGACTTTGCCGCAGCGAAGGTTTTATCTTCGCCGCGGCGAGAAATTCCAGAGGCACATCGCCGCGGCGAAGCTACCTAGAAATCCCCAATTCGTACAGTTCGCGTTTTTTGCAGTTTTTTTTGTGTATAAACACAAATCCAAATCAAATCAAACGCACATATGTTCAACCAGGATATTAACCAACCATTATATCATTCATCAACACATTATTAAACCAGTTTATCATTTGAATCATTCATCCATAAACAGATTTTTCAGATTTTGCAGATTTTTTCAAAAACAACATGTTATCAATCAAATACATGTTATAAATCATACAACAAGCTGTAAAATTTGATACTCGAGGCTCTGATACCACTGTAAGTAAACGACCCAGTTACGCAGCGGAAAAACAAAACATAAACTCTGTGGATCGTTCCTTAGAACCAAGATTCGGGTACAAAAAATCATAGTTTACATAAAATAATCAAATCTACAGAAAAATCAGTTCAAGGTTTAAGAAACCATACCCACGTTTGGAGGCTCCACCAATATTGTCTCTGAACGTGTTTGCTACCGATCCAAGTGTAGGATCGAACCGTAGAGGTCCACACGAAGACAATCAATAAGAACCAATGAGGGATTTACTAGATCCTCCTTGGCCTTAAGAAATCAAGAAGAAAAATTGGATTTTGGCACACAACCAAAAGTGGCGTGGGAGAGGAAATGGGGCTGCTGTGTTTTTGGTTTTACAATGAAAAATGAGCTAAAAAAAAAATGTTATGTTTTACAAATAAACATTTTCTTTTATAGTAAAACCTTAATACCCTATTCCCACATGGGATGGGCTTGGGCTCCAACCCAAACACCCCATGTTGCCAAACACTCCCAAATTAGATATTTTATTTATTTCATCATTATTTCAATTAAACTCAATTAATATATATTTATATTTAATATATATATATATCAACATTTAACAATAATGATAATTTATTTAAATATATACGAACACATATTTAAATGGAATTTCACTTATTTAATTTTTCTAACAAATTAAATAAAAGACTATGACCTCAGCAAATTTAATTACACTGTGAAATTACCAAAATACCTTTTCGCCCGAAAAGACGAAAATGCCCTTCTTTCTTCTTGGCTCTTAAATTGTCTTCTATGTGTATGACCCATAGGCTCCTCATCATACCGGTAGTGTATAGTATCGCGATTAACACCAATTAATCGTCTCACTAATACACAGACCAAGATTGGCCCCTAGCAAGGCATCATGGCCACCTGATAGATTCGGATTCAGCAAAGTAGCTACATGTCAACGATATGGTTACCATACAATTCGATCATTTCATCATTCGTTATCTCTACAAGACGAAGGCATAGAAATAGTGTCAACCTTCAATTACTCTCGATATTATGTATTCAGTTTCTAGACTAGTGACCCGTATTATAAACTGGATAGAGCAACAACTCAATCCCACTGTGGCCACAGTTTTAGTTTCATTGCGATATACTGAATTGCACCGTGAGATAACTTCTCCCGTACCCGGGAGTGATGAATCCTTTGTCAATCCACCATAGTCTTGATACACTCCTTGATGTAGTCAATCACCACCGTATTGACAACTCTGAAAAGAACTATGTTAGGCTAGTGTCAAACTGCATCAATCGGTGCACAAGGTATTCTGGTGATCTCAAGTCTAAGGATCACATGCACCACCATTCGTTAGAGGATTTGTTCCATAGACACTAGGGTTACCATCCATATGGAATCCTCTGGTGGGTCGTCCAGGTGAACTTGCTGCAAGATATCCACCTACAACAAGCACCCATGTGTTGCACCAGGTTGTCACCAAACAACCTTGACAAGTGAGATCACTCACTGCCTTTCGACAGGGTCGTTAAACACTATGATAGCCTTACCGTATTATCTGTGCCCTTACTTTAGAATAATACTAGGGCTACGGATGTTTCTAGAATGGCCACCATATGTGCTCATAGGGTTCTCACTATCAAGATTTGAAACACTTGATACCCTCGTCATGGTTCTACCATTCTAAGGACATATATCAATACATATTGCAATAATAATGATTTACGCGATATAGAATAAAATGCCTTTTATTATTGATTAATGAACATTAGTACAAAGAGTCAATTCTACAATAATTGATTGGCTCTAGGGCATCTACTCTAACATGAAGTGGACTAGATGGGATCTCAGTCCACTAGGAAAGCCAACATGCTTTCCCAAGTTAATAATGAAGGCTACTGGCTTGAGAAAAATAGTGAGCGTTTTTAATAAAAGACCTTATTAAACAATAATAAACATTATAATAACATTTAATTTTCTGCATTTGTAGATTCACTAAAATAAGCAAGACCAAACTGCGATCAATAATCAAAAAGGAAAATAGGCTGGATAGATCCAATTCCTCGGACTGGTATCAAAATCTTCAGATTTTATTGAAGTTCAAAAAGAAATTGTATATCCTTGACATGCCTTATATAGCTAAGCCTGATCTTAATGTTACTCAGGAAGTAAAGGGCATTTACCAAAAGTTCCTTGATGATGCTGATAATGTTCTGTGCATTATGCTAGCATCGATGACACTTGAGCTACAAAAATAGCATGAGGATATGGACGCTGTTGCCATGAATTTGCACCTCAAAGAGCTTTCAAAGGAAATGCTTGTCATTAGAGGTATAAAGTGTCGAGTGCATTGTTTAGGAGTCATATGACTGAAGGAGCCCAAGTTGGTCCACATGTGCTCAAGATGATTGGGTACATAGAGAGGCTTGAGACTTTGGGGTTTTGTGTGGATGCAGACTTACAAGTGGATTTAATTATGTAGTCACTACCTGATTCCTTTTCACCATTCATAATGAATTTCAATATGAACATGATGGTGAAATCCCTATCAGAGGTTCTAAACATGCTTAGGACTATAGAGTAGGACATGAAAAATCCAAGCCTGTTTTACTAGTTACGGCCAATAAAGGAGAAGGCAAGGGCAAATGAAAGGCCAAGACCTATCCCAAGCCCAAGCTCAAAGGACATGTTGCTCTTAAGCCTGAGGGTGGCATTGGAAAAGGTGGGAAGATAGTCTACTTCTATTATAGCAAGTCTGGCCATTGGAGGAAACACTGCAAGGCTTTCCTCACAAACAAGAAGAAGTCAGATGCTTCGACTTTAGATATGTACATGATTGAGATTAACTTCTCTACTTGAAACATCTTGGTCCATTGACATAGGATGTGGTACTCACATTTGTACAAATGTGTAGGGATTAAGGCAGAGATTGCTCACCAAGGGAGAAGTGGACTTACGAGTTGGAAATAGAGCACATGTGGTTGCATTAGCTGTAGGGACTTATTGTTTACCTTTGCCTACGGGCTTATTACTAGAACTCAAAGATTGTTATTTTGTTCCTACGATTTCTGGAAACATTATTTTAGTATCTGCTTTGGATAATGTAAGATATCATCTTGAGAATTCTAATGGATTGTTGCCTTGTAGTTTAAATGGTATTTTATTTGAAATTGCAAGGTTATATAATAGAATATATGTTCTTGATTTAAACAATAAAGATGTTCTCAATGTTGAAACTAAGAAAGCTAAACATAGCGATCAAAACCAAACATACCTTTGCCATGGTAGATTGGGTCACGTTAATCAGACCCGAATTGTAAAACTTCAAAACGATGGAGTTTTGGACACTTTTGATTTCTAGTTATTTAAGGTATGCGAGTCATGCCTTTTAGGCAAGATGATCGAGTCGCCTTTCAGAAGACAAAGTAGAAGGGCTACTGAATTGTATCATTACCTATGGGCTAATGAGTAGAACTCATCCATAATGATGTATGCGGTCCACTAATAGTTGAAGCAAGAGGTGGATATTCATACTGTTGGAATAGGTGCCTTAAAGCCAATCAATTATTTTGGAATTGACTCTTCTGTAATCATGTTTGTTAATTGATAATCCGTGGATTATACAGTTTTCATTAGACTTTTTATTCGGATTTCAGGTACTTTCTGGTGCATTTTGACCTGAATTGTTGCTTAATTCTTTAGATTTCGTGTTTCAGGTTAGAATGGGCATTTTTGAGCAAATGAGGACAAAATTGGTTATTTGTGACTCAGAAGTTAGGGGATCTCAGAAGTTAAGTGAGTTTTGAAGCAGAATAAAGCACGATGAGACTTGTTCCAAAGGGAGAGCACTGATAATCGAAGAATCAAGCGAAGATGCAAGCAGAGTGGCAGTTTTGTAATTTTAAAACTTTTCGAGAAGCTTCGCCACGGCGAAGTACACCAGACACGAACAAGTTTGCTTCTTTCTTCGCCGCGACTAGATTTCTTCTTCGTCGCGGCGACATTCATAAATTCCAGTTTTGTAAAACGCACAGTTTTACTTTGTGCAGGTTTTTCTGAGAAATTTGGGGCGAGGTATAAAAGGAACACTCAACCTTTTTGCCGAGGGTCATCCAAGAAGTAGGGTTAGCCACTTTTGCATTGTTTTTTATTAAGCTTGGAGAGATTTAGCGATTAAAAGGGTGAAGATTGGATTTTGAACCAAGGGATTCATCATTTGGGGAGATTTCTTGTTCTCTCTCTTACTTTTCATTATGTTGAACTTGGCTATTATCGTTTTTGTTAGTTGTAGCATTAATTTAGCTATGAACTAACCCATTTTGGGTTAGGGTTTTGATTGTAATTCGGATTTCTAATGGGTTAAGTTATTGATCATGTTATGTTCATATGACTATGCTTTGACTGTGTGTTTACTCTGAGTTTTAAATGTTTTATCTGATGAACATGATGAGATTGAGAAATGATTCATGTTAGGCTTATTGGGTAATCACCATTATAGTATTGGATGCTAGAGATAGATTCAAGAATTAATGAAATCATTGTAGGATTTTTTTGCTTAATGAATTTGGAATTGTTAACTTTCAATTTGTTGGGTGCGGAAGGTTAAAAAGGAAAAATGGGAAAACATAGCCTGAGAAGGTATGTTTAACACCTTAGTGAGTTCAGTTTACAACCAATGCATATGAATGTGAATGTAGTGTAATTTTTAGGTTTAACCCATAAAATCCAAATGAAGTCAAAACCCCACCCGTTTTACTTGAATTGATTACTATCCATGATTTTCATCTTGCATTCGTAGTTAACTTTAGTTTAAAATTTATTGTTCAGTTTAATTAGAAATAGCTCCCATCAATCCAAAGATTTCGGTTGCTCCAACTGGAAAACGGTAGAATACTTAGTGCTTAGCTAACTGGAAAACGGTAGAATACTTAGTACTTAGCTAACAATCCTTGTGGAAACGATACTCACTCATCATTATATTACTTGTGCGATTAGTATACTTGCTACATATTGCATGTTGTAGGAAACACGCATCAAGTTTTTGGCGCCGTTGCTGCGGATCTGTTTTTTTGTTAACATTGAGTCTGTCTATAGTTAGCTAGATTGGAGTTTTTATTTTTTGTTTTTAATTTTCAGTTGGTTTGTGATCTCACTTTCCTTCAATTCTGTTTTTTTGCAGTTTATGCGAAGAACGAGACGTCAACCAGTGGTTCCTGTTGATCTTGAGATTGAGAGAATCGTTAGACGACGTAATAGAGAGATAAGAGAAAGAGAGGATTTAGTTGTAGAAGCAGAGGAAATAGTTGTTGAAATGGCTGAACCAGAAAACAGGACACTAAGGGAATTTTCAGTTCCCACAGTGAATGGTAGTGGGTCGAGTATTACTAGACCTACTGTGCAAGCAAACAACTTCGAGATCAAGCCAGCAATCATCCAAATGATCCAGCAGTCGGTTAGATTTAACGGTGATTTGAAGGAAGATCCGAATCAGCACATTGCAAATTTCTTGGAAATTTGTGACACCTTCAAGTCGAACAGAGTTTCGGATGACGTTATTAGGCTGCGGTTATTCCCATTCTCATTGGGAGATAAAGCAAAGAGGTGGTTAATGGCATTACCACCGGGAACTATAACAACTTGGAATGATCTAGCACAGAAATTCCTTACCAAGTTCTTTCCTCCAGCTAAATCAGCAAAATTGAGAAATGATATCACATCATTTCTACAAGATGATTCCGAGTCATTGTACGAGGCTTGGGAGAGATACAAGGAGTTGATGAGGAAATGTCCACACCATGGGTTACCAGTTTGGCTTTAAGTCGAAACCTTCTACAATGGATTGATGGGTAATATGTAAACCATGGTGGATGCATCTTCAGGAAGGGCTTTGCAGAATAAGACACCAGAAGAGGCCTATGAGTTGCTTGAGGTTTTGGCAAGCAACAATTATCAAAGACCAAATGAGAGAGCAACAACAAGGAAATCTTCGGGTCTTCATGAAGTTGATGCCTTCACAGCCATCTTAGCCCAACTCACTGCATTTCGAAAATAGTTGGGAACTATGCAGGTAAACTCTATTCAAGCACCTCAACTAACTTGTGATTTTTGTGCAGGAAACCATGTGAGCAGCAAGTGTCAAGTTGGGAACACATTTGTTCGTCATCTTCATCAATGGAGCAAGTGAATTACTTGGCAGGAAATCAGAGACAATTAAACAATCCATACTCCAACACATACAACCCGGGGTGGAGAAATCATCTAAATCTAGTTTGGGGAAATCAGAACTAGCAAAATAACCAATAAAACCAGAGGACAGTTCCAAATAACCAACCAGGGGTGACTAATCAACCGGGAGATCAAAGAGTGACAAAGTTGGAAGATATGTTTGGGAAATTTATGCAGGAGACGACGGGATTCATGAATGAGATGAGGACGAATTTTAGAAATCAAGGGCCGTCCATTCGGAATCTTAAGGTACATATAGGCCAATTGGCCGAGAAGTTTAATGAGAGACCGCAGGTTTCCTTACCAAGCAATACAGTAACTAACCCATATGAGCAAGCAAATGCCATAATGTTGAGAAGTGGGACAGTTTTGGAAGAGGTTGAGCAAGCTACCAAGGAGGTTGAGCAACCGAAAATGAAGCTTCTGATGAGGAAGTTGATGAAGAGATAGTTGCTGAAGAGAAACCAAGTGGTTTAGAGGAAGAGAAAAAGAAAAAGGATGAAAGGCAAAAGAATAAGGAGAAATTGCCATTTCCCGAGATACCACCAGAGTTAGCATATCACACCCCACCCGTGCCTTTTCCTCAGAGATTGAAGAAAAAGAATCAGGATAAGCAATTTTCAAAGTTTATTGAAATTTAAAAAAAATTGCATATTAACATTCCTTTTGCAGATGCATTGCAGCAGATGCCGAGTTATGCGAAGTTCCTGAAGGAAATCTTATCAAACAAAAGGAAGTTAGACGATGAGGAAACGGTGATGCTCATAAATGAGTGTAGTGCCATCCTCCAGAAGAAGCTACCTCCAAAGCTCAAAGATCTAGGGATTTTTAATATTCCTTGTATTATAGGAGATATTACATTTGATCGTGTTTTGTGTGATCTAGGAGCTAGCATTAATTTGATGCCCTTTTCCATTTTCAGGAGATTGGGCATTGGTGAAGTGAAGCCAACGACCATGTCATTGCAACTAGCGGATAGGTCAATAAAACACCCGAGGGGGATAGTAGAGGATGTGTTAGTGAAGGTGGGAAAGATAATTTTTCCAGCAGATTTTGTGGTGTTGGACATGGAAGAGGATAAGGAAATTCCTCTGATTTTGGGCCGACCATTCTTGGCCACGGGGAGAGCATTAATTGATGTACAGGAAGGAAAGTTACTGTTAAGGGTTCAAGATGAAATAGTAACTTTCAATGTATTTGAGGCAATGAAGTTTCCGGCTGAAAAGGATTCATGTTTTAGTGTCGATGTGGTGGACAAATTGGTTGAGGAATCTATGGAAGAAAACACCCCACAATTACCTCTAGAAGCTTGTATATCCAAATCAAAAACAGTAGAGGTAGAAGAGTCGGTGAGTAATGATTGTGCTAGGATGTTAGAAGCACTTCAATCGATTGATGAGAGTCAAGATATAGAATTTGAGGAGTTTGATTTTGATAAGGAGAAGGAGAAGGAAAAAAATGAAGAACCTCCAAAGCTTGAATTGAAACCTTTACCTTCTCACCTCAAATATGTTTACCTTGGAGACTCAGAAACCTTCCCGGTGATCATTAGTTCAGGTTTGAGCAAATTGGAGGAAGAGCGGTTGATTAGGGTGTTAAGGGAACACAGACTAGCAATTGGATGGACAATTTTGGACATTAGAGGTATCTCGCCATCATTTTGCATGCATGAGATACTCATGGAGGATGATTTTAAGCCTAGGGTGCAACCACAACGGAGACTGAATCCTTCGATGAAGGAAGTGGTTAGAAAGGAGGTGGTGAAAATTTTAGATGTGGGGATTATTTATCCTATTTTCAATAGCCCATAGGTGAGCCCGGTACAAGTGGTTCCGAAGAAGGGAGGTATCACGGTGGTAAGGAATGAGAGTAACGAGTTGATACCAATGAGGACGGTGACGGGCTAGAGAGTATGCATTGATTATTGTAAATTGAATGAGGCGACAAGGAAGGATCATTTTCCATTACCTTTCATTGATCAAATGTTGGAGAGGTTGGCAGGACATGCCTATTATTGTTTCCTGGATGGGTATTCAGGATATAACCAGATAGCCATAGCTCTTGAGGATCAAGAGAAAACGACCTTCACTTGCCCCTACGGCACCTTTGCTTACCAAAGGATGCCTTTCTAGGTTGTGCAATGCACCAGCAACATTTCAAAGATGCATGATGTCAATCTTTGGAGACATGGTGGAACGGTTTATAGAAGTCTTCATGGATGACTTCTCAGTTTTTGGTTCATCATTTGATAGTTATCTAACTAATCTTTCTTCTGTTTTACAGCAATGTAAAGAGACAAACTTGGTGCTGAATTAGGAGAAATGTCACTTCATGGTCCAAGACGGGATAGAGCTCGGGCATAGGATCTCCAAGGACGGGATAGAAGTCGATCGAGCAAAGACGGAAGTGATTGAGAAGCTGCCACCAACATCAAATGTCAAGGCAGTCCGAAGTTTCTCAGGGCATGTGGGGTTTTACAGACGCTTCATCAAGGATTTTTCTAAGATTCCTAAACCCCTTTGCAATCTGTTAAATAAAGATGTTGTTTTTTACTTTAATGATGATCGCATGCATGCCTTTCTAACTCTGAAAAAATTATTAATATCTGCACCTATTATTGCAGTTCCCGATTGGGGACTACCTTTCGAATTGATGTGTGATGCTAGTGATTTTGCTTTAGGGGTAGTTTTAGGATAGAAGAAAAACAAAGTGTTGCATGTAATTCAATATGCTAGCAAAACACTTGGTGATGCACGATTGAATTACACCACCATTGAAAAAGAAATGTTGGCTGTAGTTTTTGCTTTTGACAAGTTCTGTTCTTATTTGTTAGGTGCAAAGTGATTGTCTACACGGACCATTTAGCAATCAGGCACCTATTGGCAAAGCAAGAAGGAAAACCTCAGCTGATAAGATGGATTTTACTACTTCAGGAGTTTGAGTTGGAAATTCGAGACAAGAAGGGGTCTAACAATGTGGTGGCTGATCATTTGTCGAGAATTGAGAGACCAATCAAGGGAAATGAGGAGGAAATGCCAATTAGAGAAACATTTCCAGATAAGAAGTTGATGAGAGTGGAAGAAGCACCATGGTATGCGGATTTTGCAAACTATTTGTCATCAAGAGTGCTCCCAAGTGGTATGACGTACTAACAAAAGAGAAAAATTTTCTTAGATTTGAAGTACTACTTTTGGGAAGAACCATTTCTATACAGACACTGTACAGATCAAATGATAGGGAGATGTGTCCCGGAGGAGGAGATGGAAAGCATTCTAAGGCATTGTCATGAGAAGGAAGTAGGTAGCCATTTTGGAGGAGCTAGGACAGCAGCCAAGGTTTTACAATCGGGTTTTTATTGGCCAACCCTCTTTAAGGATTCCTTCCGGATGATTCAAGAGTGTGACCAATGTCAACGGATGGGTAATATTTCAAAAAGAGATGAGATGTCGTTGAACAACATCTTGTTGGTTGAGCTTTTTGATGTGTGGGGGATTGATTTCATGGGTCCTTTTCCAAGTTCTTTTGGAAACACATTTATCTTAGTTGCGGTGGATTATGTGTCAAAGTGGGTTGAGGCAGTTGCATTGCTGACTAATGATGCTAGGGTAGTGATTAAGTTTGTGAGAAAGAATATTTTCTCAAGGTTTGGGGTACCACGAGCAATCATTAGTGATGGAGGATCTCATTTTTGCAATAGGCAAATGGATGCTCTGTTGAGTAAATATGGAGTGACACATAGAGTTGCAACACCATACCATCCACAAATGAGTGGGCAAGTGGAACTGTCGAATAGAGAACTTAAGGGGATTTTAGAAAAGACAGTTAATGCATCTAGAAAAGATTGGTCACGGAAGCTGGATGATGCATTATGGGCTTATCGAACTGCCTTTAAGACTCCGATTCGTATGTCTCCATTCAAGATGGTATATGGGAAAGCATGTCACTTACCAGTTGAACTCGAGCATAAAGTGTACTGGGCAGTCAAGCAGCTAAACATGGACTTGAAAGCTGCTGGAGAAGAAAGGATGCTGACTTTGAACGAACTCGATGAGTTTCATCTCGAAGCATATGAAAATGCCCGGATCTATAAGGAGAAGACAAAAAGGTGGCATGACAAGCATATCCAGAGAAAGGAATTTGAAGTAGGACAGAAGGTGTTGTTGTGCAATTCTAGACTTTGGCTATTTCCCGGAAAACTTAAGTCTAGGTGGTCCGAACCATTCACTATTACAAGGATTCATGCATCCGGAGCAGTGGAAGTTACACATGAAGAAAAGGGCACTTTCACGGTCAATGGACATAGATTGAAGCCATACATTGATGGGGTGATGAGTTGCAAATCCATCCCTATCCGGCTTGACATCCCAATTTGAAGGATTGAGAGAGTCGAGCTATCGACTAAAAACAAGCGCTTCTTGGGAGGCAACCCAAGTGTTTTTAATTGTTTGTTTTTCAATTTGGTTGATTGAATTTGTTGAATTCATTATGAGTTTGTATGATTTTTAATGTTTGTGTTTTTTGGTGTTTCAGGTGAAGTCTTCAGCCAAAGAAAAGAATTAAAATGCTCCAGACCTCGCCAGGGCGAAGAATTCTTCTTCACCGTGGTGAAGCATTGTGAAGAAGAATTCGGTATGAAAATGTTCCAGACTTCACTGGGGCGAAGAAACCTGAAAATTGGGTTAGCTCCTGGAAGTTTTTGCTGCGGCAAAGTAATTGTCGTCGCCGCGGCGAAGAAGAATAAATTTTTTTTTTCGAAAATTGGCTAAGGCATTTCGCCACGACGAAGAAAATTTCTTCGTCAGGGCGAAGTGAGCCGTGTATCCTCTGGAGGTTTTCACCCCGACGAAACCTGGGTATTTTTAGGGTTCATGCACGAAGAACATCACATCTTCGCCACGGCGACGATCCTTTTCTATAAATACCCACTTTTCTTTTTCATCTTTCACGCAACTTTTCATTTTCACTTGAGAGAAAATTTTTCAAAATTCAATCTTTTACTTCCCTGGTGCTTTTCCAACCAAATTTCTTACTCCATAACCTTCCTAAACACCAAAACAACCCATTTCAACAACAATTTTCGCGAAAATTTCATGAAAATTTTTGGATCCAAAATTTGGGGCTTTTCAATTCGGGATGTTTATGGTTCAATTGGCAGCAAATACTGTTTCATATAGGTAAGATCTCGCATACCTAAAGCTTTTTAGCGCACAATTTCAAGTTTTTAATTGTAGATTTGAAAATTTTTGTTGCGATTGAGTTGTGGAATTTGGGTTATTGTGAGCATTGATTTTTTTTTAGGAAGAGTAGTTTGTGCATTAAGTGATTGTGAGGAGTGAGGGTTTGTGAAATTGTGGAGTGTTTGTGTGGATTTGAAAAAATTTGTAGTTTGGGGGGTAAAGCACGAATTTTTGGAAGTGTTGGTTGCTTTTGCAAGATTAAATTGGTTGTGTGGAACAACTTAGTTTGAATTGTTGGGGTAAAATTTTTGAGTGAATTTGTTTTGTGAACAATGGCTCCCAAAATTAAGCAACCATACAAGGGCAAGAGTAGGAGTAAAGGGAAGAATGTTGACAACCGTTTTGTTAATGATGAAGCCCGTAAAAGGTATAAGGGGGCAATTCAAAGAAAGGATAAGGGTATTATCCCGGAGCGCGGGTTGACCGCAAGTCAAGCCTTGGATTGGAGTAGAGGGAGACGTTGGGAGATGTTCATGAGTGCTCCTGCACAACCGGCTATAGAGCGTTGGTAAGGGAGCTCTATGCCAATCTCCCGGATTATCAGAAAGATACTGTTTTTGTAAGAGGGGAGGATGTGCCATTTACGGGAAAGGAGATCAATGAGTTCTATAACCTGCCTGAAATTCTCACGGATGAGTATGTGCAGTTTAAGAGATCACAGTTTGAGGATAGTGTCATCCCTCCGGTCATTGCAAAACTGGATGCAGATTGGGCAATTTCGAAGAAACAGAAGAAGACTCTGAAGGGAACTCAGTTGACACCGGTGGCTAGACTGTGGCAATATTTTGTCTGTGCGAAATTGATGCCGGAATCGCACTACAGCACAGTTACTCACGAGAAGGCAGTGCTGCTTTACTCAATTGCCATAGGGAAGAGCATTGATGTGGGAGACATGATCTAGAACAAGATTGCTAAGCAGCAAACCAAACCGAGGCGAACAAGTTACGGTTTCCCACATCTCATCACAGCCTTATGCCTTAGAGCTAGAGTCAAGGTTCAGGATGACGAACACCATATTCATGCTGCCCCAGTTCTAGATTCAGAGTATTATAGGAAGCACCTTGACCATCCGAAAGCTGCGCAACCAAGAGCAGGGGCAAAAAGGCAGCGAACAGGCCTTGCCACATCCTCCAGCTCCACAGGTACACAGAAAGAGATGATGTAGTAGATGATGGGTTTAATGAAATGTATGAAAAAACGTTAGGATTGGGTGGTGGAGCAGACTCAGATGACACATGAGATGCTGAAGAATAGCTTTAAGGAGCTCAATGTTGACACTTCAGCATACTAATGGGCTGTCTGGAACTTAGATGAGTGGATGGACTCCGAGGATGTAATGCCTCACTTGAGGTACGCAGTTATTGTTTCTTCTTTTGCTCTTATTTGAGTTGGTTTCTTGGTAATATTGTTTGGTTGACCTTTGATTGAGGGTTGTGTTGAATACTTGCCCTGAAATTGGTTGAAAATAGAAGACGTTCAGTGTGCCAAGCTTCGCCGGAGGACGAAGAAGAATCTTCGCCACAGCGAAGAGGTGTTGAAGCCACGGGGATACATGCTGGACAGTCTCACCGCGGCGACAGAAGCTTCCTCGCCACGGCGACAGGCCGACCAAAATGTTTGTTAAGTTTTAGATATTTTCTTCCCTAAGGGTAATTTGACCATTCTACCCCTAATTAGCAGGAAAAGTGGGGAGTAAAATGTAAGGATTTTTCATGGAGAATATGTTTATATGGGGGTGTGTTTGTAATGAATCAAAGGGTATAAATAGAATTCCCAAAGAAGAGTAAGGGCAAAATGGGAATGCTTGTGTATAAATTTCATTAAAAGGAATTAGGACATTGCAAACCCCTCATTCTTCTTCTCCAACGCCACTTTCCTGTCTTGCTTCCTCTCAATTTCTCTTTCTTTTGATCAAGGAGTTTTAAAGGGCCTTTGGAGTGATTTGGGGTAGAAAATCAACCTAAGGCATCCTAAGATAAGGATTCTTGCTTTGGTTGTGAAGTCTTGTGAGTTTTTGTGTATATATTGAATATTGAGGGTTTTTGTTCCTTTGTTTAAGAGTAGAGAAAAAGTCAAGCAAACCAAGTGAAAGGAAGAGTTAGTGAAGTCTCTCCATAACAAGGTAAGTAAACCCCAACCCAAGTTGAGATTTGGGAATTTTCTTGATTAGGGTTTTGATAGCACTTATGTATGTGTGTTATATGCCATGTTATTGAGGTAAATAGAGATTTCTAGTGCTTTGTGGTTGTTTATACCTTTCAAATATAAGAAGTGAGTTGTGGGTTGGAAAGGTAGTTTGAGATGGAATTGAAGGGGTATTGTGGAACCCTTTTTGGAAGTATCTTTCTTTGGCAGGTTATGTGGCTATGTGAGGGGGTTTCTCCCCATTTTGGATGGTTAGAGAAAGATTTAGAATCATTGCTATATTAGAGTTTTATAATGCACTTGAGTTGTTTGATGAAATGCCTAATAGAGATTTGAGTATGAGTAATGAACCTTAATTCTTGCAACATTGCATGTTGGCATTTCATAAGTGCATTAGTGGAGATGAACCAGCCATAGGCACTCATTGTGCATTGAAAAGTGACCTAAGAAAGAGTAGGAAACTTTGTGTATGCAATTACTCTATGAGTACAGAACTTGGTGGATGCAACTACTCTAAGGGTAGAGAGAATGAAAAAATGCTAGAATAGAGTGAATGAGAAGAGTAGTAGAAATGGGTTGATGCTTTGTGATCATCACCCAACAGTTATGAGAATCGGGTTGATGCTTTGTGATCACCACCCGAATAGCCATTAGAGATGGGTTGATGCTTTGTGATCGTCACCCGATAAGTATTAGAAACGGGTGGATGCTTTGTGACCACCACCCGGTTAGTTATTAGATAAGGGGTTGATGCTTTGTGATCATCATCCGACATTTATTAGAAGTGGGTTGATGCTTTGTGATCATTATCCGACAGTGATTAGAGACGGGTTAATGCTTGGTGATCGTTACCCGAAAGTTATGAGGAACGGGTAGGTGCTAGGTGGTCTCCACCCGATAGTTACGAAAACCGGGTAGGTGCTTTGTGATCCCCACTCGGTAGTCACTAAGAACGGGTTGGTACTGTGTGAATTCCACCCGATAGTCATGGAAGTGAGATGGTGCTGTGTGAACGCCATCCGGCCGTACCTCCGGTAAGATGAGGCCATGACGTTTAGTAGAAACAAAAATAGAAACATAAATAGTGTAAGGAAAGAATTAAGAGTAATACATACGGGGACAGACAGATAGATGGTTTTACTTCCTGAGCATTATTTTGTGCTCACCCCGTTATTTTTCCTTTGTGGATGCAAGATCTAGGTGTTGATGCAGTCGGAGGGGCGTCGGCAAGCGAGGAGCAATAGCTACATTGTTTCCCCTGTTTTGTCCTTTAAAAATGATTTTTTGTAAACAATACTCTTTGTGTATAAAAGACATATGACTTATAATGAAAAGAAAGTTTTTGGGCCCAATTTTCTATTGTTATTATGCATGCATTGTATTAGTTTACAACAGTTGTTACAGAGGAAGATGAGGAAGATGAGGAAGAAGAATGAGCCGGAGCACCTGTTTGTGTTTATTTATTTTTATTTGTTTTTGTGTTCATCCTAAACATTAAACTCAGTTTTATTTTTGTTTTGGATTTTGTTTAGTTGTTTAGTTGTTGCTTTTAATTTGTACTTGTTGAAAGGACGAGATTAGGTTGTAATATTTTCAAGTTAGTTGTGAATTTGTGCTAACATAAGGGACACCACAGTTTCAATTGTTTTGACAGATTTTGGGTGATGAAAAGTCTGAGACTAGGTGTTCATTGTGGAGCGACACTTCATGGATTAACCAGGGAGAATTCTCGTACTTTTGTTGTTTTTATTTTTCTCTATTCCTGATTTATGCATAATGGAACATTGGGGACAAATGTCATGTTTCGTTTGGGGGTAGGAAATTTTTAGTTAAAACCTAGTTTAAGGGTATATTGGTTGGAAACCAGTGCCCGCCTTAAAAACTACCTAGCAGTACTTGGCAACTTCTGGTATAACAACGCCACGTACACCTTAAACTGAAAAAAAATTTAGTTTTTTCTTTAGTTGTTTGTTTTTGCCGATGATGAATTGTACAAATCAATGATGAGAATTAAGTTGGTGAAATCTTATTGTTGAGAAATGTTAAGCATTGCTTTAAGTTTTTGTGTATTGACTAGATTTTTATTGAGGTTTATTGAGTGGTTCAGCCACAATGTTCATCTATTTCGGAATGCTTAGATTCATTTTATGTGATTAGGTGAAGTTTGATAATGTTGGCGGACTCTAGAACCTAGTAGAGAAGTGCTTGATAATGTTCATCTCTTTGACTTGATTGTTTGCATGAGGAAAACCGAGTTCTCTTACTTTGTTTTTTCCTATCCTTTTCTTGGAACCCACTACCCGAGCCTAACGTTACAACCTTTTAAAGACCTTTTGATTCTCATCTTTGTTTAGTCCTCTTTAGTGGAGAGTAGTTCGATATTTAGGCTTATGGACTCTGCCACCATTTGATAAACTTTACATTTTTGCATAAAATAATCTGGGAAGTTGGGATGTGGATTGAAGCGGGGATCACCTACTTGGTGGACCGATTGAGGAAGACAATCGATAATGCTTATAACTTCTTGGATTGTTGAACATTTCCTTATAATAATTTTTCAACAACTTTTGAGACTTGTGCAATTTCTAGGTAGTTTGTTTATTGAATTTGAGTCGTTTTGGTTTTGTTCACTTTCCAGTTTTGTTGTGTGTGTTTTATGTTTTCGTTCGTTGTCTGTGTTTTTCTTTTCATTGGTTTTGTTCCCCGAGCATATCTTTAGTTTGGGGGTATTTGATAATCCGTGGATTATACAGTTTTCATTAGACTTTTTATATGGATTTCAGGTACTTTCTGGTGCATTTTGACCTAAATTGTTGCTTAATTCTTTACATTTCTTGTTTCAGGTTAGAATGGGCATTTTTGAGCAAATGAGGACAAAATTGGTTATTTGTGACTCAGAAGTTAGCGGATCTCAGAAGTTAAGTGAGTTCTGAAGTAGAATAAAGCACGATGAGGCTTGTTCCAAAGGGAGAGCACTGAAAATCGAAGAATCAAGCGAAGATGCAAGCAGAGTGGTAGTTTTGTAATTTCAGAACTTTTCGAGAAGCTTCGCCGCGGCGAAGTACGCCAGACACAAACAAGTTTGCTTCTTTCTTTGCCGCAGTGAAATTTCTTCTTCTCTGTGGCGACAATCGTAAATTCCAGTTTTGTAAAACGCACAGTTTTACTTTGTGCGGGTTTTTCTGAGAAATTTGGGGCGAGGTATAAAAGGAACACTTAACCTTTTTGCTGAGGGTCGTCCAGGAAGTAGGGTTAGCCACTTTTGCATTGTTTTTTATTAAGCTTGGAGAGATTTAGCGATTAGAAGGGTGAAGATTGGATTTTGAGCCAAGGGATTCATCATTTGGGGAGATTTCTTGTTCTCTCTCTTACTTTTCATTATGTTGAACTTGCCTATTATCGTTTTTCTTAGTTGTAGCGTTAATTTAGCTATGAACTAACCCATTTTGGGTTAGCGTTTTGATTGTAATTCGGATTTCTAATGGGTTAAGTTATTGATCATGTTATGTTCATATGACTATGCTTTGATTGTGTGTTTACTCTGAGTTTTAAATGTTTTATGTGATGAACATGATGAGATTGAGAAATGATTCATGTTAGGCTTCTTGGGTAATCACCATTATTGTATTGGATGCTAGAGATAGATTCAAGAATTAATGAAATCATTGTAGGATTCTTTTGCTTAATGAGTTTGGAATTGTTAACTTTCAATTTGTTGGGTGCGGAAGGTTAAAAATGAAGAATAGGAAAACATAGCCTGAAAAGGTATGTTTAACACCGTAGTGAGTTCGGTTTACAACCAATGCATATGAATGTGAATGTAGTGTAACTTTTAGGTTTAACCCATAAAATCCGAATGAAGTCAAAACCCTACCCGTTTTACTTGAATTGATTACTATCCGTGATTTTCATCTTGCATTCGTAGTTAACTTTAGTTTAAAATTTATTGTTTAGTTTAATTAGAAATAGCTCCCATCAATCCAAAGATTTCGGTTGCTCCAACTGGAAAACGGTAGAATAATTAATGCTTAGCTAACAATCCTCGGGAACGATACTCACTCATCATTATATTACTTGTGCGATTAGTATACTTGCTACATATTGCATGTTGTAGGAAACACGCATCATTAATCAATAAAAGGCATTATCTACTATATCATGTAAACCATAGTTGTATGTATTGATATATGTCCTTATAGTGGTAGAATCGTGACGAGGGTATCAGTGTTTCAAATCCTGATAGTAAGAACCGTATGAGCACATATAGTGGCCATTCTAGAAACGTCCATAGCCCTAGTATTATTCTGACAGAGGGCACATATAATACGGTAAGGATATCATAGTGTTGAACGACCCTATCAAAAGGCAGTGACTGATCTCATTTGTCAAGGTTGTTTGTTAACAACCTGGTAGAACACATGGGTGCTTGTTGTAGGCAAGTTTATTGGGCTGACCCACTAGAGGATTCCATATAGATGGTAACCCCAGTGTCTATGGAACAAATCCTCTAACATATGGTGGTGCATGTGATCCTTAGACTTGAGTCACCGGAGTGCCTTGTGCACCGATTGGTGTAGTTTGACACTAACCTAATGTAGTTCTATTCAGAGCTGTCAATATAGTAGTGATTGGCTGCATCAAGGAGTGTATCAAGACTATGGTGGATCGACAGAAGATTCATCATTGCCAGGCATGGGAGAAGTTATCTCACAGCGCAATTCAATTAATGACAATGACAATAAATCTGTGATCACAGTGGGATTGAGTTGTTGCTCAATCCAATTCATTATTCCGGTCATTGGTCCAGTAACTGAATACAAATATATCGACAATAACTAAGGTTGACACTATTTCTATACCCCAGTCTAGTTGAGATAAGAGATGATGAAAAGATTTGATTGCACGGTAACCATATCTTTGATAGATAGCTATTTTGTTGAATTTGATCTATCGAGTGGCTATGATGTCTTGCTAGGGGCCAATCTGGGTTTACATGTAGTGAAACGATTAATTGGTGTTAATCGTTATACTACTCACTGTCGGTATGACGAGGAGCCTACGGGTCACACACATAGAAGATAATTTAAGAACCAGTTTGTGCAAGGGGCGTTTTTGTCTTTTAAGGCAAAGGGATATTTTGGTAATCTTACAGTGAAATTAAATTTGCTGAGGTTGTTGCCTATATTTAATTTGATGTTAAAATTAAATAAGTGAGATTATATTTAAATATATGTACGCATATATTTAAATGGATTATTAAATTTTAATATATTTTATAAATATATTAATTGAGTTTAATTGGAATAATAATAATTAAAATAAAATATCATGATTGGGAGTGTTTGGACATAGGGGGATGTTTGGGTTAGAGCCCAAACCTATTCCTTATTGGAATAGGGTTTCATGTGCACTATATAAGGGCATGGTTTTTTTTATTTTACAAGAACAAGTGTGAGAGAAATATAACAAGAATTAAATATTTTTCATTGAAAGAAAATCACAGCCCTCTCCGAAGTCTCACTGCCCCCTTGGTTCATTGAATCAAAGTCTCTTTGATTCTTGATTTGGTTCTTGAAGCTAAAGAGGATCTAGCAAATCCCTCTTTAGTTATTCGGGTTATCTTCGTGTGGATTACCGCTGGTTCGATCCTGTTCTTGGATCGGTAGCGAAAAAATTCAGAGACAAGTTTGAAGGAGCCTCCAAACGTGCGTATGAATTCTAATCTTTACTTTGATCCTTCATATTACTACAGATTTTTTATTTAACATATAAACTGTATAATTTGTGCCCTGGTCTTGGTTTTAAAGGAATCGATCTATGCTTTAAAAGTTTTGTTTTCCGCTGCCATGAGTTAAATCGTTTCCTAACAGTGGTATCAGAGTCTAGGGTACCATATTTTATAGTTTAATGTATGGTTGATAACATGTATTTGATTGATGACATGTTGCTTTGTTAAATCTATATAAAATCTGCCTTGTGAGCATGTTTTAAGAAATCAATATACCTGATTAATTTAATTTGTTGATGATTTGCAAGATTGGTATATTGAGATTTGGATTTTTGTTGAGATCTGATGATTAGATTGATTGCAAAAGTCGTTTGGCGTTTTATTTATTGCTAGTTGAACTCAACCTACTACAGATCAGTGCACGCTCGCCGCAACGATATAACCCATCGCCGCGGCGATAGTTGTTTGGCATACTTGTTAATTGAAAAACAGCGCTTGTCATGGCGATATAATCCATTGTTGCAGCGATCGTCCTTAGTGCAATCGCTGATTGAATATCACCACTCGCTACGGCGATATAACTCATCACCGCGGCGATCGTAGTTTAAGGTGCGCGATGACATAAATCAATGCTCGCCACGACGATATAACCCATCGCAGCGGCAATCGCACGTGGTGCGTGTATGTGACGATAACCAGTGCACACTGCAACGATATAACCCATCGCTGCGGCGAGCATACTTTCAAGTGCGTAGGGGCAAAAGTGAAATGTTTCTAAACTTTTGGACCAAATTAGATCTACAAATTTTTAGAGGGTAATGTTAAGAAATGATCAAGTTATGGCAGTGGAAACAAAAACATAAGCAACATGGATCGTTCTTTAGAACCAAGATCAGGGTACAAATTTTTAACAGTCTATGCATTAAATACAAATCTGTGGAAAGTCAATTTAAAGTTAAGAAACCATACCCACGTTTGGAGGCTCCTCCAACTTTATCTTTGAATGGGTTTCGCTACCGATCCAAGGGTAGCATCGAATTGCCGTTAGTCCACAGGAAGATAACCCCAAGGAATTAAAGAGGGATTTGCTAGATCTCCTTTAGCCTTAAGAACCAAGAACAAAATCAAGCAAGTTTTGTTTTAAGCAAAAGGAAAACTGGCATGGGAGAGAAAAAGGGGGTTGGGTTTTTTTTTTTTTTTTTCAAATGATTGAAATGAATTAATTTTTAATTTCACAAAGTGTTGCACTTATATAGTGCACACTTTGCCCTATTCCATCATGGAATAGGCTTGGGCACCAACCCAAACAACCCTTTCGTCCAAACAGCCCCATTTAGATATTTTAATTATTATTATTATTATTTCAATTAAATTAAATTAATATATATTTATCAATATATTAACATTTAACAATAACAATAATTCATTTAAATATGAATATATACGAACACATATTTAAATATAATTTCACTTATTTAATTTTGTTAACAAATTAAGTAAAGGCTACGACCTCAGCAAATTTAATTGCACTGTGAAATTACTAAAATACCCTTTTGCCTAAAAAGACAAAAACGCTCTTCTAATAATCTGGCTCTTAAATTATCTTCTCTGTGTGTGACCCGTAGGCTCCTTATCATACCAGTAGTGTGTAGTATCACAATTAACACCAATTAGTCATCTCACTACACACAGACCAAGATTGGCCCCTAGCAAGACATCATGGCCACTTGATAGGTTCGGATTCATCGAAGCAGTTACCTGTCAACGATATGGTTACCGTACAATCCAATCTTTCATAATCCGTTATCTCAACGAGACCGAGGCACAGAAATGGTGTCAACCTTGATTACTCTCGATAGTATGTATTTAGACCTGAATTATAAACTGGATAGAGCAACTCAATCCCACTGTGGCCACAGTTTTAGTGTCATTGCCATTTACTGAATTGTGCCATGAGATAACTTCCCCCGTACCTGGGAGTGATGAATCCTCTATCGATCGATCACAGTCTTAATGCATTCCTTGATGCAGCTAATCACTACCGTATTGATAGCTCTGAATAGAACTGCGTTGGGCTAGTGTCAAACTACACTGATCGGTGCACAATGTGCTCCGGTGATCTCAAGTCTAAGGATCACATGCACCACCATTCGTTAGAGGATTTGTTCCATAGACATTGGAGTTACCATCCATATGGAATCCTCTAGTGGGTCAGTCTAGTGAACTTGCCTACAGCAAGCACCCATGTGTTGCACTAGGTTGTCACCAAACAACCTTGACAAGTGAGATCAGTCACTGCCTTCGACAGGGTCGTTCAACACTATGATAGCCTTACCATATTGTCTATGCCCTTACTTTAGAATAATACTAGGGTTGTGGACGTTTCTAGAATGGCCACCATATATGCCCATAGGGTTCTCACTATCAAGATTTAAAACACTTGATACCCTCGTCACGGTTCTACCATTCTAAGGACATATATCAATACATACAATGATGATTTACGCAATATAGAATAAAATGTCTTTCATTGATCAATGAACATTATTACCAATAGTCAATTCTACAATAATTGATTGGCTTTAGGGCAGCTACTTTGACAATCTCCCACTTGCGCTACACCAACATTAATGTATTCAATACCAAATGACCTCAAGTGCTTTTCATGCTTCTCCTGTGATAGAGGCTTTGTTAGTGGATCTGCGAGATTTTCGTCAGTATGCACTTTACTGATCTACACATCTTTCCTCTCAACTATTTCTCTGATAAGATGGAATCGTCTAAGTATGTGTCTAGACTTTTGATGAGACTGTGGTTCCCTGGCTTGAGCGATTGCCCTATTGTTGTCACAATAGATGTCTATTGGATCAACAATTGTGGGAACCATACCAATTTCAGTGACGAGCTTTCTAATCCAGACTGCTTCCTTGGCTGCATCTGCTAATGCAATATACTCAACCTCTATTGTAAAGTCCGCTACAATGCTTTGCTTGGAGCTCTTTGTAACGCCCCACTTGAGGTACGTAGTTATTGTCTCTTCTTTTGCTCTTATTTGAGTTGGTTTTGGTAATATTGTTTGTTTGAGTGTGGTGTTGAATGTTTGCCCTGAAATTGGTTGAAAATAGAAGAATTTTGGTGTACCAAGTCAGGGCGGAAGAAGAATCTTCGCGCGAAGATGTGTTGAAACCACGGGAAACTCTCGACGCGCAGCTGCAGTTTCTTCGCCGCGGCGACGGGCCAATTAAATTGTTTGTTGAGTTTTAGATATTTTCTTCCCTAAGGGCAATTTGACCTTTCTACCCCTAATTAGCAGGAAAAGTGGGGAGTTAATTGTAAGGAATTTTCATGGAGAATATGTTGAGATAGGGGTGAGTTTGTAATGAATCAAAGGATATGGATGGAATTCCAAAAGAAGAATAAGGGCAAAATGGGAATGAGTGTGTTTATATTTCATTAAAAGGAATTAGAATCAAAGAAACCCCTCATTTCTTCTTCTCAAACGCAACTTTCCATCTTTACTCCTCTCAACTTCTCTCTTCTTTTGATCAAGGTTTTCCAAGGGGTTTTGAAGTGATTTGGGGTGGAAAAGTAACCTAAGGCTTCCTAAGGTAAGGATTTCTCCTTAAGTTGTGTGATTTGTGAGTTTTAGTTCATATTGGAATTTGAGGGTTTTCATTCTTTTGGTTAAGATTAGAGGAAAAATCAAGCTAAACAAGTGAAAAGAAGAGTTGGTGAAGTCTCTCCATAACAAGGTAAGTAAAACCCAACCCAAGTTGAGATTTATGAAATTTCTTGATTAGGGTTTTGATAGACTTGATGTATGTATGTGATGTGCATGTAATATGTTATGTATGAAGGATTGAATAGAGATTTCTATGCCTTGTGATTGTTTATTCATTGCAAATATGAGAAATGGGTTGTTGGATTGGCAAGGTAGTTGAGATGGATTTGAAGGGGTGTTATGGAACCCTTTTTGGAAGTGTTTTGTTTGACAGGTTATTATGGCTTTGTGAAGGGGTTTTTCCCCATTTTGGATGGTTAGGAAAAGTTTTAGAATCATGGCTATGATAGAGTTTTATAGTGCACATGAGTTGTTTGATGAAATGCCTAATAGAGGTTTGAGTGTGAGTAATGAACCTTAATTCTTGCAACATTGCATGTTGGCATCTCATAAGTGCATTGGTGAAGATGAACCATCCATAGGCACTAGCTGTACATGGAAAAGTGACCTAAGAAAGTGTAAGGAAATGGTGTATGCAATTACCCTATGAGTAGAGAGCTTAGTGGGTAAAATTACTCTAAGGGTAGAGAGCATTGAAAAATGCTACAATAGAATGAATTAGAAGAGTAGTACAGTTGGGATGATGCTTTGTGATCATCACCCGACCGTTATGGGAATCGGATTGATGCTTTGTGATCATCATCTGAATAGCCCTTAGAGAGATGGGTCGATGCTTTGTGATCGTCACCCAATGAGTAATAGAAATGGGGTAGATGCTTTGTGATCACTATCCGATTAGTTATTAGATAAGTGGGTTGATGCTTTGTGATCATCATCCAACATTTAGTAGAAGCGGGTTGATGCTTTGTGATCATCACCCGACAGTGACTAGAGACGGGTTAATGCTTGGTGATCGTTACCCAAAAGTCATGAGGAACGGGTAGGTGCTAAGTGGTCTCCACCCGATAGTTAGGAAAACCGAGTAGGAGCTTTGTGATCCCCACTCGGTAGTCACTAAGAACGGGTTGGTACTATGTGAATTCCACCCGATAGTTATGGAGAGTGAGATGGTGCTGTGTGAACGCCATCCGGCCATACCTCCGGTAAGATGAGGTCATGGTATTTAATAGAAACAGAATTAGAAAAGGAAAGAATTAAGAGTCACACACGGGGACAGACAGTTAGAGGGTTTTACTTACTGAGCATTATTTGTGCTCACCCCGTTATTTTCCTTTGTGGATGCAGGTTCTAGGTGTTGATGCGGTTGGAGGGGATTCGGCGAGCGAGGAGCAATAGCTACACTGTTCCCCTGTTTCATCTTTTAAAATACATTTTGTAAACAGTACCCTTTATGTATAAAAGACACTTGAATTGTAATGAAAAGAAAACTTTGGGCCCAATTTTCTATTGTTATTATGCATGCATTGTACTAGTTTTCAGTGGATGTTACACTCTTCCAGCTCACTGCACCCCCATTGAGACAAAATACAAACCCTAATTGTGATCAATAATTATCTTTGTCCGTTTAGAAACTAGCATCACTGTATCCTCTTACAGTGAGCTCATCTTCCCTTCCATAAACCAAGAACATATCCTTAGGCCTCTTCAGGTACTTAAGAATGTTCTTGACTGCCATCTAGTGATGCTCACCTGGATCCAATTGATATCTTGTAATAACTGCTTTCTACTAGTATACTTTAGAACATATACAATAAAAACATACATAATTAGTATACGAAAATAGTTGGGCCCAAATTTTTCTTTACTTACAAAACATAATTCTTTACATATATCAAAATAACGAGTACGAAAACTTAGCGACAGTGGACAGTAATGTCAATCATCCCTGCTTGTTGACGTCCTTCCGACCGCTGCTCACCTATTTCCTGCAAAAATATGGAAAAACAACGGGGTGAGCATAAAAATGCTTATTAAGTAAATCCCTTAACTCTTCTCCTTCTTAGGTTCTTTCCTTACTTAATTTCTTCCCTTTTCTTTCTCTGTTTCTAACTCTCACTGTTCTTTTCTTTCTTATTCTTTCTATTCTTCCTAACCATGATGAAATTCATGGCAATATGCATGAATAAAATGCATGTGCAATAATGCATAAAATGATTTTTCTTTCTTATTTCTATTTTCTTGTTCTATTTCTTTTCTCTTCTTTTTCTTTCTATTCTTTTCCTTTCTTTTATTTTCTTGGCTTTTTCAAACCTTCTCATTCTTTCTTATTCTTATTCTTTCTCATTCTTTCTTTTCTTATTCTTTGCCGATCAGACTCGGTGGATGTATGGATTTGGAACCTTGGCCGTGTGAGTTAGTACAGTCCTCATCTGCATGCACTCTTGCGGACCATACAACTTCTTCTTTCTTCTTGGACCACTCAATTAAGGTGGTGTGCATGTAGGAATTATTCTCGGTACAATGTAAAACCCCCCTCCAGTCAGGTATCCTCTGAATATCCCTCAATGAGAATCCCGAGGATACATGTCTGGAGAACGAGTTGTATTTAGAAAAAATCAGTATAAGGATAATAATAATAATATCCAAAACATGCATATAACATATCACGCAGGATCTAAGCTTATAATTTACAAACTTTAAGAAATTACACAATAAAAACATATTTATAGGGTGGAAGCTTTCAAATGTATTTCACAAATATTTATCATTTACATATTTACATCAAGATAAAAACATCGAGATGATAATAAATCATCTCCCCTCACGTGTAGTCCCACTGTCTCTAGTATCCCTCACTTTTAGTCTACCTGCAAAGCAATCAACAATGAAAGGGTGAGCGCTAATCGCTCAGTAAGGAATGATCCGTTTCATTCTAAATGTATTATTTGATCTTTATTTAAACATATTTGTTAACACATCACTTATCTTTTACATCTAGGGATACTTCCCCTTTTATTACTAATTCATATGCTTTTCATCATTTTATCCCATGGCTATATAAACATCAATGTGTACACATACAAATAAGTATGTAAACATAGTACACACACATCACATATCATGACATAACATCTAAAATCATCTAACATGAGTATAAATCATCTCATGATGTAAATAACATCATAACTCATGTAATGCAACCAAATGCATATGAAACATTTAACATCTAGCCGATCGGACATTTCTTAGCATCTTAAGCACTTCATATCATCTAGCCTCAAATTTCATCTAGAGCTCATATCATCGGGAGGCGTGCTTACGCGTTATTTAGCATCTAAAGCATATATTCATCTTTCCTCAACCGGTATACGAGGATATGCTTACGCGTTTTCCATCGTGTCTATATGCATCTCTGTCATGTCTATTTGCATCTCTAACATCTTATGGCATGTAAATACATATTTTGGTGAGCTTAATACTTTTAATTCATCTATGGATTATCAACCCATTTACATTACCTCTTGCTCACATACATCATCTTAACACATGTATTACATTGCATCTTCATGCCATTTCATAACATTAATCATGCATTGACATCATGACCATGTATATCTTTCAAAGATCATCTAACTAATGGGTAAACATTAGTACATGGCATAATTACAATAATACATTAATAATCAATTCATAATCATAAGAATTGATTATGTTAAATCTTAAACTTTAATAACCAATTTATGCTTCAGGCCATTTTCCATCCTTTTCTCAAACGAATTGGCTCTTGGCATAAACATAAAATTATAGGTCTGTGTCTTAGATTTCTAATGCTTCAAGAATCATCTCATTTCGATTTTTATAACTCAAGTTATGGTCGAAATACAGAAACAGGGTTAACAAAACCCCTAAGCCCATTAAATCCGAATTTTCATATTAACTATGCCACATCAATTCCTATTGACATTAACCAATAGGTTAACTTGTGGATCAAATAAACCTCCCCTTAATAGTCTTTAACATCTTAAAGGAAGTGTAAAATCTCATTTCCATAATCATCCATTATTGCTATAACATTTTAAGCTAATGCAAACAACACATCAACACTTCTAATGGCAACCATTCAACAGCATGTGGCCTCCAATACTACAATTTTTGCCACAATCAGTATCCACACTTCATTTTCTTCAATCAAACATAACAACTCATAAAACATAAAGAGCAATAACTTCATGTATAATGAATTCAAGGCAATAAGTAGAATAAATGAGTTCAACTACACTTGCCATCAACTAACTCTATGCCTTAAAGCCTTAATTTAAGGTTTCATAAAAATCTACAAACCCTAGCATAAACCCTAAAGTCATGGGAGGTTCTTCCTTACCTTTTTAAAGACTTCCTCCAAAAAATCCTTTGCCTTTGACTTCTTTTACACCTTAATCCTACATATTTAACATTATACCTCAACATCTACCTCAAATCTTCAAATCACATCAAAACTAAAGTTTTTAATCCTTACCTTAAACCCTTCAAATTGAATATCCAAGGCTCCTATCTTGTTCTCCTTGAAAAATTATGCAAAACTCCTTGAAAACCTAGAGAAAGAAAGCTTGTTTCATGGAAGATTTGAGAGAAAATGGAAGAAATGTTGAAGAAAGGCTCTCCCCTTTGGCTTGAACGAATTTCATCTCATTTATAGGAAAATATTTCATTTATTTTCCAAAATTATGCAATTGGCCCAATTATTTTAATTGTATAACTCATAAGTCCTTAATTCTTCATATAAGGGCATTTTGGTCATTTCACACTAGACATAATTATTACTTAATTAATGCCATTAAATGCAATGAAGCCTACTCATCCTTGACTTTTTCAATGCTTATCCATAGGCAAAATAACCATTTTGCCCCTAAGCCTCTTTATGGATAATTGATTCATACCGTTCCAAATGAATTGACTATTTTGCCCTTAGTTAGATTTTATGCTTTTTAACATAAAATAAACATTTAAAGGACTATTTTGAGTTAGGAACATACCTTTGACATCTTGGGTATTACATACAACCCTCATCCACATACACTCTTACGGGCCGTACAATTCTTCTTCTTCTTATGCCGCTCAATTAAGGTGGCGTGTATGTGGGAATTTCTTCTTAGCACTCATGATTCCCTATCACAACAACCTATTCTTTTCTCTTCTTTATCACTCTTTAATTCTTTAATGCTTATTCTTCCTTTCTCTTTATTCTTAGAGTGTTTTATTCTTTCTTAAGTTTCTACACATACACAATTATATGCATATGGATGACTCATGCTTAAAATTTCTTACTTACATGCACTTGTGAAATGCACATATGCAATGTTCCATAAAATTAAGGTTTCTACCCAACTCATACTTCACTTAGGTATTTCATCAAAAAATAATTGTGCATGAACAAACCCTAATTTAATTATCATTCTATTGGTTTCTTAAACCACCCAAATTGAGAGAAAAACTCTCTTATATCATCACCATACCTACACGGCACAAACAATCCCAAAAGATTTCTCCAATTCTTCCAATTTCAACCCATCATCAAACCATCACTTACACTCCTCATATTCAAATATATCTAACAACAAGCATAAATAATCATCAATCTCATCTCAATTTCTCAATAATCATAACATATGCATATTTAAAAGAAATCTCTACTCACTTGATTTTCTTAAACTTTAACTTGAATTGGATTTTCAGTGGAATTTACTTACGTTATGCTTGAGTAGTCTCTCCTAAGCTCTCTACTCTTGTTGGATTCAAATCTTCTCTTATCCCTAAGTATAAACTTCATAAGAACTCAACTTTTACACAAATAAATCATAGATAAAGAGCATGAATTCTTACCTTTTGATGCCTAAAATCAAAACCCTATGAAAATCTACTCAAAAGCCCTCAAATTCCTTGGAGAAGTGAATGAAAATTTGAGAGAAAATGGAGGAGAAGAGTGGCGGTGGAATGAAGGAAATAAGGGTTACAAACCCTTATCATCTTATTTTATAAATATGCTTTCCCATTTTGCCCTTACACTTTTTTAGAAATTCCATCCTTATCCCTTACTCAATTACCGTAATGCCCTTATTTTTATTGTATTCTCTATGAAATTCTAGCTCTTTTCACTCCCCACAATTTTAACTAATTTTGAGTGAAAATACTATTTTACCTTTAATACAAGTTTAAGGCATTTTCTTCATATTCTCTTAAAATAATTCTAACAAAAATTAACTAAGCGCTATAAAACATAATTTAAATCATGTAACTCTATGTTGGGTGTTACATATCTATTACAAGTGCTCAAAGCACATGAGACATCAATCCGAGTACATAGCATGGCATACATGATGGATCCAATTACTGATGCATATGGGATCCTCTTCATCCTATCTCTCTCATCTTGTGTTTTAGGACACATTTCCTTAGAAAGATAAACACCATGTGACATCAGAAGAAATCCCTTCTTGGATTCTTCCATACTGAATCTTTTCAGTACTTTGTCAATATATGCACTCTGACTTAGGCCAAGCAACCTACGCGATCTATCACGATAGATCTTTATTCCAAGAATGTAGGCTGCTTCCTCTAAGTCCTTCATGGAGAAGCACTTGGATAACTAAGTCTTTACCGACTGCAAGTTTGGTATATCATTCCTGATCAGAAGTATGTCATCGACATACAACACTAGGAATGCCACTGCGCTCCCACTCATTTTCTTGTATACACAAGACTCGTCTTCGTTCTTGATAAAACCGAATTTGGGGTTTTGCAATCTAGGCTGATTTTGGCCCAATTGGTGGCGAATACTCTTTAGTGTTGGTAAGATTTCACGTTCTCTAAGCTTTTTATCTCAAAAATTTCGAGTTTTGATTTGTAGATCTGAAAATGTTGATTGTTGGTTGAGTTGTGGAATTTTTGTGCTTGTGAGTGTTGATTTTGTTTGAGGAAGGGTTGATTGTGCATTGTGTGATGTTGAGGAGTGTGGGTTTTGAATTTTGGAGTGTTTGGTTGAATCTGGAAAATTCGTAGTTTAGGGGTCTAAGTGCGAATTTTTGGAAGTGTTGTCAATTTTTGCAGGATTGAATTGGTTGTTGTTGGACACTTAGGTTTGAATTTTTGGGTTGGATTGTTAAGTTGAAGTGTAGTTTTGAAAAAAATGCTGCTCAAAGTCAAGGTACCATCCAAGGGCAAGGGAAAAGGAAAGAAAGTAGACGACCGGTTTGTAAGTGAAAAGGGTCGGAAAAACTATGAGGGAACAGCCAAAAGGAAAGACAAGGGATTTATCCCCGAGCGTGGACTGACTGCAACCCAGGCTGATAAGTGGAGTCAAGGGAGAAGTTGGGAGGACTTTATGAGTGAACATGCACATGCGGCTGTGGAACCACTGGTGAGAGAGTTTTATGCCAACCTCCTTGAATGTGATGAGGGGGTTGTTTTTGTGAGGGGTACTGATGTGGTATTCACGGAAAAGGTCATCAATGATTTCTATGGCTTACCTCAGATTGACCAAGATGAATATAAGGAGTTTAGGAGGACACAGAAAAGGGATAAGGTGATTCTTAGGACCATAGCGAAACTAGATGCCTCTTGGGATATTTCAAAGAAGGGCAGGAAAACCATTAAAGGGACTAGTTTAACACCAGTGGCTCGGTTGTGGCACTATTTTATTTGTGCTAGGATGATGCTAGAGACGCACTATAGTACAGTGACGTATGAGAAGACACTTTTGTTGTATTCTATTGCCATAGGAAAGAGAATGGACGTGGGGAACATCATCCTAATGAGTATCCAACTTGCAGCCAAACCAGGGCAAGGTAGTTTTCTGTTCCCACAACTCATTACATAATTGTGCACTAAAGCAGGAATCGAGGTACATGCTGATGAGCCACTGATCCATGCTGCCCCAGTCCTCGACACAACATACTTCCGCAAACATCTTGCTCCTCAAGCAGAAGAAGGGCCCCGATCATGCACCAAGAGAAGGAGAATAACAGCAGCTGCCACCGCATTCAGTTCAACAGTCCCAATGAGAGAAATGATGCAGAAAATGATGGGTCTGATGAAAAGGATGGAAGCGACATCATGGGTGGCTAGCAGAGCAGGCCAAGAAAACACATGAGCTGCAACTTAGTTGCTGCAGTAACTTTGGGATTGATGCTTCAGAACACCAGTGGGAAGACTGGGATTCAGATGAGTGGATGGGCTCAGATTCAGAAGAGGATGATGTTGAGGAAGAGGAGGAGGCTGAAGAATGAGCACCTGTTTTAGTTTTCGTTTTCGTTATTTTTATTTGTTTTAGTTGCTCTATTTTTCTTTTATTTTGAACATTAAACTCAGTTGATATTTTTGTTTAGGATTGTGTTAGTTGTTTTAGTTGTTTCATTCTTGTTTTAATTTCTAGTTGATGTAAAGACGAGATTAGGGTTGTAATACTTTCATATTAGTCGGTGGATTTTTCTAACATAGTGGACACCACAGTTTTCAATTGTTTTTACAAAATTTGAGTGATGAAAAAGCTGAGGACCGAGTGTGCACACTGTTGAGCGAAACTTCAACTTCACGGATTAATCAGGGAAATATCTCGCACCTTTTTCTATTCCTAATTTGTGCATAATGTGACATTGGGGACAATGTCATCTTTAGTTTGGGGGTAGGAAAAATTTGAATTTTTTTTTTATTTTTGTTTTAGTTACGTTTGTGTTTTTGTTGTGGTTTCCAATGATGAATTGCATAAGTCCATGATGAGACTAGGATTGTTAGGATTTTATTGTTGAAAAATGTTAAGCATTGCTTCAAGTTTATGTTTATTGACTGAATTTTGATTGAGGTTTGTTGAGTGGTTCAACCACCGTTTTCATTTATTTCGGCATGCTTAGATTCATTTTATGTGGTTAGGTAAAGTTTGATAATGTTGGTGGATTCTAGAACCTAGTAGAGAAGTGCTTGAGGTGAAATCTTAGGAATAGACATTGTTGAGGAAATGATTTAGGCATTTTTTCTGAACGTTTGAGCCTTTCCAGCCGACCCATGAATAAATTTGTCTCTAGTCACCATTTGAGCCTTGTGAGATTATCATTGCTTTATTTTCTTTGCAAACCAAAAATTTCCCAATCCAACTACCCTAAACACATAATCGTACCCTTAGGAGAATTTTGGGCCTAATGCAAACACAAAGAAAGCGAAGAGTTATGCAAATCACTAAAAGAACAGTTTGGGGGTTGTGAGAAGGGTGATAAGAATGAGAGAGGCAGTTAACCTCAATTCGAAAGATTGTTATTATTTTCAAAAAAAAAAAAAAATTTAAATTCTTCTTGGTTCAATTCCAGATCAGAAATAAGAAATATTAAGTTTGAGGGTTGTAAAATGGTTGACACTTTGATTGGTGGTTGAGAGGAAGTGGAGATTGATGTGACTTGTAGTGTTTGCATGAGGAAAATCGAGTTCTCTTACTTTGTTTATCCTATCATTTTTCTTGGAACCCACTACTCGAGTCTAACGTTACAAGCTTGTAAAGACCTGTTGATTCTTAGCGATGTCTAGTCTACATTAGTGGAGAGTAGTTCAATATTTAGGCTTATGGAGTCTGCACCATTTGATAAACTTTTCATTTCTGCATAAAATAATCCAGGAAGTTGGAATGTGGATTGAAGTGGGGATCACCTACTTGGTGGACCAATAGAGGAAGACAGTCGATGTAACTTATAACTTCTTAGAGTGTTAAACATTTTCTGATAATAATTTTTCAACAACCTTTGAGACTTGTGTGATTTCTAGGCAATTCGTATGTTGAGTTTGAGTCTAATTTGTGTTTGTTCATTTTTCAGTTTTGTTGTGTTGTGTTTTGTGTTTTGTGTTTTTGGTTGTTTGTTGTTTTCTTTCTTTCGTTGAGTTTTTTACCTTATGCTCGGGGATGAGCATGTCTTTAGTTTGGGGGTATTTGATAATCTGTGGATTATACTGTTTATATTAGATTTTTTATTCAGATTTCAGATATTTCTTAGTTCATTTTGACCTGAATTGCTACTTAATTCTTTATATTTTGTGTTTCAGGCTAAAATGGACATTTTATGCAAATAATGAGCGAATTGGAGTTTTGGACTCAGAAGTGAGCGGATCTCAGAAGTTGGGAAAGTTTTGAAGCAGAATGGAGCACTATGAAGCTTGTTTTCATGAGGAGAGCATCGAAGATCGAAGATTCAAGCAAGAAGCAAGCGGAGGGCAATTCTATAAAATTCAAAATTTCACATGAAGCTTTGCTGTGGCGAAGCTTGATAGTTGCGCACGAGAGTTTTATTTCACCTCGTCGCCACGATGAGAATCCTTCTTCTCTGCAGCGAAGTCTGCGAATTCCAAAAAGCACAGTTTCATTTTTAGGGATTTTCCTAGGTTTTTGGGCGAGGTATAAAAGCAAAACTTTTTCATTTTTTGAAAAACTTGTTCGTTTTTAGAGAGAGAGCAGCTATTTTCATTTTCTTAGGTTAAATTTGGGCGAACTTTGATTGAAAAGTGTGAAGATTCGAGATTAAAACTAGTGGATTCGTCATTTGGGGAGATCTCTTGTCCTTTCTCTTATTTTCATTATGTTGAACATTGGGTTTTTCGTTTCTTTTGTTTGTGTTGTTGATTTAGCTATGAACTAACACATTTTGGGTTAAGGGTTTTGATGTAATTCGGAATTCCATGGGTTAAGTAATTGATTGTTATTATTTTCATATGATTTTGCTTTGATTGTGTGATTATTCTGAATTTATTGTTTTTATGTGATGAACATGATGAGATTGAGAAATAATTCATGTTAAGCTTCTTGGGTAATCACCATTGTAGTATTAAATGCTAGAGATAGATTTAAGAATCAATGAAATCAATCTAGGATTCTTTGTGCTTAATGAGCTTTGAACTATTAGTCTTCATTTTGTTGGGTGCGGAAGTTTAATAGGGAAGAGTAAGGAAATATAGCATGAAAAGGTATATTTTACACTTTAGAGAGTTCGATGTACAGTCAATGCATGTGAATATGGAATTAGTATAATCCTTAGGGTTAACCCATAGAGTCCAAATGAAGTCAAAACCCTACTAGTTTGTTTGAATTGATTTTATCCTTGTTTTAAATCTTGCTTTCATCATTTAGTTTTGAATATTTAGAAATTTTGCTTTAGTTTTAAGTTTAATTTTTCTCCCTTCAATCCAAACAACTCGATTGCTCCAACTTGAAAACAGTAGAAAAACTTAGTGCTTAGCAACGAATCCTCGTGGGAATGATACTCACTCATCACTTTATTACTTGTGCGATTAGTACACTTGCTACATTTGCATGTTTATGAAAACACGCATCACTCCACCAACATTGTCCTTGAACGTTTTTGCTACCGACCCAAGTGCAGGATCAAACTGACATAGTCCACACGAAGACAATCGTAAGGAACTGAGGAGGGATTTGCTAGATCCTCCTTAGCCTTAAGAAACAAGAAGAAAAATCAAAGAAGAACTTTGATTCTTTGCAAAACAAAAGTGGCATGAGAGTGAGAGTGTTTTGGGGCTGTGTATTTCCTTTTTCAATGAAAGAATGAATGAATAAAAATTCTCACATTTTTCAATTAACACTTTTCTTTTAAAGTGTTATTTTACTTGCCCTATTCCCTATGGAATGGGCTTGGGCTCCAACCCAAACACCCCCTAATTACATATTTATTTTAATTCTTCATTATCTTCAATTAAAATCAATTAATATATATATTAACATTTAACAATAATGATAATTTATTTAAACATATGCAAACACATATTTAAACGTAATTTCACTTATCTAATTTTTTTAATAAATTAAATAAAGGCTACGACCTCAGCAAATTTAATTGCACTGTGAAATTACCAAAATACCCTTTCACCCAAAAAGACGAAAACAACCTTCTTTCTTCCTGGCTCTTAAATTATCTTCTATGTGTGTGACCTATAGGCTTCTTATCATACCGGTAGTGTATAGTATCGCGATTAACACCAATTAATTGTCTCACTAATACACAGACCAAGATTGGCCCCTAGCAAGGCATCATGGTCACCCAATAGATTCAGATTCAGCAAAGTAGCTACCTATCAACGATATGGTTACCGTACAATTTGATCATTTCATCATACGTTATCTCGATGAGACAAAGGCATAGAAATAGTGTTAACCTCCGGTTACTCTCGATATTATGTATTCACTTTCTAGACCAATGACCTGTATTATAAACTGGATAGAGCAACAACTCAATCCCACTGTGGCCACAGTTTTAGTGTCAATGCCATCTACTGATATGCACTGTGAGATAACTTCTCCCGTACCCTGGAGTGATGAATCCTTTATCAATCCACCATAGTCTTGATACACTCCTTGATGCAGCCAATCACCACCTTATTGACAACTCTAAATAGAATTGCTTTAGGCTAGTGTCAAACTGTACCAATCGGTGCACAAGGCTCTCCAGTGATCTCAAGTCTAAGGATCACATGTACCACCATTCGTTAGAGGACTTATTCCATAGACACTGGGGTTGCCATCCATATGGAATCATCTAGGGGATCAGTCCAGTCAACTTGCTGCGGTGTATTCGCCTGCAGCAAGCACCCATGTGTTGCACCAGGTTGTCACCAAACAACCTTGACAAGTGAGATCACCACCGCCTTTCGGACGTGGTCGTTCAACACTTTAATAGCCTTACCATATTATATGTGCCCTTACTTCAGAATATTACTGGGGCTACGGACATTTCTAGAATGGCCACTATATGTGCTCACAGGGTTCTCACTATCAAGATTTGAAACACTTGATACCCTCCTCACGGTTTTACCATTCTAAGGACATATATCAATACATATTGCAATAATAATGATTTAAGCGATATAGAATAAAATGCCTTTTATTGATTAATGAACATTATCACAAAGAGTCAATTCTACAATAATTGATTGGCTCTAGGGCATCTACTCTAACAATCTCCCACTTGCACTATAGCCAATCATTCATGTATTTAATACTAAATGATCTCAAGTGTCTTTCATGCTTCTACTACGATAGAGGCTTTGTTAGTGGATCTACGAGATTGTCGTCAGTATGCACTTTACTAATCTGCACGTCTTTCCTCTCAACTATCTCTTTGATGAGATGGAATCGTCTGAGTATGTGTCTAGACTTCTGATGAGACCGTGGTTCCCTGGCTTGAGCAATTGCTCCATTGTTGTCACAATAGATGTCTATAGGATCAACGATCATAGGAACCACACCAAGTTCAATAATGAACTTCCTAATCCAGCCTGCCTCCTTGGCTGCATCTAATAATGCAATATACTCAACCTCTATTGTAGAGTCCGCTACAGTGCTTTGCTTAGAGCTCTTCCAGCTCACTGCACCACCATTGAGACAAAATACAAACCTTGATTGTGATCGATAATCATCTTTGTCCGTTTGGAAACTAGCATAACTGTATCCTCTTACAGTGAGCTCATCTTCCCCTCTATAAACTAAGAACTTATCCTTAGTCCTCTTCAGGTACTTAAGAATGTTCTTGACAGCCATCTAGTGATGCTCACCTGGATCCGATTGATATCTACTACAAGTGCTCAAAGTACATGAGACATAAATTCGAGTACATCGCATGGCATACATGATGGATCCAATTGCTGATGCATATAGGATCCTCTTCATCCTATTCCTCTCATCTTGTGTTTTGCGACACAATTCCTTAGAGAGATAAACACCATGTGACATCGGAAGAAATCCCTTCTTGGATTCTTCCATATTGAATCTTTTCAGTACTTTATCAATATATGCACTCTGACTTAGGCCAAGCAACCTACGCGATCTATCACGATAGATCTTTATTCCAAGAATGTAGGCTACTTCCCCTAAGTCCTTCATGGAGAAGCACTTGGATAACCAAGTCTTTACCGACTGCAAGTTCGGTATATCATTCCTGATCAAAAGTATGTCATCGACATACAACACTATGAATGCTACTGTGCTCCCACTCACTTTCTTGTAAACACAAGGCTCATCTTCGTTCCTGATAAAACCGAATTCTTTTACAGCTTCATCAAAATGAATGTTCTAGCTCCTTGAAGCTTGCTTGAGTCCATAAATGGATCTCTGCAACTTGCATACCTTATTCGCTTGACTATCAAGAACGAAACCATTAGGTTGTGTCATATAAACATCCTCCTCAAGATTTCTGTTCAGGAAAGCAGTTTTGACATCCATTTGCCAAATCTCATAGTCATGATATGCAGCAATTGCAAGCATAATCCGGATGGATTTAATCATGGTAACCGGTTGAAAGGTTTCTTCATAGTCAATGCCATGAATCTGTTTGAAATCTTAGGCAACCAGTCATGCTTTATAAGTATGCACATTTTCTTCTTGAAGACCCATTCACACCCTATGGGTTTTACCCCTTCAGGTGGTTCCACCAGAGACCACACTTGGTTTTGGTACATGGAGTCCATCTCAGATTTCATGGCTTCAAGCCATTTAACAGAATCTAAATTTGATATAGCGTCTTTGTAGGTTCTGGGCTCATCATCTTGGAAGACCAGTACATCACCATGTTGAGTCACGAGATAACCGTATCTCTCGGGCTCATGGCGTACTCTCCCAGATCTATGTAGCTCCTGTGCTACCTGAGGTGGTTCACTTTGATCCACAAGTTGTGGAGTAACCTCCTCATGATGCTCAACCACTTCCTGTGGCACATCATCCTGTCTTTCATCTAGTATATCTTGTGGTTCTAGAACTTCATCGAGTTCTACTTTTCTCCCACTAGTACTTCTTAGAAAATATTCCTTTTCTAGGAAGACACCAGATCGAGCAACAAAAATTTTACGCTTTTCTAGGTGGTAGAAATAGTATCTTTTGGTCTCCTTTAGATACCCCACAAATATGCATTTACAGGATTTTGGGCCCAGCTTGTTCAAAATCAATTTCTTAACATAAGCTTTGCAACCCCAAATACTTAGATAAGACAAGTTGGGCTTTCGCCCACTCCATAGCTCATATGGAGTCTTATCTACAGACTTTGACGGCACACATTTCAAAACGTGAGTCACAGTCTCTAGGGCATAACCCCAGAATGATGCAGGTAAATAACTAAAACTCATCATGGACCTAACCATGTCAAGTAAGGTCTTGTTTCTCCTTTCAGTCACTCTATTGTGTTGAGGTGTATAAGGAGGGCTGAGTTGTGATACTATCCCATATTCCTTCAGGTATTCTGAAAACCCTGAGCTTAAGTATTCACCTCCTCGATCCGACCGAAGAGCTTTAATACTTTTGCCCAACATATTCTGTACTTTATTTCTGAATTCCTTGAATTTATCGAAGGCTTCAAATTTATGTCTCATAAGGTAGACATAACCATATCTACTAAAATCATTAGTAAATGTGATGAAGTATGAATATCCACCTCTGGCTTCAAATGTTAGTGGACCACATACATCACTATGGATGATGCCTAACAGCTCAGTAGCCCTTTCACCTTGTCCTGTGAATGGAGACTTGGTCATCTTGCCTAAAAGGCATGACTCGCATACCTCAAATTACTAAAAGTCAAAAGGGGCCAAAACTCCATCCCTTTGAAGTTTTGCAATGCGAGTCTTATTAACATGACACAATCTACAGTGCCAAAGATATGTCTGGTTTTGATCGCTATGTTTAGCTTTCTTGGTTTCAATATTGAGAATATCTTTACTGTTTAAATCAAGAACATATAATCCATTATATAACCTTGCAATTCCAAATGGAATACCATTCAAACTAAAGGACAACAATCCATTAGATATCTCAAAATGATACCCTATATTATCCAAAGCGAATACTGAAATAATATTTCTAGAAATAGAAGGTACGTGATAACAGTTATGTAGTTCCAATAACAAGCCTGTAGGCAAAGATAAACAATAAGTCCCTACAGCCAATGCAGCCACATGTGCTCCATTTCCAACTCGTAGGTCCACCTCTCCCTTGGTGAGCACTCTACTCTGCCTTAGTCCTTGTATATCAGTACAAATGTGAGTACCACATCCTGTGTCAATGACCCAAGATGTTGAGGGAGAGAAATTAATCTCAATCATAAAAATACCTGAAGTCGTAGCCTCTGACTTCTTCTTGCTTGCGAGGAAAGCCTTGCAGTGTTTCCTCCAGTGGCGAGGCTTGCCACAAAAGAAGTAGACTACCTTGCCCTTCCCTATGCCACTCTCAGGCCCAAGAGTTACATGTCCTTTGGGCTTGGGCTTGGGTTTGGCCTTGGCCTTACCCTTGCTGTTACCCTTTGCTTTATTGGCAGCAACCAGTAAAACAGGCTTGGACTTTTTCAAGTCCTACTCTGCAGTCCTCAGCATGTTTAGAAGTTCTAATAGGGTTTTCTCCATCATGTTCATATTGAAATTCGTTATGAACGGAGCATAAGAGTCAGGCAAGGATTGCAGAATTAAATCCATTTGTAATTCTGCATCTAAGCCACATCCCAAAGTCTCAAGCCTCTCTATATGCTCGATCATCTTGAGCACATGAGGACCAACTTGGGCTCCCTCAGTCAGACGACTCCCAAACAGTGCTTTCAACACCTTGTACCTCTCATGTCAAGCATTTGTTTTAAATAGCTCCTTGAGGTGTAGAATAATGGAAGAAGCATCCATATTCTCATGGTGCTTTTGCAGCATAGGTGTCATCAATGCTAACATCAAGCATTGAACGATATCAACATCATCAAGGAACTTTTGATAAGTATCCTTAAATTCCTAAGTGGCATCAGGATCAGGCTCAGCCATGTATGGCTTTTCAAGCATATACAATTTCTTTTCTGACTTGAGTATAATCCGAAGATTACGATACGAGTCTGAGAAATTGGATCCATCCAACTTGTTTTCTTTCTCGATTATTGGTCGTAGGTTCATAATGCTCATTTTGGTGAATCTACAATTGCAGAAAAGATAAAGTTATTATAAAGTTCATTATTATTTAATATGGTCTTTTATTAAACAATGCTCCCACTATTTTACTCAAGCCAATAGCCCTCACTATTAACTCGGGAAAGCCCGTTGACTTTCCTAGTGGACCGAGATCCCATCCTACCTATTTCAAACCTTCGGTTTGGTGAACAAGCCAAAATGAGTTGATTAGGTAGGCCAACAAACTTAATCCACACCAGTTCATAGCTCCTACTATCAACCTCAAATGTGAAAAAACCAACAAGCCAATGACACAATCCAATGGCTCCAACCATTGTCCTCAAGTGTGATTCTCAATATCAATAGAGTGGACACTATATGTCACCACATACACATAATATGTGTACTGCTCTACTATGCCTATGACGCGTTTATCAACCTTCGCTTTGGCAAACAAGCAAAACCGTCATTTTAAGTTGACCCATCACCATTAAGGAAAACTCCAATGCATTTTAACCTCCCACTGGTAGAAGTGTACCCTTCGCTTTGGCGAACAAGGTTTCGATGAACAGTGGTTTGATTAAAACCATGGTGATGGATGAATTGATTAATATCCGTGATTTTCATCTTGCATTCGTAGATAACTTTAGTTTAAATTTTATTTTTCAGTTTAATTAGAAATAGCTCCCATCAATCCAAATATTTCGGTTGCTCCAACTGGAAAACGGTAGAATACTTAGTGCTTAGCTAACAATCCTTGTGGGAACGATACTCACTCATCATTATATTACTTGTGCGATTAGTATACTTACTACATATTGCATGTTGTAGGAAACACGCATCAAGTTTTTGGCTCTACCGTTTTCCAGTTGGAGCAACCGAAATATTTGGATTGATGGGAGCTATTTCTAATTAAACTGAAAAATAAAATTTAAACTAAAGTTATCTACGAATGCAAGATGAAAATCATGGATAGTAATCAATTCAAGTAAAACAGTTAGGGATTTGACTTCATTCAGATTTTATTGGTTAAACCTAAAAATTACACGACACTCACATTCATATGCATTGATTGTAAACCGAACTCACTAAGGTGTTAAACATACCTTCTCAGGCTATGTTTTCCTATTCTTCCTTTTTAACCTTCCGCACCTAACAAATTGAAAGTTAACAATTCCAAACTCATTAAGCAAAAGAATTCTACAATGATTTCATTAATTCTTGAATCTATCTCTAGCATCCAATACTATAATGGTGATTACCCAAGAAGCCTAACATGAATTGTTTCTCAATCTATCATGTTCATCACATAAAACATTTAAAACTCAGAGTAAACACACAATCAAAGCATTTTCATATGAACATAACATGATCAGTAACTTAACCCATTAGAAATCCGAATTATAATCAAAAACCCTAACCCAAAATAGGTTAGTTCATAACTAAATTAACACTACAAATACGAAAAACGAAAACAGCTAAGTTCAACATAATGGAAAAATAAGAGAGAGGACAAGAAATCTCCCCAAATGATGAATCCTTCAGTTAAAAATCCAATCTTCCCCCTTCTAATCGCTAAAATCTCTAAAAGCTTAAGCCAAAACAATGAAAAAGTGGCTAACCCTACTTCCTGGATGACCCCTACCAAAAAGGTTAAGTGTCCCTTTTATAGCTCGGCCCAAATTTCTCAAAAAAACCCGCACAAAGTAAAATTGTGCGTTTTACAAAACTGGGATTTACGACTATCGTCGCAACGAAGAAAGAAGCAGATTTTGTTCATGTCTGGCGTACTTCGCCGCGGTGAAGCTTCTTGAAAAGTTCTGAAATTATAGAATTGCCACTCTGCTTGCATCTTTGCTTGATTCTTCGATTCTCAATGCTTTTCCTTTGGAACAAGCCTCCTTGTGCTTTATTCTGCTTCAAAACTCACTCAACTTCTGAAATCTGCTAACTTCTGAGTCACAAATAACCAATTTTGTCCTCATTTGCTAAAAAATGCCCATTCTAACCTGAAACACAAAATGAAAAGAATTAAGCAACACTTCAGGTCAAAATGCACCAGAAAGTACCTTAAATCCGAATAAAAAGTCAAATGAAAACTGTATAATCCACGGATTATCAATGGAAGGCTTACGTGACTTAATATACTTTAATTGAGGGTTTGTTATTTAATGTCTCATCAGATTATTATCTTTGTTAGAATGACATTGTTTGGCATGTTATTCAACATTCAACCTTAGCATGCATTCTAAACACAATATTAAACGTGTCGGTACATGGCCTAACTTAAACCGATTTGCTCGAGCCTAGAGGAATCAGTGGGTCATCTAGGGGTCTTGTAATAAATATCTTGAGTCTTCAAGTATGGTTGCCTCGTCCTTTGGTCCGTCTTCAAGTTTACAAAAATATCATTTAAATTTACAATAAAATTAATCTTAAACTCATATTACATCAACAAATTTAGAAACCTCGATTTACATTCGAGAGGAATGAGATGAGAAGAGAATGTACATTGAGAAGAGGAGATAGGCAGGACACGCAGACCCTATTTAATAAATTTACAACCATACATACCAAAAAATTTTAAAACATTCACCATAGGTCTAAGGCTCATGTACCGGGCACCATGCAATATACAAACAAGTACATAGCATACATTTAAAAAACAATCAATTTTTGAATTGGGTGGGTTTATTAATTAATTACCCTCTTTTATGTGCAGAATGATTATTGGCTTTATAGGTTATTTAAAAACTACAGATTGGTCCTTTCGCGAAAAATACAGAATTGGAAAAGCTACAGACTTTGCCGCTGCGAAGGATTTATCTTCGCCGGGGCGAAACTTGGAAATCCCCAATATGAACAGTTCACGTTATTTTGCAGTTTTGTGTAATAGCACGAATACAAATCAAATCGAACGCACACACTTTCAACTAGGATATCAACCAACCAATATAACATTCATCAACACATTATAAACCAATTTATCATTTGAATCATTCATCCAAAAGCAGATTTTGTAGATTTTGCAGATTTTTTCAGATTTTTCAGACAAAAATAACATGTTATCAACCAAATACATGTTATAAATCATACAATAAACTATAGAAATTAATACCTGATGCTCTGATACCATTGTTAGTGAACGACCCACTTACGCAGTGGAAAACAAAAACATAAATAACATGGATCGTTCCTTAGAACCAAGATCCGGGTATAATATCACAGTTTATACAATATATAAATTAAATCTGAAGAAAATCAGATTCAAGGTTCAATAATCTTACGCACGTTTGGAGGCTCCACTAACTTTGTCCTTGAACGTTTTTGCTACCGACCCAAGTGTATGATCGAACCGATGTAGTCCACATGAAGACAATCGCAAGGAAAAAAGGAGGGATTTGCTAGATCCTCCTTGCCTTAAGAAACAAGAAGAAAAATCAAAGAAGAACTTTGATTCTTTGCAAAACAAAAGTGGCGTGAGAGTAAGAGTGTTTTGGGGCTATGTATTTTCCTTTTCAATGAAAGAATGAATTAATAAAAATTCTCACATTTTTCAATTAACACTTTTCTTTTATAGTGTTATTTTACTTGCTCTATTCCCATATGGAATGGGCTTGGGCTCCAACCCAAACACCCCCTAATTAGATATTTATTTTAATTCATCATTATCTTCAATTAAAATCAATTAATATATATTTAATAGATATATTAACATTTAACAATAATGATAATTTATTTAAATATATGCAAACACATATTTAAACGTAATTTCACTTATCTAATTTTTCTAATAAATTAAATAAAGGCTACGACCTCAGCAAATTTAATTGCACTGTGAAATTACCAAAATACCCTTTCACCTAAAAAGACGAAAACACCCTTCTTTCTTCTTGGCTCTTGATCCAAATCCAACCAATTTTCAACAACAAACAACACAAAATATGCCCTAAACTTAAGCTCAAATTCGGCCAAACACAAATGGAAGCAATGTTACACTTACTTGCAAATTTTAGGTTAAGACAAGAATGAACACTTCAAGCATAAAGGAATTCTCCACCAACTTGAATCGATTCACCACCAAATCTCCTTGCCAAGACTTGGATAAAGAAATCTCAATAAGAACACAAAGTTCTCTCAATGGTTAAACCAAGTTTTTGATAATTTTCATGAACTAACTTTACAAGGAGAATAGTTGCCTTTATATAGGCAATTACAAGGTTAAAAGAGTAATCAACAAATACATTACAAGAAAATGAAAAATAATAAATATTACACAAAAATTACAAGCCTTCCATTCAAAATTAAGGCCATACCCATTTAATGCAAAAAAGGGACATGATTCCCTAATTCTAGGGTTCATGTCTTTAACCACCCTATTAGTTGAAAAAACTCACTTTATTAGCCCAAAACTTGATCAATGATCCTAATCAAGTCTACTAATAAGTGTGCAAGAGATTGGGCCTTGAAGATCTTGCAATTGGATCCAATAAGGGTTCAAGTGGACTTTCCCCTTTGGAATGAGAAATGGGCCGAATGGGCTTACTTCAACACTTGGGCTTTTCTCTTGGTGGACTTGAGCTTCCTTTGTTGGGCTTGGGCTTGGAACGGTTTGGGCCGAAGTGCTTGGGCTCTCTCTCCCCTTGGGACTTGCTTGGGCCAAATCTCCTCCAATGCTTTCCACACTCCACAATCCAAGTGTTTTAGGACTTGGAATGCAATTCTTTGATTCAACCGAATTAACAAGTGTTTTAGGACTTGTAATTCCTTGTCCACTCATGTTTACAAGTGTTTTAGGACTTGTAAACGTATCATCCTCCTCGGGTTGAGAAGGATTTGCCCTCAAATCCAAATCGTCCTCCAAGTAAGGGCTTAGATCCCCCACATTGAAGGTGGCCGAGACTCCCCCATACTCACTAGGCAACTCCACCTTATAAGCATTATCATTTACCCTCTCAACAATCTCAAAAGGTCCATCAGCCCTAGAAGCTAATTTACTCTTCCTTTTACTTGGAAACCTCTCCTTTCTCAAGTGAATCCAAACTAAATCCCCCGGTTGGAAAAGCTTAGGTTTTCTATGCTTGTTTGCCTTATTCTTGATCTTCTCATTTGAATTTTCTATTTGAGCTCTCACGGTTTCATGGAGTTTCTTCATTTGTTTCAACTTCTCATTAGCATTCACACTTGGCTCAAAATCAAGGGGTAGGGAAGTGAGATCAAATGGGATAAGTGGGTTTACTCCGTACAACACCTCAAAAGGAGTGTGACCCGTAGTAGAACTAGGACTCCTATTGTACGTAAATTCAGCATGTGCCAATTGCAAATCCAAATCCTTTAAATGCTTGCTCACTAAACTCCTTAGGACATTACCCAACACTTTATTCACCACTTCGGTTTGACCATTGGTTTGCGGGTGGTGTGAGGTGCTAAACATTAATTTTGTCCCTAGTCTACCCCATAAACTTCTCCAAAAATGACTCAAGAATTTTGTATCCCTATCCGAGACAATGGTCCTCGGAATGCCATGAAGTCTCACCACTTCTCTAAAGAACAATTCGGCAATTTTGGAGGCATCATGCATGGTATGGCAGACCAGGATTGGCCCTAGCAAGGCATCATGGCCACCTAATAGATTCAGATTCAGCAAAGTAGCTACCTATCAACGATATGGTTACCATACAATTCGATCATTTCATCATACGTTATCTCGATGAGACAAAGGCACAGAAATAGTGTCAACCTCCAGTTACTCTTGATATTATATATTCAGTTTCTGGACCAATGACCTGGATTATAAACCGGATAGAGCAACAACTCAATCCCATTGTGGCCATAGTTTTAGTGTCATTGCCATATACTGAATTGTACCGTGAGATAACTTCTCCCGTACCTGGGAGTGATGAATCCTCTATCAATCCACCATAGTCTTGATACACTCCTTGATGCAGCCAATCACCACCATATTGACAGCTTTGAATAGAACTCCGTTAGGCCAGTATCAAACTGTACCAATCGGTGCAGAAGGCACTCTAGCGATCTCAAGTCTAAGGATCACATGTACCACCATTCGTTAGAGGATTTATTCTATAGACACTAGGGTTACCATCCATATGGAATCCTCTGGTGGGTCAGTTCAGTGAACTTGCTGCGGTGTATTCGCCTACAGCAAGCACTCATGTGTTGCACCAGGTTGTCACCAAACAACCTTGACAAGTGAGATCACTCACTGCCTTTCGACAGGGTCGTTCAACACTACGATAGCCTTATCATGTTATATGTGCCCTTACTTAAGAATAATACTAGGGCTACGGACGTTTCTAGAATGACCACCAAATATGCTCATAGGGTTCTCACTATCAAGATTTGAAACACTTGATACCCTCGTCACGGTTGTACCATTCTAAAGACATATATCAATACATATTGCAATAATAATGATTTACGCGATATAGAATAAAATGCCTTTTATTGAATAATGAACATTATTACAAAGAGTCAATTCTACAATAATTGATTGGCTCTAGGGCATCTACTCTAACAACCTCCTCATGATGTTCAACCACTTCCTGTGGCACATCATCCCGTCCTTCGTCTAGTATAATTTGTGATTCTAGAACTTCATCAAGTTCTACTTTTCTCCCACTAGTACTTCTTAGAAGATATTCATTTTCTAGGAAGACACCAGATCGAGCAACAAAAATTTTGCGCTCTTCTGGATGGTAGAAATAGTATCTTTTGGTCTCCTTTGGATATCCCACAAATATACATTTACAGGATTTTGGGCCGAGCTTGTTCGAAGTTAATTTCTTAAGATAAGCTTCGCAACCCCAAATCCTTAGATAAGACAAGTTGGGTTTTCGCCCACTCCATAGTTCATATGGAGTCTTATCTACAGACTTTGACGGCACACGGTTCAAAACGTGAGTTGTAATCTCTAGGGCATAACCCCAGAATTACACAGGTAAATCACTAAAACTCATCATGGACCTAACCATTTCAAGTAAGGTCTTATTCCTCATTTCAGATACTTCATTGTGTTGGGGTGTATATGGAAGGGTGAGTTGTGATACTATCCCACATTCCTTCAAGTATTCAGAAAACCCTGAGCTTAAGTATTCTCCTCTTTGATCCGACCGAAGAACTTTAATACTTTTGCCCAACATATTTTGTACTTCATTCCTGAATTCTTTGAATTTATCAAATGCTTCAGATTTATGTCTCATAAGGTAGACATAACTATATCTACTGAAATCATCAGTAAATGTGATGATGAAGTATGATTATCCACCTCGGGCTTCAATTGGTAGTGGACTACATACATCATTATGGATGATGCTTAATAGTTCAGTAGCCCTTTCACCTTGTCCTATGAAAGGAAACTTGGTCATCTTACCTAACAGGCATGACTGGAAGTCAAAAGGGTCCAAAACTCCATCCCTTTGAAGTTTTGCAATGCGAGTCTTATTAACATGACCCAATCTACAATGCCAGAGGTATGTCTAGTTTTGATCGCTATGTTTAGCTTTCTTGGTTTCAACATTGAGAATATATTTATTGTTTAAATCGAGAACATATAACCCATTATATAACCTTGCAATTCCAAATAGAACACCATTCAAACTAAAGGATAACAATCAATTAGATATCTCAAAATGATACCCTATATTATCCAAAGCGCATACTGAAATAATATTTCTAGAAATAGAAGGTACATGATAATAGTTATGTAGTTCCAACAACAAGCTCGTAGGCAAAGATACACAATAAGTCCCTACAGCCAACGCAATCACATGTGCTCCATTTCCAACTCGTAGGTCCAACTCTCCCTTGGCAAGCACTCTACTCCGCCTTAGTCCCTGCATATCATTACAAATGTGAGTACCACATCCAGTATCAATGACCCAAGATGTTGAGGGAGAGAAGTTAATCTCAATCATAAATATACCTAAAGTCGTAGCATCTGAAATCTTCTTGCTTACGAGGAAAGCCTTATAGTGTTTCCTCCAGTGGCTAGGCTTGCCACAATAGA